>JAPYKE020000196.1:27500-417500 GCA_028554795.2 Sinohyriopsis cumingii | reverse complement strand
GTATTATGCTAGAATATCACTGTATAGTCATGGCAACATCATACCAGTATTGTCCCAGAATGTCACTGAGTAGTAATGGCAACATCATACCAGTATTATGCCAACATGAAACTGTGTATTCAGCGCAACATATCAGTGTGTAAGCATGACAGCATCGGATCACTATTTCTCAAGAATGTCATTGTATAGGCATTTTAACATCATACGATTATGATCCTAGAATCTCTCTGTATGGCCATGGCAACATCATACGATTATGATCCCAGAATGTCACTGTATGGCCATGGCAACATCATACGATTATGATCCCAGAATGTCACTGTATGGCCATGGCAACATCATATCACTATTATCCCATGATATCAGTGTGTAAGCATGGCAGCATCGAATCACTATTACCCAAAATTGTCATTGTTTAGGCATTGCAACATTGTACCACGCTTTCGCCAGAATGTGTGTGTGTGTGTGTGTGTGTGTGTGTGCCATGGCAACATCATACGATTATGATCCCAGAATGTCATTGTATGGCCATGGCAACATCATACGATTATGATCCCAGAATGTCACTGTATGGTCATGGCAACATCATACGATTATGATCTGAGAATGTCACTGTATTGCCATGGCAACATCATACGATTATGATCCCAGAATGTCACTGCATGGCCATGGCAACATCATATCACTATTATCCCATAATATCAGTGTGTAAGCATGGCAGCATCGAATCACTATTACCCAAGATTGTCATTGTTTAGGCATGGCAACAGTGTACCACGCTTTCGCCAGAATGTGTGTGTGTGTGTGTGTGTGTGAGTACCATGGCAACATCATACGATTATGATCCCAGAATGTCACTGTATGGCCATGGCAACATCATTCAATTATGATCCCAGAATGTCACTGTATGGCCATGGCAACATCATACGATTATGATTCCAGAATGTCACTGCATGACCATGGCAACATCATATCACTATTATCCCATAATATCAGTGTGTAAGCTTGGCAGCATCGAATCACTATTACCCAATATTGTCATTGTTTAGGCATGGCAACAGTGTACCACGCTTTCGCCAGAATGTGTGTGTGTGTGTGTGTGTGTGTGTGTGTGTGTGTGTGTGTGTGTGAGTGTCATGGCAACATCATACGATTATGATCCCAGAATGTCATTGTATGGCCATGGCAACATCATACGATTATGATCCCAGAATGTCACTGTATGGCCATGGCAACATCATTCGATTATGATCCCCGAATGTCACTGTATGGCCATGGCAACATCATACGATTATGATTCCAGAATGTCACTGCATGGCCATGGCAACATCATATCACTATTATCCCATAATATCAGTGTGTAAGCATGGCAACATCGGATCACTATTACCCAAGACTGTCATTGTTTAGGCATGGCAACAGTGTACCACGCTTTCGCCAGAATGTGCGTGCGTGCGTGCGTGCGTGTGTGCGTGTGTGTGTGTGTGTAGCGACATTATTTCACTACTACCTCAGGATGTTAGCGTGGAGGCATGGCAAAGTCATATCACTGTTAACACAGAATGTCAGTGTGTATCCATAAGAATATCATGTCACTAATACCCCAGACTGCCATTGTACAGGCATATCAACTTCATATCACCTTGACTTTAAAATGTAATTGTAGATCGTATCAACGTTATATCAACAATACCCAGAGGCGGCGTTAATAATACGCGGGGCCTAGGGCCGACCATGACCGCGTGGGGCAGAGTATCGGTATCTCGATTGGTATGCTACTGAGAAAAAAAAATGATTATGTCTAGACTAGAACAACTTTCGATTTGGCACAGGAATTTAGTTTTTTCATTATTCGTTAAAAAAAATCCTGTTTGCGTACAACGGGTTTTTGTCAGCGTTTCCAATTTACCGGAGAATATAGCCTGACAAACTCATAAGGACGACCTTAGGCCTGAAGCGCGGTACCCCCCTCAAGAGCGGGGCCTGGGTCGGTCGCCCCACTTGCCACCCCCAAACACCGTTCATGCCAATACCACCAGAACATCATGAAGGGGGCATAACAATTTCAAACCGAATGTCATACTTGTAATATTGAACAATGGAAAATATTTGCTTCTCTTGAGCGTGAAACTCTCAGCCAAAGTATAGTATTTTCGGATCCAAAAAGGAAAAAACAACGTTACTTGATCATATATATGTGTGTGTGTGTGTGTGTGTGTGTGTGTGTGTGTGTGTGACTTGACGCTATTCAATTGACCAACTTCTTGTTACACCAATCAGGACCAACCAATATATCTACATTAGAGCCATAGTGCATTTTGTACCCTATCTCTCTCTCTCTCTCTCTCTCTCTCTCTCTCTCACACACACACACACACACACGCAATTTATTGAGGAGTTTATTCACCTTCGTCACTATTGTAATGACATACCTCTCGTACTAGTGTGGTTGAAATAATTTATAAATGTACATGTGTGTTACTATGTTATCGTGTTGCGACTTAGTTGTTGTAGTGTCTTTGTATCTACTACTTTTGTCTTACACGTGTTTTATGTCTGTATTATAGCTATTTTATGCGCGCTTTCTGTGTCACATGGTATGTGACTTATTTAGATTTAATATATGTTTTAGTACACTTGCTATATATTGGTACTAACAAACAAGTCTATTATTATTATTATTATTATTGTTGTTGTTGTTGTTGTTGTTTGATATAACGTATCGGCGAAGTAGGCTTGGTGCGGCACTCAATATAGTTTCTCTTTCTAAGTTTGACTCAATTATAATGGTCAAAAAATACTTAAATTTGAATAATTTAAAGATGGGAAGCACTAAAAATTATATTTCATGCATTTTCACGAGCCTCTGTTCTTGTTACTATTTTAAAGTACCATCGTTATTCTTGTTTAAGCTTAGAAACAAGACGCCTGCTATCTGGGTTGAAAAAGTCTTTCAGCGACCGATAGTTTTATTGCACCGCGGTTCTTTGTGACTTTCATTTGCCCAGATATCGTGAATATATTGTGATAGATTTGTATTGATATCGATTTTTTTGAAACGTCTCGACCTCATTAGAGCTGTTTGAATAGTTAAACTGAATCCTTCGCTTTTAACAGTCACGCCTCTGTGTGTGTGTGTGTGTGTGTGTGTGTGTGTGTATGTGTGTGTGTGTGCCGTGTTTTCTCTCACAGGGTGGATATAAAGCACACCTATGAAAACAACTCATATCTCAAAAGTGACGCAGATTGATTTAGAACTATCTGGTTCAGCGTTTGGAAATCGGTAATGGCAACAATCACATATATTAGTGATGTAATGGCAAGCTACACATATATTAGTGATGTAATGGCAAGCTACACATATATTAGTGATGATGGAAACGGATGAGATGATACAAATCAATCAAATTAATGATTTACCCTCTTTTATCGCATGTCAATATATTCAGCACAAGTCAATCTAAAAACAAAATTTGTGAGGTTGACATAATTGTTATGTTGTTAATTAGTGCTGAGGCAGATGGAGCAAAATATGTTGCCTAAAGTTACAAACAAAATTTCACGGAAATGTAAAGAAAATGTTTGGAGTTAAAAACAGTTAATGATGTAAATAGTATATGGCGAAAACTGTAGTAGTTGGACAAACATTTTTCGACAACTAAACTATAAAAAGAGTCAACTAATTTGACAAAATATTTCCACTGGACAAAATGTCGCTTTCTGGATCGTCATTGGTTATGAGCCTGAAGGTAACATGTGTAACAAGTTAATGTCAGATTTAATGAAAATATGTAGATTTCCTTTAAAACAAAGTTAGCGCAATTGCGATTTCCATTCGAAGCGCATGAAAATGTCGTATTTCAAGTTACTCATTGAACGTATCACATACATTTTATAGAATCCAAATATCTTATGCTCTTAACCACGCGTAGTAAACAGGAGGATTTGCGCAATAACCAAAAAGTTTAAAAGCTAGCATCCAGTATCTTCTAATATCTATACAAATGGCCCATTTCATAACTAGGTCAATATTGTCTGGGTTTTTTCTAACTGCCCCAATGCATATAGAGGTGCCAGGATTTTTTCCCGCGTTAACTACCACGTCATTTTTTTCCTTTTACATATATTAAATTTCAAAATTCTTTATAGAAAAGAGTTGCATTTGTCACAATTCATGTTTGAAAATTACATATATAGTCATATTATTATTTCTAATCCCACTCAAATTTTCTCTTCACAATATCAGTAGCACAGCCAGTAAATTATTGGCTTCGGTGGCATAACTTATTTTATTTTCTCAATAAGCTCTCTAATGGCAGCGTAGTATCTTTAAATGGTGTCAGATCGTGTGAAAGTTTTGCCAACTCACTTTAGTTACAGTGCACAGATTACAAGGTCTACAATAACAAACATACACAATGCAGATTCATACATTCTAATGTAATGATCTTTTCATTTTTCGCGGTTGGGGGTACAATAGCTGATATGGTTTTTTTTCTCCCCCTTTTATCTCAAGAAAATGATTTATTTTTCTTCAAATAACATAATGGATACGATATGATGTTATTTTGCCATTAATCAGAAACTGATCTTCTTCCAGCTGTTGCTAATCGCATTATTTCTTTAAAATATGCGTCGGCCCGTGTCTCAGAACATTAAATGGTTGATCCCTAATATCATTGCGTCGGCCCCGTGTCTCAGAACATTAAATGGTTGATCCCTAATATCATTGCGTCGGCCCCGTGTCTCAGAACATTAAACGGTTGATCCCTAATATCATTGCGTTATACGACAGTACATAATCGCGTTATGTTCAAACATGGTGCGGTATACTGTGGAACAAATATTTAACGGTACCCATCTCTGAATACGCACATACGCAATACATGCATACATACATACATACATACATACATACATACATATACGAAATACACACATATGTAATAAACACATATGTAATACACACACATACGCAATACACACATGCATACGTAATACACACACATACGAAATACACACATATGTAATACATTTACATAGGAAATACACACATACGAAATACACACTCACGTAATTCATACTCATACGTAATAAATACATATACGAAATACACACTTACACAATAACGACATCCCCTTCATGATACCCTGTTAAAATATCAAATTTAACCCAAGACATCGTTTCGCAAACTTGGTCTAAATTTAAATTTTTATTGCAAAAATATCGCAATGAAGATTGGGATAAGCAACAAGTTCTACTAGTTTAGAAATACTTCAGAAAAAATAAAATCAAAATACGTCGGCAAGACGTAGTGGCAAATACATATCCAAAGGAAGGAAAGCAAAGTTTTCAAACGATGTCTGGTGTATATAGAAATAACTAATAAAATGGTTTGCATAAGTGCATATAGAATATAACTATCAAAATATGGCTAGCTTACATACAAATAAATTTACAAACTAATGGTTACTGAAAGTACAAGACAGCCGTGAAAATGATGGTTGCCGTCCGTAGAAAGAACAAACAAAGCGTGACTATAGGATATTCAAATTGGAGTCAAACATGGCTGGTGAAAGTACCAAAAATCTTTCAAAAAATGACTTGTGATCGTACACATAACAACCAAATGATGGCAAAAGTGCACGTACAAATAACGTACAAAAAGAAATATCATTTTGACTTGCTGACGTACAAAAAGCTATAGCAACATGGATAAACGTCGTACAAATAAATCCAAAAAGTCGCTAGATTACCTACAAATAAATGTCAAAAAGATGGCGTAGACAAAACTACGACTACGATGGCTAGAACAAGTAAACATAATAACGAATAATTATCAAAATCAGTATGAAGAGAAAAGGAATTATTCAAAGTCAAACGAAAAACATAAACATGAAAAATAAGAGGTAAGAGGATGGCAGAGTTTATACAGGTTAATTAAATATAAGATGATATTCAAGTACTACTGGTACATACCATCTTTGTCCGACTAATACATTTATGAATTTCCAGATCTAAAATTTCATTTGTTGTTGTCTGTTAATTAGAAACTCCATTTAACATTAATAACAAACTTACTTTACAATATATTTGCTGTAAACAATTCACGTCCGTGTCCACCACATATGTGGCACGAAGAGAACACAAATTCTACTTATGTTTATTACCATTTCTATGTTTACAAACTGGTGTGACAGAATAACATATTCTTTAAGACGGTCTTGAAGCATGATACAATTCTGAGTCAATTCTTCATGTAAGCAATTATTTTCATCTATATCGTTAACACCGGTAAATGAAAATAACGACCCCCAGATCTGTGGCATCTGATTTACAAAGGATATGATAAAACACTTCGATTTCAATTCCATACTTTGACATAAAGTGAAACAGCTCTTAACCTCACTTTTGATATGCAAGGCATTAATTGTATGGTTTTAATTCTGAATATTCCAGAATCACAATAACACAGGACAGCGTGGAATGGTCTAATGTTTGCTCTTGGCAGCGTAGACAACAACAGATTGCCTGGAAAGCATCTGAGAATTGATGATTTTCCGGAAGGATTTAGACAGAGGAAAAATAGAATAGGTTGTGCCTAAAATGAAAACCTAGCGATTAGAAGCTTACATTTTTTATATATATTTTCTACCGTATGTTAATCTACTAATAAAACGCATTCGTTTGTAAGAGTGCACATCAATCTTAACAGTTTCAGGAGAGCAGTAGTTTTCTGTTTTTGAATTTTTCACTAAATACTTTTTCATTGTTGAGTCAACGTGTTTTATGTTTACTTGTCCTCTCTGATAAATATATTGCCCTTGTGTTGGCATCCCACCCAAAGGTTGTATATATATATATATATATATATATATATATATATATATATATATATATATATATATATATAGAGAGAGAGAGAGAGAGAGAGAGAGAGAGAGAGAGAGAGAGAGATGGTATAGCTAGCAAATTGTAGGCGTCGGTGTCAACCCTACTTCGTTGTACCAACATCTTCTCTAATGACAGTACAATATCTTTAAAGGGTGTCAGGTATGGCGTAAGCTTAATGACGTTGTACAACAATTGATGTACACTTTGCAGATTTTATTTTTTCTACTATTACGTACTGATCTTTTTTTCTTAAATTCTCGTGGTCTGTGATTTTCGTCTGAGTTGAGATAGTTTATGTCGTTTACTCCGGATAATGATTTATGATTCGTCAATTGATATAGTGGATACGATATGGTGTAGTTTTGCTATAAATCAGAACATATTTATCAAGTTATTGAACAAAGAAAGAAACGGAATTTTTCCTTAAAATAATACCAGACTCCTGTCTCAGAAGATAAACGTGTTTGTCCCTAATATATTTGCTCTATACCGTGGTAAGTATCACAGTATGTTCAGAAATGTCGAGATATGCTGAGGTACAAAAGTTTTAGCGCTACGCAGGTGTACATACACACGCATATCTACATGCGTAATGCACACACATACATGCAAAAAACTTACATGCACAATACACACACCTATATACATTCGTTATGTAATACCTACGTACTCTTCCTGCTGCCCTGACCAGAAGTAAAACTTAACCCGACTCATAAAAGCACAAATACTTTTCATCCCTCTTCTTAATCTGAAATTCCGTGTCATGTTCTTTTGACAAATCATTTTGGTATAAACCTATTTTTATTGAAAAAAATTGCAAGTCGAATTTGAATTAGCAATATGTTATTCTAGTTTAGAAATACCTCTCCACAACAAAACAGGTTCAAAACATGTCGACAAGATCGCAAGCGTACGTACAAATACCCCTCCAAAACAAAGAAAGCGTAAATTATTCCATCTATGACCTGTGTGTGCCAAAATAACTCTGTGTGTGTGTGTGTGTGTGTGATTTGGATATTTTAACACATCTTTAGCACGTTTCCAGTGATGTGGACAAATAACCCTCAAAAACGAATAAAACGTTTAGTTTTCAAACGATGTCTGGTGTGTATACATAATACCTCTGTGTGTGTGTGTGTGTGTGTGTGTGTGTGTGTGTGTGTGTGTGTGATCAGGATCTTTAACGTAGCTTTAACAATTTTGTTCAGTCATATCGCGTCGATGTCTGCAGTGTGACAGTTTATAGTGATGATTAGCACTGTGGCATCTTGCCCGTAGTCATATAGCATGATGTCCCACCCAGTCACATTATCGTGACACCAAGCCAACCAATCCTATAGTCATATAGCATGATGTCCCACCCAGTCACATTATCGTGACACCAAGCCAACCAATCCTATAGTCATATAGCATGATGTCCCACCCAGTCACATTATCGTGACACCAAGCCAACCAATCCTATAGTCATATAGCATGATGTCCCACCCAGTCACATTATCGTGACACCAAGCCAACCAATCCTATAGTCATATAGCATGATGTCCCACCCAGTCACATTATCGTGACACCAAGCCAACCAATCCTAGCACTAACCTCTTAATGCTGAGGGCCAAGCAAGACAGCTGTTAGTGCCATTCTTATACGTCTTTGCTACTTAATTACTAGTATATATATACTAATTCCTTGATGAGTTCTGTCTGCAATATACATACAATAATTACAACTATGCATATGTATGACCACTGTGGTCAGCGAGAACTATTTTGATTAGCCATTCATCTGAGTATTAGTAGATTCAAATAATGGATGAAATATTTAAGTCTCTCGATTCTCTTGGATGTACTTGCAAACTAGCTCGTACCTTATCTAAGGCAGTCACAGCGGGGATATCATAGAACATTCCGTATCGTCTTAGATACATTTACTTAATACATTGGTGAAATTAAATAGGCTGTTATTGTACCTTGCATAGAAACAAATATAGTATCATACACAGTGCTTTGTTGTGTATTTTTTTGTTTCTTCAAATCGTGTTTCGTTATGGCAATATCATACCAGTATTATGCAAGAATGTCACTGTGTAATCATGGCAATATCATGCCAGTATTATGCAAGAATGTCACTGTGTAATCATGGCAATATCATGCCAGTATTATACAAGAATGTCACTGTGTAATCATGGCAATATCATGCCAGTATTATGCAAGAATGTCACTGTGTAATCATGGCAATATCATGCCAGTATTATGCAAGAATGTCACTGTATAATCATGGCAATATCATACCACTATTATTCCACAATGCCACTGTGTATTCATTGCAACATAATAGTATTCATATATGTGTGTAGCCATGGCAGCCTCAGATAATTATTACTCTTGATTGTCATTGTTTAGGCATGGCAACAACGTACCAAGCTTTTCCAGAATGTGTGTGAGTGTGTGTTTGTGTGTATGTGTGTGCGCGTGCCTAGCGACTTTATATCACTACTACTTCAGGATGTCAGCGTGGAGGCATGTCAAAGTCATGTCACTATTATCCCATAATATCAGTGTGTAGCCATAAGAATATCATGTCACTAATACCCAAGACTGCCATTGTACAGGCATATCAACTTCATATCACTGTGACTTTAAAATGTAATTGTGGATCGTATCATTAATACCAATAATATCACTACAATGTTTGAGTGTACTTGTGTCGCATTTATTTACAACACAATACAAGAGCAGAAAGTTTCTTCTACTTTATATTTTCAATGGATATGTTTATAGAAGCTGTTGCATAGTGTAAACAATACTTTCAAAACGTCTAAATATTATGAACGTAGGTGTCCAATTTGTTACAAAACTGGCGTCTTGTCAACCTTTCTCTACACATACCATATATATCTCTACACAAATCGTATATAATAATTTAACTCCTCTTTGGGGGTTACTCATACAGGTTACAGATTATGCAGATACTGCTATGACATTTTATGAGTGTTTATGTTTGAAGTAACTATAAGGCGAATGCACCTAAAATTTCACATACATACATAAATACATACATACATACATACATACATACATACATGCAAGCATACATACATACATACATGAATACATACATACATACATGATTACATACATACATACATACATGATTACATACATACATACATACATACATACATACATACATACATACATACATACATACATACATACATGCAAGCATACATACATACATACATGCATACATGATTACATAAAAACATACATACATACATACATACATACATACATACATACATACATACATACATACATACATACATACATACATACATGATTACATACATACATACATGATTACATGATTACATGCATACATACACATACATACATACATACATACATACATGATTACATGATTACATGCATACATACACATACATACATACATACATACATACATACATACATACATACATACATACATGCATACATGATCCGTTAAGCATATTCTTCTTTTGTGTTTACATTCAGTCGAGGTACCTAGATACCACTGCATGTCTGCATGTCTGGTCAAAACACTTGATGAGTTCATTCACCTTTGTCACTGTTGCTAGCACTCATGAAAACAAAATGTGGTTGTAGTGACATACCACTCGTACTCGTGTGGCTATAATAAATGATAAATGTACACGTGTGGTGTTATGTTATCGTGCTGCTGCTATAGTTGATGTCGTATCTTTTTATCTACTACTTTTGTCTTACACGTGTTTATGTCTGTATTATATTTATTTTATGTGCAAATAATGTTTCACATGGTATGTGAATTTTTTAGATTTCTTATATGTGCATTTGCTATCTCTTGTTACTACCTAACTAGCCTATTAGTATTTTTATTATTATTGTTGTTATTGTTATTGTTAGTGTTGTTATTGTTTGGGATAATGTAACGACGAAGTAGGTCGGCCGTGGCACCTAACAGAGTTGCCTTATCAAAGTTTGAACCACTTATAAGAATGAAGAAATGAAGAAGAAAAAAAACCACAAGAGGAAAGTCGTTCATTTTGATTAATTTTAACGATGGGAAGCCCAAAACAATTATGTTTAATCATTTTCTCTCGCGTCCGCTCTTGTTATTATTTTAATCATCGTTATTCTTGTTTAAACTTTATAATCAGACGTCAACCATAGGGGTTGAAAATATTCTCTTAGCGACCGATACTTTTACTAAACCGATTCTTTGTTTGCGACTTCTGTTTGCCGATATGTCGTGAATATTTTCTGATAGATTTGTATCGATATTGATTGTTTTAACCTCTCGTGCTCTGTAGAGCTGTTTGAATATTTAAACTGCTTCCTTCTCTTTTAAAGTCATGCCAGAGTAAACAAAAGCATATTGACAAAGATGTGTAATGGTAAAATACACATATATTAGTGATGTAATGGCAAAATACACATATTTTAATGATGTAATGGCAAAATGCACATATATTAATGATGTAATGGCAAAATACACATATGTTAGTGATGTAATGACAAAATACACTTATATTAGTGATGTAGGACAAAGGTGAGATAATACATGAATGTTGTGTCCTCTTTTATCGCATGTCTATACATTCAGCACTCATCTATCTGATAACAAAATCTCTGAGGTAAACAGAATATTGTTTCTTGCTTTTAAGTGCCAATTCTTTTCCCAAGGTCACAAATAGGTACAAAAGTTTCATGGAAATGGAAAGGAAACGTTCGGAGTTAAGAACAGTTCATAATGTAAATGATATAAGGACAACAGTGTCGACAACTAAACTAGAAAAGGAGTCAACTAATATTACAAATATTTGCAGTGAACAAACTGTAGCTTATAGTTTTACATTTTCTGAATCGTCATTTGTCATGCACCTGAAGTTAACATCTGTAACTAGTTGATGTAAGATTTTATAAAAATAAAAATGTATATGTCCTTTAAAACAAATGTTAGCGCAAAATGAAAAGATTTTGCTTTCTCAAGTTAATCTTTGAAACTTATCACATACATCATATAGAACCCAAATATCATACGGTTTTACAACCTGTAGTAGAAAGGAGGATTTGTGCTATAACAGTAAAGTGCTGAGTTAGCATCCATTATCTTCTAATATCCAGTCGAGGAATGGCCCATTAAATAACTAGGTCATTGTTGCCTTGTATTTTGCCGCCTACTTTGCCGATAACTGCAGAATTTTCTGGACGCGACAGAGCAAAGTAATGACAGAAATCTGGAAATATATCTAGTCATTGGTGTCGATATTTTTTTTGCAATGCAATGTATAAAGGATGTACATAATAGCTGAAAACATAATTGACCCTAATGTCTGCAGGTTTATCGTTATTTCTTATTGTACCTGTGTGTGGCTGCTTATATGAACAGCACGTACACACTGATCGAAATAACTAACTACACGAATGCACTTAGAGGTGCCGGTATTTTATTCCGCGGTACCATTCACGCTGTTTTCGTTTTACATGACAAAAGTTTCAATCATTTTTGTTCTTACAAGTCAGTTGTATTTGTCACAATTTAAATTTGAAGATTACTTATATAGTGGTATTTATTACTTTTAGTCACATGTTTGACGCCTGCCACGTATGCCATAGTGATGGCGAAATGGCATGTGTTGAAAGATAATCGGCTCAAATTCAAATGTTTGGAACTATGTAGAATAAAAAACCAAAACAAATGTCATGTTTTGTTTTTGTCCATGGCATATTATTGAATCAAGGTCAAGCATTCCTTAATGAGACTGCAACTAATTTACACGTTTTCAGATCATTTGTTTTCTGATTGAATTATAAGCAAATCGATGGACTCCAATATTGATCTGTATTTAATGTTTTTAATGCGATTCAATGGACTCCAATATTAATATGTATTTCATATTTGTAGTGCAATTCGACATACACAAAGGTTGATCTTTATTTTATATTTGTAGTGCGATTCAGTAGAATCCAATATTGATTTGCCATTGTATTTGTATTGCGATTCATTAGACGCTAATATTGATCTGTATTTTAAATTTTAGCGCGATCTGAGCGATTCAAATATTTATCGATATTTCATTTCTGTAGCTTCATTCCATAAACTCTGATATTGATCTGTATATAATATGCGTAGTGCGATTTAGTAGACTCCAATATTGATCTGTATTTCAAATTTGTATTGCGTTTCAGGATGACTCCTGTATTGGTCTGCGTTTCATATTTGTATTGCGATTTGATGGACTAAAATACTGATTTGTATTTTATATTTTATTGCAATTCGAAGGAGTCCAATCTTAATCTGAATTTCATATTTGAAGTACGATTTAGTGGATTCCAATATAGATCAGAATTTCATATTTCTAGTGCGATTCAGTAGACTCCAATATTTATCTTTATTTCATCTCTAAAGTGCGATTGAGTCGACTACATTATTGATCTGTGTTTTATGTTTGTAGTGCGATTCAGTAGAATCCAATACTGTTTTGCATTTGATAATTGTATTGCGATTCATTAGACTCTAATATTAATCTGTAATTTATATTTGTAGTGTGATTTGATCGAAGCCAATATTTATCGACAGTTCAACTCTGTAGCGCGATTCTGTAGACTCCAATATTGACCTGTATTTCATATTCATTGTGCGATTCAATACACTAAAATATTGATCAGTATTTCATACCTGTGTTGCGATTTGATAGACTACAATATTGAATTACATTACCTCTTCGGAGTGAGATTCAATAGACACCAATGTTAATCTGTATTTCATATTTGTATCTCAAGTTTGCAGTGCGATTCAGTGGACTCCAATGTTGATTTCTAGTTATTCTATTCTAAATATTTATAGTGCGATCCGGTAGACTCCAATTTTGATCTGTATTTCCATTTTTGTAGTACGATTCAGTAGGCTCCAATATTGATTTTCGTTTCATATTTATAGTGCGATTCCACTGTTTCCAATTCAATGGAGTTCAATATTGATCTGTATTTCATAGTTGTTGTGCGATTCACTGGACTCCAAAATTGATCAGTATTTCATGTGTACAGTGCAATTTAGTAGACTCCAATTTGGTTTGTATGTCATATTCAGTAGACTCAGATATTGATCTCTATTTTATATTTGATGGGGAATTCATTGGAATCCAGTATTGATATGTATTTCATATTTGCAGTACAATTCGATGGACTCAAATATTGATCTATATTAGATCTTTTATAGTGATATTCGATGGACTCCAAAACAATTGATCTTTATTTCAGATTTGTAATGCGATTCGATGGACTCCATCATTGATCTGATTTCATATTTATGGTGCACTTCAGTAGACTCCGATATTGATCTACATTACATATTTGTATTCAGTTGATTCTAATATTTATGTGTTTTTCATATTTGTAGTGCGAGTCGGTGGTTTCCAATATTGATCTGTATTTCATATTTGTAGTGTGATTCTATTGACTGCAATATTGATCTACATTACATCTTTGTAGTTCTATTCGATGGACTCAAATATTGATCTGTATTGTATATTTGTAGTGCGATTCATTTGATTCCGATATTTATCTGTTTTTATATTTGTAGTGCGATTCAGTATATTCCAATATTGATGTGTACTTCATATTTGGAGTGCGATTCCAGAGACTTCAATATTTATAGGTATTTCATATTTGCATTTAGATTCGATGGACTCCAATATTGATCTGCATTACATCTGTTTGTCGTGCACTTCTGTATGTTTCAATATTGATCTTCATTTCATATTTGTAGTGCAATTCGATGGATTCCAATGTTGATCTGTATTTCATATTTGTAGTTCGATTAAGAAGACTCCAATATTTATATGTATTTCATATTTGTAGTTCGGTTCAGTAGACTCCAATATTTATATGTATTTCATATTTGTAGTGCGATTTATTGGACTCCACTAATGATTTGCATTACATTTCCTCGAAAATAAAACGCCTTTGATTTTCCTCCCGACAGCGAAAAATCTTTGAAATCACGCAAACATTTAAGACAGAAAAATTTCCTGTTCGGATGGAAATAATGATAATTTTCTTACAACTGTCACCTGTCCGCGTTTCTGCGATCAAGTACTAAATTCCCTCTGCCAACATTAAATATTCCTTTCCTGCTCGGAAAGAAGCGCACATCGTCATCGTCTATAAAACTCTGATACCGTAATCATTAGTAACCATATGCCAATTCCCATCTGACTAATGTCTTTTATACTTCCAAAAATTGCATTTATACACGTGTATGGCTACTGTAGTTAGCTTGATCTATTTAAAAACGAATTCGAGCTTCCTTCTTAGTCATTTATCTGAGTATTGGTAGATTGAAATATTTGATAAAATATATGTCTCTCGATTCTCTTGGATAAATTGTATACTTGTTTGCACCATATCTAAAGCAGTCCAGCGGGACTTGCAATGGAGATGTCGGAGATACATGTTTGGTCTTTGTTTCGCATTTGGTTGGAGTGTTTTCTCTCCTGATTATGTGTTGTGAAATAGTTTCAATAGCTCATTGATGTAAACCTTTCCTCGTAAAAACGGGAACAGGAGGACGGAAATGGTCAGTGTTAGCACCTTTCCTTCTCTGAAAAGGAGAACCCCAACTTTCCTTGATAATTATCAAACATATTGCAGAGACAATAGTGTCTTAACAAGGCTTTATGCATATGATAGCCCGTTGTCAACATCCGACTGGTTAAAACCATATCTGGTTACATTCGCTCGTAATACTAGCGAATAAGTTCTCTTGACCATTGTTATATAGACTCATCAGAGTATAGTTTTCAAGTTAAACAACTCAACTGTTGTAACCCATGTACACAGGTTTTTGTTAGCTTCCGCAGTGAACGGATGGAGATGGTATCACGTTGTCAACAGTTTGACAAGTTGGTGTACTAACACGATATCGTTATGTCAACAGTCTGACAAGTTGGTGCACACAGAATTTGTCACTATGTCAACAGTCTCAATGGCATATGTACTAAATTGGTATATCTATGTCAACAGTCTGACAAGTAGATGTAGGCTAATGTTAAGAAAACTGATACAGTTTTAAAGAGCTGTATGTAGAATAATATGTGAATAATGGTTGTACATCGTTAAAGGATTATAATGAATGTGGTATGGGAAAGAAGGAATTGAAATGAAAGCATTCGGATGGACACAATTAGAAACGAAGCGGCAAAATAATATCAAGGTTAACAATAAGTGTTGAACTGGAATGTTTACTTTAAAAGCATGGGTGAGTACCATTCCTGCGCTGTTGCAAGGAACATTCATTTCTCACTTTCCTTTTAAAGTAGTTCAGTGTCAGGTACTGGTGCAGAATTAATACCACCAAGTTGTGGAAATACATGACAATATGACTTGCGAAATGATTTTGATTTTTAAACCCTTAGATATAATACAAGTTACATTAAAATTCATCATCTATTCAGCTATATCGTCTTAGAACAATTTGCTGGATACATCCGATACACTGATGATTGGTGAAAGGAAATATGCCGTTATTATGTCATGCATATAAACAAATATAATAGCACACACTGTTTTCAATTTATATTTCCTTTCCCACATGATTTCATTCTGGATGTATAGCAACATGATACCAGTACTATCCCATAATGTCACCCAGTAGTCATGGCAACATCAAACCAGTACTGTCCCATAATGTCTCTGTGTAGGCATCCCATAATGTCACCCAGTAGTCATGGCAAAATCATTCCAGTACTATCCCATAATGTCAATGTGTGTTCAAGGCAACATCATAGAATTATTGGAGAAAAGAAATATGTCCTTATTATATCTTGCATAAAACGAATATAATAGCATATACCGTGATTGTGTTTCTTCAGACAGTTTTTCCTTTCCCACACAATTTCATTGTGGAGGTATGACAATTTCATACCAGGACTATCACAGAATGTCACTGTATAATCATGGCAACACCATACCAATAATGGGTAGATAATGTTTCCCCGACCACACAGTAATGTTCTGGGATAATAATGGAATCATCAACATTTACAAAACCCCATTATAACTTAAAACAATGTAATTACAAAGGCCTCCCTACACTCCAACACTCACCCCTATTGCTGAAGCAGGAATATTGCAGGCTTTACCAGCCAATCTTCAGAAATTATGGTATTTTGCTTCGACAACATGTTCTAGTACCTATTATTAAAGGTCAGGTTCATTTGACGAACAAGGGATTTCACAAAAAATGGACGTGCGTTTACTTTCGAAAGATCTCATTGCGCAGAAAGCAATAACGATGATTGCTACAACAACACGTGCCATGTGCAAGCGTAATGTTAAACACAGGAATAACCTGGTTTAAATAGCATCAGCAATTATTTTCTTGGCATTCAAATAATGTTAAATTCCCATGCGTTCCCACGGTGTCTTAGTATCTTTAATGCGCATAAATCTCCATGCCGCCACAAACCCAATTTTAAATATCCATGCATCTTTGTAGGGCCTCATAACGTTGAATAATCCTTTTTGGTTTCCAGGTTTACTTGTACATCCATATCTTACCAAATAACTACAGTAGCTAGTCTTGCCTTACATACATTGGTATTGACTCGGTGGATAAAAGTATGAATGGATGAAATACTACATATGGTGTGAAACCTACGATGAATTTCACGCTGCCTTAATAGATATGTCAACTGGGGGTGGGTGATCTTTTTATATTATTGTTAACTTTAGATTAAGATTTAATTCACTGTCAATGTACATTGATCGAGTTACATGTTTGACAGGACTAGGTTGTGGTGCTCTGTGTATGGGTGGGCGTCCATTCCAAAGTCGATTGGCTAATATCTTTTTTAATGTTAGCAGCTCACATATAGGACTGTACTTGATCAACATTGAATGAATCCAGTGATCACAACGACTTTAGTAAGGTACGCTATAAACTTGTATATGTGGCCGATAGTGCATTTCATCAGATTTTCGAAAACCGCTAAACAATTCCCTATCGAGTTCTCTTTAAAGCATACATTTTTCTCGAAAGGTAATTGTATCTGTCGGCAAAAGTATGTCGTAAAGAGCACAGAAACTGCTTATACCGCTTTGAGATGTTATGCGTTTTTTCATTTGAAAAGATTGCATGCATAAGTGTATGCACCTAAAAGTGAAGTACACACACACACACACACACACACACACACACACACACACACACATACATGCATGCATGCATGCATCCATGCATACATACATACATACACACATACATACACACACATACATACATGCATACATACATACATACATACATGCACACACACACACATACATACATACATACATACATACATACATACATACATACATACATACATACATGCATACATCATGATCCATTGACATATTATTTTGCGTTTATATTCAGCACAGGCACCTTGACACTGCTGCATGTCTGGTCAGGAAATTTGATGAGCTTATTCACCGTTCTCACTGTTGTTAGCATTCTAGAATGTGGTTGTATTGACATGCCTCTCAAACTCGGGTGGCTAAAATAAATGATAAATTTTTACGGGTGGTGTTATGTTATCGTTCTGCTACTGTAGTTGTTGTAGTATCCTTTTATCCACTGCTTTTGTCTTTCATATGTTTTATGTCAATATTATAGTTGTTTTATGTGCGCATTCTGTGTCACATGATATGTGACATACTTAGATTTATTATATGTATTAGTACATTTGCTATACCATGGTACTACCTATCTAGTCTATTATTATTATTATTATTATTATTATTATTGCTTGTGTTGTTGTTTCGGGCAATCTACCGGCGAAGTAGGCTGGGCGTGGCAGTCAACAGTGTTTCCCTTTAAACGTATGAATCAATTACAAGCGTGAAAAAAGAAAAACATTGAAAAAGAAAAACATTTTAATTAAGTTTAAAGATAGGAAGCACACACACACACAAATGTGTTTCATGCAATGTCACTCGCATCAGTTCTGGTTACTACTTTAAAGTACAATCGTAATTCTTGTTTAAATTTAGTTAGCAAATTAGTGTGCCATCTGGTTTGGAAAAGGAGTCTTTTAGCGACCGATAGTTTTACTGTACTTGTTCTTTATTTGTGACTTCTGTTTGCCCACATGTCGTGAATATATTGAAATAGATTTGTATCTATATCGACTATTTTTAACCCCTAGTGCTCATCAGAGCTGTTTGAATATTGCAACTGCTTCCTTTCATTTTCAACAGTCATGCAATGTCACTGGTATAAAATAAAAAAAAAACATGCTGAAAAACATACAGATAGTGTGTGTGTGTGTGTGTGTGTGTGTGTGTCCCGCATTTTTTCGCTCTCACAGGTTGGATCAAACGTTCACCTAACAAAACAACTCATATCTATAAATAAATTAAGTAGACTGTTTTAGAAATATCTGGTTCAGGTCTTTGGAAATCAGTAATGGCAACAATCACATATATTAGTGATGTAATTGCAAGATACACATACATTAGTAATACATTAGCAAGATACACCTATATAAGTGATGTAATGGCAAGATACACAGTTATTAATGATGTAATGGCAAAATACACATTTATTTGTGAAGTAATGGCAAAATACACATATATAAGTGATCTAATGGCAAGATACACAGTTATTAATGATGTAATGGCAAAATCCACATATATAAGTGATCTAATGGCAAGATACACATTTATTAGGGACGTAATGGCAAGCTACACATATATTATAGATGTAACGGCAAAATACACATATATTAGTGATGTAATGGCAAAATACACATATATTAGCGATGTAGGAAAAGGATGAGACAGTACAAATAAATTAAATGAATGCTCTACCCTTTTTTATCGCGTGTTTATATATTTAGTACTCGTCTATCGGAAATTAAAATCTGTGAGGTTGTCAGAATTGTTATGTTGCTATTTAGTGTCGAGGACGTTGGAGTAAAGAGCTTTGCCCAAGGTCTCACTCACGTACGAAAATTTCATGGAAATGGACAGGAAACGTTCGGAGTTAAAACAGTAAATAATGTAAATAGTATATGACCAAACTTGTAGTGGTTACCCGCTCGGTTGGACACACATTTCTATCTATATAGGTAGCCAACTAAGATTACAAAATATTTCCATTTAACAAAATGTAGATTTTTTCTTGCATTTTCTGCATCGTCATTTGTCATGCGCCTGAAGCCAACATCTGCAACTAGTTGAGTGTAAGATCTAATGAAAAAAAGTATCTATGTTCTAAAAAAAACCAAATGTTAGTGGAGTTGTAATTTCCATTCAATGTAAACGAAAATTTCACTTTCTCAGGATACTCTTTTAAACTTATCACATACATCTTATGGACTCCAAACATCAAACGGTCTTAACCACCTGTAGTAGAAAGGAGGATTTGTACTATAACTGAAGATAGCTAAGAGTTAGCGTCCAGCATCTTCTAATATCTACACGAGGAATGACCCATTTCAAAACTGGGTCATTATTGTCGGGAGGGGGGACCGGTCGACCTACTTCTTCCATAAGTGCAGAATTCCCCAGATGTGACAAAGTATTAAAAAAAAATGACAGAAACCTGGAAATATGTCTTGCAGATGGTGTTTTTTTTTTCTTGTTGTTGTTTATTTTAGCAATGCAATGTATAAAGGATGTACATAAAAGCTGAAAAGATAATTGACCCTAATGTCTGCAGTTTTATCGTTATTTCTATTTTTGCTGGTGTATGTCTGCTCAGGTGAACCGCATTCATGCAGATAGGGCTACAATAATCTTGTGGTTGAGACATCAAAGTAATTTAACAATAAAATGACCACGCGAGAACTTCCTACGCTCACGTACACACGTGTCAAAAAATAACAAACTACACAAATGCAAATAGATTTGCCGCTACTCTTTCCCCCGATACGTACCACGTCATGTTGTCGTTTTACATGAAAATTTCAACAACAAAAACATGCTTTATTTTGAAAAAGTCTTTTATTTGTCACAAATTAATTTTGCAAATTACATATATAATCATATTTTTAAATTTTATTCACATGTTTGACGCATGTCACGTATGTCAAAGTGATGGCAAAATGGCCAGATAAAATTGACAGATATTAAGCTCAAATTCAAATTTTTGGAACTATGTACAAAAAAAGAAGAAGAAAAAAAAACAAATGTCATGTTTAATTGTTGTCCATGATATGCTAATGTGTCATGGTCAAATATTCCTATATAACACTGCAACTAATCCACACATTTTCAGGAAAGTATTTGTTTCCTGTTTGAATTTTACATAATTTTCTGAACTCTATTAAGTCCATGTTCTCCTTTGTTCAGTCTGCGCATTTTACGCTTACCAGCTCTCCCTGATAAACTATCTTGCTCTTGTTTTGGCATCCCACTCGGATTGTCGCTGCATATGAGGTTTTCAGTACAGCTAGAAAATGATTGGCATTTCTTTTCAGCACTTCTTTTATTTGACTTTGTATCTTAATCTCTCTCTCTCTCTCTGAATTCCTAAGGAAAAACACTGTACGAGATGATTCAGTACTTTTCTCATTTAGTGTACATTAGCAAGCATTTGCTGGGTGCGTTTAAGAATACGTAAGACCAAATAAGTTCTTCGCTACGTAACATGATGTAAATTTACTTCCTGCCAAATTATGTATTTATACACAATGAGGTCATAAATGTCATGTTTGAATCTTCCAGTAACCTGCCGCCACATTTAAGTCAAGCGGTTTTATTCAGCATTCTAATCTGCTACAGCCCAGTCATGTCAGGCCCTGTTTGATGTATTATCTATGTTACATATTTAGGCTCCCATAAACAGTAACAAGAAAAAAGTGAAGACAACAGGATTTGCCAAATTTAACAAATAATTTATTTCCCTAGAAAAACAAGATAAAAATAAGGAAAAAGAACTTACGGTTTTGGGAATCAAATCCAAAAACAACCAAAGAATAATCAAAGTATTAAAAATTAGAACTCATAGTAAAAAATGGTCTAATTTGATTGCTAGTCCCGACGAAAATCCAAAATGGATGGCGATGACATATACTGTAGCCAGTATAGTATGGACGTGTCAACAGTTTTTTGTTGTACCAGATAAAATAATATTCCGGTGTTTGAATTCAGAATAAATTTCAATAAATGTCTTTGTCCGGGAATTCTGTATGAGCACTTAAATATTCCCAGGGTAAATAATTAATCTCTTAGAATCCAAATAATTTGAAGAAAAATTAAAATATAATTCCAACTGGTCAATACAGAAAAAAAAAAAAAACCATATTTAATTCTAAGTTTTTAAAAGCCCAACTGAGATTACTTCTCAAAACATCAGTATTAAACCTGACAAATGTGCAATTCCGGTTTAAAAAAAAAGAATTTCGACATAGAAGCTATCACATGTAAAAAGTCACGTACGACCAGTACAGCCTCGATTCCACTCTAAAATCCCACACTAGGAATGAATAAAAAAAATATATAAAAAGTTGTTTACTTTAACTGTTACTAATTTTGAATTAAGGTCAGGAACTAGGTCAGCATAAAGATACAAAGTTCTTTTATTAATTGTTTACGAAACAAACAGTAAGATCAAACTAATTTCTGGAAAATGTCAAATTCCAGTAAACAAAATTACATTACGATAGCATGTAATGGAATACAAATTTTAAAACTAACAAACAAACAATTAAATTAAATCAAAAATAAAATAAATCAATTATAAATAACACCAAATAAAATTAACTTGGCATGTTCTACTCTAGCAGGGTTAAATTTACACTCCAACCGTCAATGTGCGTTAGCTGTATGAAGATAAAATCAGTACAACAAAGGATATACATTGAAATGGATTCTAACTGCTCAGAGTACAATGGATTACATTGTGGATAATACAAATATGAAATTGATTATAACTGCAATAATTACATAGATTACGTTATGGTTAATACAAATACGAAATTAATTCTAACTGATATGAGAACATATATTACGTTATCGTTAATGCAAATCCAAACTAATTCTAACTGCAAGTAATACAGCGATTAGATTATAGTTACTATAAATGAAAATAATTCTAACTGCCACGAGTACATTGATTATGGTATGGCTAGCATAACTCTTTAAAAGATGTTTTAACTGTCGATATTAGAACAATCATTTTCGCTGTTGGATTTTTTTTCCATGTGGGTGGGTGCTAGTTTCAAAAAGGTAAGCAAACATTGACAAAGTCCAAAACAGGTGGATTTTAATGGTATCTTAAAAGTCATTAGAATATTTGAATTTGTCTTTTCAGCATAGTCAATGTTACTCGCCCGTAAAACAAATGATCACTGTAGTTAGATTACATAACCACTGCAATGTGACATTTTTGCATCTGCTCTGGTGTACATTTACAATGTTGTTTCAAATTAGTTTGAATATATATATATATATATATATATATATATATATATATATATATATATATATATATATATATATATATATATATATATATATATATTCTTATTTTGAGTGAAGTTATAGAAACTATCAAAACGTTTCCTCATCAAGTGACGTTTTTCTGCCTCAAAGATATCTGAATTGCCCTTTCTTTACAAGTTGTACATGAAGTGTATATTAAAGTAACTATAACACAGATTAGACATGTCATGCTGGCATTTCTTGTAGATACAATAAAGTTGGTGAAATCAATGTACCACTATATTGGAAATTATAAGGAATTGTATCAACTATACCTCGTGGACATTTCAGCCGTTTCACTATCGCACGTACATCTTTAATTATAAACCATACGTTGTACATCATTTGCATAGTGGCAAAGATCAATTCATTCATATATTCATACAGAGTGGAATTGCTGTCAGTCATTTTCATTGTATGTCGTAAAA
This sequence comes from Sinohyriopsis cumingii, assembly GCA_028554795.2. Classification (NCBI taxonomy): domain Eukaryota; kingdom Metazoa; phylum Mollusca; class Bivalvia; order Unionida; family Unionidae; genus Sinohyriopsis; species Sinohyriopsis cumingii. The sequence goes on along the minus strand of JAPYKE020000196.1, from coordinate 393,682 downwards.
TTCATTTGACATATGTACCACAGTCCGCAACCTTATCCAATAATAGTCAGCCTACATACTAATTTAAAATTTCAAAAACCTTTTCCTTTCCAGCGGTGTCATTTATTTTCGAATACTAGACCTAATTGGCCTAATTTTTAACATTAATACATCGTATCAATGGATACGCAAATTAACTGTATTTGTTTGTATTTTTCATATATTAATCCTATTTATCGTTTTCTTTTCTTCTGTACATTGATTGTATCCATTCATATACGGGACCGTTTGTGTTTTATTTCTTCAAAAATCTATAATTTAATCGGTTCTATTTAGAAACGATATTAATTTCTTACATACATTGTTCAACTTTGCGCGCATCATTTTCCTATATAAGTTTGTGGACTTCATGCGGATGAGCATGGTGTCAGATTCATTCATCATTCATATGTTTACTGCTTTTGCTAGATCCATTCCTAACCCGACTTAAATCCCGTGATACATATTTATGATTGGAAATGTATACACAAACTTTAGATAACTAACAGCAGGAGTATGTCAAGGATCACTATTAGATCCCATTATTTTTTCTTGTATACACTATTGATGTAGCCGAAAGTTTGAAATCATTCATTAGATCGTTTCCTCATTATAACGCATATTGCCTGGTCTGCCTTTCTTTCAAACTGTGTGAAACAATGATCTGCAAAAATTATATGATTTTGCAAATCTGTGGATTGTTAATTTGAATCCGTCCAAAACAGAATGGTTTCCTTTTCACTTTCAGGGAGCTGAATGATACACCAACCTTGAACTTTCGGATAATAAGATTCGGGAATCGCTTTATCATCTCATCACTTTTGATGAACCATAATGAATCTATAATTCATACTTGATGACCGTATATTGGACGGCTGATGAAATTTTATGTGTATTATGCATGCAATTTATTTACCCTTTCATTTTTCTCTCAATTCTGGAATATGCAGCTGATAGTCTTCCGGTACTAACTCATATTACCAAAACTGGACACAATTATATCTGGAAGCTGCCTGAATTGTTTCTGGTCTACAAAACTTTTACAGTAATGAAGCACTTTAATTTGAAGCTGCAAAGCCTACTATGACAGGAAGGCGAAACAAATAAAAATCTCTACAGGTTTTATAAATATATTAAGAATTGAGTTAGTTCAACCATGATGGAGAGGTGCGGTATCTTATAATCTGACAAACTCGAGCAATATCATTTAATATCAATGTAAAACTTCGCTATTGAAAAGCTCGGATATACCAACACTTACCGACACTTACCAACTCATGGAACGATCAGCCACGATCTACAAGAAATTGTTTATCATCGCTAGCTTTGAAAAGATAACCTAGCGAGCGCCACTTTTCAGTTACAATTTATTAATCATTTGGTAAGCTCCTACTCCAAGTTATTTAGCATTTGTTAATAGTTAAACGCCTGTGATTTTGAGTTATTTAGCACATGTTAATAGGTAAGCTTGCGTGCTTTTGAGTTATTTAGCATATGGTAATAGGTAAGCTTGTGTGCTTTTGAGTTATTTAGCATTTGTTAATAGTTACACGCCTGTGATATTGAGTTATTTAGCATATGTTAATAGGTAAGCTTGTGTGCTTTTGAGTTATTTAGCATATGGTAATAGGTAAGCTTGTGTGCTTCTGAATTATTTCGCAGATGGTATTTGGTAAAGCTTGTGTGCTTGAGTTATATAGCATATGGTAATAGGTAAGCTTCTGTGCTTTTGAACTAGTTTAGGCACAAATGAAAATCGCTGAGTTATGATTTATTTAGATGTAATCGCATCGTCTTTCCTTTGCATTCTTGTCGATTTCCAATAGAAGATAACCATCAATTTCTTTGTCTAGTGTAGACTGTTTAATAAAGCAAGTGATGAAATCTATATACAGATCTTATAAAAAATAAATAGTAAAACTGATGATGATAGTTTTATTTTGTAAGACACTGCACATGGCAGAAGAAATAAAAATTACTCACTATTCCTACACTCCTATCCTTCCTTCATCCAACTCATTTCATTATATTTCTGCACGTCATCTGTCAAGACATTTCCATAATTCTTGCATGCATGCTTATTAATTAATTATTTAATGTTCAAGATGGAGAGGAACTTGTACTTAAAGAAAAACTGTTTCCAACCTTTGCTCTGATTACGCTTGACCTTCTTCTCAATGAAATATGTTTAAAAAATCGATCGAACAGTTTTAGATGGCAATATACAAGTAGGTCAGGATTCTATATATACTTTTTTAAAAGAAAAATGTTTAACCAATCGAACAGTTTTAGCTGGTAATCTATAAGTAGGTCATGATTCTAAATACGCTTTTTTTAAAAAGAAAAATGTTTAAATAATCGAACAGTTTTAGCTGGTAATCTACAAGTAGGTCATGATTTTAAATACGCTTTTTTAAAAAGAAAAATGTTTAAGCAATCAAACAGTTTTAGCTGGCAATCTACAAGTAGGTCAGGATTGTATATACACATTTTAAAAAGAAGAATGATGCCTTTGTTTGCTTTATAGCTTTTAGAAGTCTTCTGGTCCTGTTCGTCATAACCCAGGCATACTACATTAAATGTATACCGAAATATGATAATAACCGTATACCGAAGTATTACATTAATTGCATACCAAAATACTACATTAACTGCTTACAGATGTATTATATTAACTGCATACCGAATTACTACGTCATACAGAAGCAGGCAATATAGGAACTATAGAGTATCTGCGATTACAACATTCACGTGATGGCAGGTGTATGATTCAAAGTATTTTTAAGGTCATTTAGAACAGGGAAACCGTTATTGGAAATTTTCATTCTTTTATAACGTTCAAAATTGCAAGTTTTTTTTTCTTTCTTTTCTTTTCATAGCGATAGTTACAATTTGCATATTTAAATATCTTTAGCATAATGAATTCAGTCATTATATTGAAGGCTATTGCACTGAAGATGTCAGTTGAAAATAAATGAGTTCCCCAGATAGCACAACCTAATAAATAATCACTAAACAGCATAATCATGCGGGATGTTGTATAGGTTAGTTAAGGTTAATTATGGATAATTTGTATTAACGTTTTCAAAACTATGAAGGCGTTAGGTGTGGCTCAAAACTTAGCACCTGTTTCTGAAACAGTGTGAGCAAAGCCACTGTAAACGTTAAAAAAATATATATTATTTTGCTCATTCAATATACAGATTGTAGCACACTGCATCGAACCTTTCGGTAGACTTTGGAACTATGGTCCGCGCAATGATGCTGTACACGTACTGTTTGGATACTTTATTACTTATGCCTGGCAGGCTCAGAAGTCTGTGGAAAGAAAACAGTAACAATAAAATAAGTAATCTTGATCAAAGAGTACATTAAATAATTTTACTACATTAACATTAAAATTATAACGCATGTACGTGTGTTATAATCAAGCCTTTTTATCACGTTGAAAAGGTACCAAATAGTCGGCACACAAGAGTACAATCCAACAAATAATATGTATAGGTTACTGCATATGTATGTACTAATTTTAGTCATACGTGTTGTGCATGCATCCATACATCCATCCATACATACATACGTACATACAATTGTAACTATTATTGGATGTGACGCAAACGGGAATGATATTATATTAATTTATCTTGCCATTCATAACTGACTCTTCGAGGAGTACGACATCTTTCAATCAACAAGCGCATGGCATGTATTTGTATCTCGTTAAAAAATTGCAAAAATATCACAGTTTAAGACGTCCCGGTTCTCGTAGGGCGCTGGCCAAAACTATGAGTAGCAAAATTATTTTTCATTATGTGTCACGTTTGCAAAGCCCTAGCTATAAAGTCATGTATAAGCTTGAATCTACCCGTCTTGGGAATATTACCGCGGCCTTGTGTTTGATCTCTAAAGATAGTGTTAAAATCTTACGCAATGTACTATGTCCAGTCAGAGACCGGAAACTTGAGTCGGCAAAGACGACCGGGCGCGTCACTTAAAAAAAGTCTGGTCGTTATCAGAAATATATCTTAAAGGTTAGTTCAAGGATCAAAAGAAAAGTCCACGTGGTGAACGAGGCGTGTTCATATCCGTCCCCACGTTGACAGACAGCGAGAGGGACATTGTATGTTAAGTTTGATTGGATGGGTTCACAGCGATATCCAATCAAAAATTTAGATAGAGGGCATGGTTACAATTCTAAAGAAAGACAAAGATTTGAAAATGTCAGTAAATTATTTGATCGATATTCGCGGAATATTATGGCATCATAATTGTAATCATTTGTAGTAAGTATATTTCATTACTAGGAACGTTTAGCATGTAGAATTACCTTTGTAGTGTTTCATTTTCATGCGTCTTTGAGAAATGGGCTTGAGCCTTACGTAGAGAATTATTAAATGCTTGGCGGCTGAATTATGTAGATTGTTAACTTGCGCTCAGAATTAATTTTGTAATTCGCTAATATGTTATTTTGTAGTAAATCTGTGAATTTATTAATGCGTTATGTAAGAATGTACACATGCTTGAATTGTGCCTTTGGAAATGTGGTTGAAGGATGTAAGGTTAGTTACTATGGACGTATGCATATATCAGAGCATGGATATTTAAATATTTGTGTTCTTTGTGTGAGTTGTAAGGTAAGGAAATGCGTCTGATTATTGTAAAATTGTTTAGTGTAACTGGATTAGGAATATGTACTGATGTGACGGAATTTATTGATGTATGTTATAAGAAGTAATTGATACTGTGCTGTGTTATGACGTTTGTTTTACCATATAAGAACGTATGGGTATTTCGATGTTAACGAATGCGTGGCGGAAGAAATTTCATAGCCGTTATCTGATGATAGGCTGTGTGTAGTGTGAGATGAGAGGGATAAGGAGAAAGATATTGTACCGTCTTTGTGTTTTCACAGAAGCTTTTTAGGGAACTGAGAACTTCCGGTTCCATTGTGTCCCATGTCTTCAAGCGTTCGAGACGGACTTGAGACTGTAGACGAGACAGTCTGTGTCGACAGAAGTGTAGTCGTGGGAGAGAAGATGGAGGAGGAAGAGAATGAGGCTAGAGAAAGTCGATGAGGATGATGAGAAAGAATTTGAAGAAAGGTCGGGGATATTTTAGCATTTTACTTTTTTCAACCTGAACGATATATGTATTATTTTTTCTTTACATATTACATAGACAATACATCGTAAAGTAATATGTCTAAAGAGATGAGAAATGTATTGCCAGAAGTGTGGTAACATTTATTTTTCATACAAAATAAAATTACATATATATCACATTATGCAAACTCCTTTCATACAGTTTAGCTCACATAATGTGTTAACATGTCTAGGAGATTATGATACAGATAATTTCTATTTCTAAATTCAATACCTACCACATCCAAGGTAGAACTCGGTAAATGGCACCCTAGTGATATCCTTTCGATTCGATGAGACCGTTTCTTTCAATGAATAATTGTGAAAATATTATCATTTTAAACTGTACGTTTTCAAATTCGTAACAAATGTGCATTAACGGTACCTTAATCTCACGCCATCTAGGAATACTGTAAGGTGCAGTTTGAGAATGTGTGTGTGTGTGTGTGTGTGTGTGTGTGTGTTAGATTTTTAACGGAGCTTTCACAATGTTTCAGTCATATCGCAACGATGTCTGCAATGTGGTATTTTATAGTGATGTCTAGCACTCAAGCATCATGTCGCAGACATGTAGCATGATGTCCCACCCAGTCACATTATCCTGACACAAGGCCGACCTGTCTATCTTATCAATCGGACGTGCATTAAACTTTAGAAGCGAAATTTTTAAACTTCGATTCTCTACTCATACACTAGCTATAGAGACAGGTCGACATCATAGTTTGGTTATTTCCTAAGGAACCTGTCAATATTGTGAAACAAATTGTTTAAGACGTGTACAAAATGTACATCGTGTCTTTTAGTGTGTAATGCATATGAGGATTTCGGAGAAATGTATTTTTATTCAAGATGGCCTTATAAGTGTACAACGTTTCATCGTTTCTAGTATTATTGAATTCATATGAAAAGTACTTTATTCATGATAGTCTTATAATAGATCAATCAGATATATGTTGAGTCTTATGCAATTTAATAGTCTCAGTACTTTGATAAGTAAGGGGCCTCGGCTGGCCTCGTGGTTCAATGGGCTCGCATGACAACAAACACCACAATCCTTGACAAGACTAACTGCATTCCATACAAACCCTCATAAGAAGAAACATTTATGATTGTCATATGATCAAATACATGTACGCAAATATATTATAGTTGTTTTGTGCGCTTTGTTCTAGAGTTTTGTATTCAGTTTAATATGCATTAGGACAGGTGGCATACGATATTGAATGGAATTGTTATGCTTGTAGTTTTTGGTGTCGCCCAATTGTTTATCGGGACACCTTTTTGTGTGCGCACAATATAGTCCAGTTGGTTCCTATGATTAAATATTGCTTTTATCAAAATCCATTCATTATAGCAAACCGTAACAATTCCCATATTGATTGATATTGACATACGTAAAAAGTCAATTAATATTTGGATACTTCATTCATCATTTGTTTAAAAAATGTTTTCCTTAGTTGCTTAGTAACGTGTACCCTTCTCAATATATGGGTCATGTCCAGTTCTCTCAGCAGCCATTTCTAGCACCATGTTAGAAGACACATGGCCTTGCGTCATGGAATGTTGAGTCAGTAAGCACATTTGCATCTTTGTGTATCATGGAGGGTACGGTAGGGAAGTACATCTACATTTGGATTAAATCGAACTAGTTTCAATCTAAAGGTGATGTAATAAAAATTTATCGTGAAAAAAAGAAGACATTTTTGCAAATGAAGAATTTATACCATGACTGTATTAATCTCTGGCACTACGTTTATACTGCATAATAGTACGACCCTTGCAATACTGGCATAGCTTATCCACAAAGTAAGTCTATTCCATATTAAGATTAGTAAACGGTAACATGGTTCAGATTACACGTGTCACATACACGTGGCACATATTGTTCAGAGGAGTTTGATTCCGAAACTTTTGTCTTAATTATCTATTATTTTGATTACCAATTTGTACCCTCCCTCTACGTGGTTCATGGCCATTTATCTCCACAGCCATTTTTGACCGGGCCATAAATGATGATAGCTTTTTGTCATGGTCAGTAAAGTAAATGAGCACATACTGTAGCTGGATTTATTGTTTAAATGGATGCAAATGAACGATCATTTAGTGAATACATATTTTATAGTATGTATATACAAATTATTTTATGTCAATGAAATAAATATCGATGATAAAAGAGAAAACATTATGGCAAATTAAGAAGTTCTACCCAGACTTTAGGTCTTCCATACATCGTTTATACTGTCTTTAATGTACGACCGGTTAAAAACTCTAGCAGGCTGTACTCAACACTGGTATATTCCAGATGAAGTTTAGCAAACAATGATATGTGTGTGCACATTTACGAGGTCAAACAGATTATTTAAGTGATAACCCCACCTTCGATGATCACCTATACATCCAAATTAAATTCAAACGAAGATTTAGTTTTTCAATACTAGCTTGATCAAAAAGCACAAACTGCCACGAACCTGTAAACAAATCTAACATAGTTTACATTTCCTAAGTTTCCTTTTCATAGCCCTGTATGCTGACGTGAAAATTAATCATGGCTCAAATTACCCATGTGGGACTTGTGGCTCAGAAAAATTTCATTTGGATCTCGATATAAAATATAACACCTGTGTTCAAAGAGATGATTACCCACACTGCCAGGATGTTATCCAAAACAACTTACGTATCCATAATATATAATTATCGTGTCTTTTTTTCTTCTTCTTCAGCTGTGACGCCACAAATTGTTCAAACTTCCACATACTTTAACCGTCAGACATCAAAGACCTCGCAAAACATTGTTAATATCCTCAGCTCAGAATCACCTACCCCAGATTTTATTCATCTAAAAACATTCAGAATCAAACCCTACAACAGTACAAATTTAAAATGTTAAAGCTTTTAACTTAAATTGACCACGAATAGGCAACAGAAAGCTGAATTATAGACTATCCTGGACAAGGATCACCCAGACGATGTTGTAGGCATCGATGTTTGTCTTGCTCAAAACTTTATTGGCGGTGTAGGCACCGAATCTCGTCTTTCTTAAAACTACATCGGCTGGGATATTTCCGACAGTTCATAGGATTCATCAAGTATAGAAATTTCAGACACTGCAGAAGAAGTGGCGGTGGCCGAATTATTATTGTTAAGGACCCTTCATCAGAACAAAAACAGTCTGGGTCTTAGTCAAAACTACAATGGCGGTGTAGGTACCGAATCTTGTCTTGCTCAAAACTACATTGACGGTGTAGGTGCGGAATCTTGTCTTGCTCAAAACTACATTGGCGGTGTAGGTGCGGAATCTTGTCTTGCTCAAAACTACATTGGCGGTGACATTTCCGACAGTTCATAGGAATTATCACCTATAGAAAGGTCCGACACTGCAGTTAAAGTGGCGGTGGCCTATTTGTCTTGTCTTCATCTTAACAAGAACAATCTGGGTCACCAAAGATATCGTTGCAGCTAAGTCCTTCTACATGTCAGTATAATATCGTCTGAATCAAGGTGATGCGCACATCGCTGAAGAACTAAAAATACCAGGTTAAGTTTAACATTTAGGTTCCAGGCGACTTTTACAAAAAAGTTCACAGGAATGGAGATCATGTGCCAAACATTGAAACTAACTACAGATATAAACTCCTTTACGTCGACGTTATGAATAGCCTTGATCAATATTATATCTGGGCCTAACGATATGAGGACACTAAGTGACCATATCAGAGTTTACTATTAAGTTGACATTAAAGTCAGGGAATGCAGGCGGGTAAGACCAGATATACACTTATAATGGAATGACATTTATGGTGTGTGTGTGTGTGGATTGGATTGTTAACGTAGCTTTAACACTTTTTAAGTCATATGGCGGTGTAGGTACCGAATCTTGTCTTGCTCAAAACTACATTGGCAGTGACATTTCTGACAGATCATAGGATACATCACTTATAGAAAAGTCCGACACTGCAGTTGTATTCATCAGAACAAGACCAATCTGGGTAAACATAGATATCGTTGCAGCTAAATGCCTCTACATATCAGTATAATATCGGCTGAAAGAAGTTGATGCAAAAAGTGCTGAAGAAGTCAGTATTAGGCAAAGCTAAGCGTAACATTTAGGTCTTAGGTGACATTTACCAAACATTGCATTGGTATTGAGACCCTATGCCTTGTATTGAAACGGATTTCTGATATCCATTCCTTTACATCGACTTTGTAAACCTCCTTGATGAAGATGAACGTTGTGTCTATAAGACATGATGACACTCTTCTTTTTTTTACCTACATACGCTGGTTAAAACGATACATACGGAGCCTGGCAGCAGTAGTGAGAGCGTACTTTAGCATGAACTTGTCACAAAGCTCAACGTATACAAACGGGTAAAAACAAATATACACCTATAATGTAAAGCCAATCAGTATCATTAGGATTATATATGGAGATAAGTAAAGAAAAAACATAAAAATGGTCAACAGTAAAACCATGTAAAGAAACTTTGTGACCAATTCAAAATCGAACTTGTTCCAAATGTAAACATGTTGGTAGGTGGTTCTGAAGGACGATAGACCTATAGAGGTAGGTACCAAGCTAGTAAAGCACGAGGAAGTCAGTAGGTAGATATATATATATATATATATATATATATATATATATATATATATATATATATATATATATATATATATATATATATATATATATGTGTGTGTGTGTGTGTGTGTGTGTGTGTGTGTGTGTGTGTGTGATGTATGTATGCAATGGATGTATGTATGCATGTATGATCAAACTTGCCATCTTTTATTCGGCCGTCGCAACCTTCAATTATCATTCCTTCAGCAGTGGAACTTTCTCAAAGTTTTATATTAGGCGTTTACATGCCTTATGAGGTCATGGACTAGGTGTTTTCTAGTCAAACATAAGTTTCTTACTGCTTTCAGCAGTTAATCGAACTCTGCGTATTCAAATGTAGATTTTGTTTCCTGAGATGTGTTGCATGTGTACAAACATGTCTTATCTTGCTAATATTTCACCGTAAAGTCAGTCTGACTGTGTAACTTTTATTTGGCTTATATTTCACCGTAAAGTAAGTCTCACTGTATAACATTTATCTGGCTTATAGTTTGCCGTAATGTCAGTCTGACCGTGTAGGTTTTGTTTGACTTATATTTCACGGTAATAAAGTTAGTCTGACTGTTTAATATTTATCTGGCTTATATTTCACCGTAATAAAGCCAGTCTGACTGTGTAATTTTTATTTGGCTTATATTTCACCGTAAAGTCAGTCTAACTGTATGAAACTGATTTGGCTTATATTTAACTGTAAAGTCAGTCATACTGTTTAACATTTATTTGGTTTCTATTTCACCGTAAAGTCAGTCTGACTGTTTAACATTTATTTTTCTTATAGTTTACCGTAATGTCAGTCTGACTGTAAAATTTATTTGGCTTATAGTTTACCATAATGTCAGCCTGACTGTGTAAGTTTTGTTTGATTAAGTTTTGATTTTGTCAGCTAATTGATGTTAGTATATACAACATAGTAACATATTTTGGATTGAGATCGTGGTAAATTTTACTTTTGTATTGTCTATAAGCTTTACTTGTGTATTGTCTATAAACTTTACTTATGTATTGTCTATAAGCTTTACTAATGTATTGTCTATATTGCAAAAACTGATAATCAGCTTTGAAACACTTTATATTGTGTCGGAAAAGTGAATTGTACTTGTTTAAAGTCAACTGAAGACCTGATACATTATTATAATATTAAAACGAAATTCTGACACAGTACGCATGCACAAAATGTGACCTGACAAAATGTGACCTGACGTCCAGAGAGTCGTGGTATACCTACCAGACCTTCATCAAATATCCTTTCATGTTGAGATGAAAATGTTATGAGGCATTAATGATTACTTTACCTTTTTAAATCAATGAATTTTAATGGACCAACATTACAGTCACTATTTCATCGTATATATTGTGTTGTGGATCAAAATATTCAAGACAAGCGATGCAAATTTTAGATGGATATACAACTATGGTGGAAAACTTTGATGGCAAATATAAAATGAGACCCTTGTTTAAACTTAATAGGTTTCACAGGTCATTGAACATTAGTGACATATCAGCGACTGTGTTGACACTTACTATGTATTCTAGGTTTGTTAGCTCTGAGACAGCGTACAAGAGCAAGTTATAGTATGCATTAATTATCGTTTATGGCAAGCATACGCAACTTCCTCCAGGCCACAGGCAGGGCAAGCCATTTTTAAAGCCACAACCAATGATGTAAATTAACGAATAAAAATCGAGTCAAGGGCCTGACCAAAATTTGCACAATAATGCTTACAGTGTGCCAATTAAAAGATACCTCCTAAAACGTAACAATTAAAATGTTGCACATAAATAACAAACTGAATTCCAAAATGAGTAAAATTATAAAGTACTGACATCTAAGAGATACAATGTTAAGATTCAAACATTCTGAAACGTATATAAAAATAAAGTATTCAGGTTTTCAAAAACAAAATCTTTGAATACAAAGAGTCGAAATGTGTAATTAAATATGTATTCCCTCCAATAGGACAAAATTTTATCGGGTGGTGTATCGTCATAATATTCGTTGAGTTTACATTTTTTTTAAAGGATATCTATCAGAGTGTGGAAGTCAGTAAATGGAGAAGAATGTTCTCTACTGTCAGTAGATACTAGCCGGATACGTACATGGGTCCATATTCACCCTTCATGAAGAGTGCATGACTGGCGCAATACGAACTTCGTCTCTGCGATTCGTTCCATGTGGAGAAAGATGCACACCCGTGAATGGACCAATGCTACGAAGCTTGTTGGATGGAATTTATTCCATATCTTGGAAAGTTTAAAGAAGATTTCTATTTCTATAAAATTTGAAGTCAGTATATGAAATATTTCATTCGAAAACAAGGTGATTGCAAAACGTTTCTGAATGGCAGTGAAATTTTGTCAAGTAATATATGGTTACCTGGTTTCTGTTATCAAGTGACAAGATTTATCCAAGCCAAACAATGGTTAACTGCTGATTTAAGCGATAAATCGACCCTATTTAACCCTAATCACTATATGTATGCAAATAAGACGTTTGGTTCCTCAGGAAAGGCATTGGTTAGGTCAGACATGTCATATCAATTATGTGCATATTTTAGTGTCACTCGTCGTACGTATTATGTTGTTTCGACCTTTTCAAGGAATGATATGCATATTTTGACAGGTGATACAACTGAGGTGGCAATCTCGTTCACATGATCTATCACATTCACGATGAGGCTAGTATTTAAGCATTAAAGCATTACAGAAGATGATGGCATTGTATGCATTCTGGTCGAGTTTTACTCTTTAGGAGGTATCCAATACAAGAATGGCACAATACCACGTCATCTCTGCTATTTGTTCTATGTGAGGGACACCACTCTCCAATCATGGGTTCCATGTAAGAACTGACCAAGACACAAAGTCTATTTAGAGTCAAAGTGTATTTACATAATAAAAAACATTGTATTTTTTGTACTTACGATAAATAATATTACGACATTAAATTAAACATATATAAATACATATTTTACGTTTTATGAAAGTATTTATTAGAAGCCATGCTCCTGAGTTAAATATAAAACCCCACAACAATGTATAATTTCTATTTATATTGATAAAAATATTAAATACAGAGAAAACAGTTAGCAAAATATATATTATATCCAACAATTAACTACTCACGTGAAATGGCTGACCAATACATATTTATGATACCATTTTACAAGCATACAAATTTTAAATACAACAGGATAAGAAACTGTCTAAGAATATCCAAATAATCACAGAATTAACACATATTTGATCAGCGTTAATGCATCGAATACATAAATATCAAAAGAAACATCAGTTACAAGCAATTAACAACATATACATCAAAACGAACATGAGAATAGTGAACAAAAATTACCTTACAGTAAATTACATAAATAAAAGCTATAAGAAAGACAAAAGAACTAAAAGCCATCAAGACACTACACATGTAGAGAGAGAGAGAGAGAGAGAGAGAGAGAGAGAGATAATACTACTAATAATAATGATGACTTTGTTGAGCACCTAATCTTTAGAAGCTCTAAGCGCTCTACAAAATTCGACAACGCCTATAACATAAAAACATATATAATGATATGACTACAAAAAACAAACAAAATGCAATTAGAAAACATAAACAACATGCTGAAAATATTTAAAGTAGGAAACATGATTAGGACTTTTAGTTTGTTCTTGCAGTCAAAATAAGTGAGTTTTGAGAGCACTCTAGAATGTGATCCCTGTGTCTTTGTTTCTAAGTTCAGTGGGCAATTCATTCCACATTGGTGGTCCCTGATATGCAAAAGAACGCTGTCCATATGACTTCGTTTTCATAGTGGGAATACTGAGTACACGATTGTCAGAAGAGGAGTGTAAGTATCTTGCTGGTGTGTACACATAGGTGAGGTCGGATAGGTATGTTGGACTGGTGTCTGTCGGTGAAACGTAGCACAGAGAACAAATTTTGTGTTTTATTCTGGATCGAATGGATAGCAAGTGTAGGGTACAGAGCAGCGGAGAGGTGTGCTCTGATCTTGGTACGCTAAGCATGCTCAGAGGAGCTGTGTTATGAACTATTTGAAGTTTCTGTAGTAGATATTGAGATGAACTAAACAGAATTGAGTTACAGTAGTCCAGTCTTGAAAGTACTAATGAACACAGGAGTGTTTTAGTGGCATCAACTGAAATATGTTTGCCAATGGAGCTGATGCATTCCAGCTCAAGATATGCAGCCTTGCATATGTTCATGACATGTTTGTGCAATGTGAGAGTACTGTCCAGAGTAACATATATGTTTCGTACTGATTGTGTGAGTTTAATGTTGGTGTGGCTGATATTTATTATTTGAGGTAAAGGATGTGAATGAGAAAGTTTTTGTGTTGTTATCAGAATGGCCTCAGTTTTATCGTCATTCATCTGCAGCTTGTTACATGTCATCCATGATTTCACATCAGAAATGCACCTCTCTACACCTTGGGTGGTAGTATCAACTTCAGTTGGGTGGCTAGATTTGTATATTTTGTTGTCGTCAGCGTACAATTGGTGAGACACTGGATGATGATCTTTGACACTTGAGAACGGTTGAGAGTATGGAATAAAGAGAACAGGTCCAAGAACAGACGCCTGTGGAACACCACAACATAGATTAACTGGGCTGGAGTGTATTCCATTTGCAGACACAATTTGTGTCCTGTTGACCAAGTAGGACTTGAACCACAGTAAGGCTGTATCATGAATGCCAAATACATGCTGCAGACGGTGAATTAATATATCATGGTTTGTTGTGTCAAATGCTGCAGACACGTCAGGGAAGGTGGGGACTGTAATTTGTCCGCTATCCAAAGCAGAGTCATTGTCATTAACTACTTTTAGAAGAGTAGTTTCAGTACTGTGCCAAGGGCGATATGCAGATTGTACATGGCTAAAAAGACTGTTTGAATTCAGATGAGATGCAAGTTGGGATAGAACAAGCTTTTTTAAGATTTTATATATGAATACGAGATTAGAAACTGGGCTGTAGTTCTTTAAATCGTTGTGGTCGAGTGTTGGTTTCTTCAGCAGAGGCAACAATGGCAGTTTTGAAAAACGATGGGAATTCCCCGGATGAGAGAGAGGTATTAATGACATCAGTTAGTGAATGCAATACTGGATATAAGCACTCAAGCAGCAGTGATGTTGGAATTGGATCAAGTTCGCATGACTTTGGTCCACTCTTCATCACGATTGTACGTACTAAATCCATAGAGACACGTTCAAATGCTGCTAATGGTTGCCACTGAAATTCTGTATCCCAACTATATGGTGACGACGTGTCAATTGAAATTGTGTTATCAAGCTTATCTCTAATGGTTTGTACTTTGTTACGGACGAAATTTGCAAACAGGTCCGGAAGGTCGACTGGAAAGAAGGTAATTGGAAATGGTGTACATTTGTTCCTTGACGTTAGCTTGGTATTAATCTCGAAGAGCTCTTTGCATCTGGAACTATTTAAATATTTAAAACGTGGTAGTAAATCCATTTAAAACTACGTGTAATCAACATACACCAACATATGGAGTAATGTAAAGCAATAAGCAACTTAACAAGGCAAGAAACTATAAGAATTGAATACGCAGCCGATTTTGGTGGCAAAAGAAACTTCATTACTTTTGATTATAAACAGAGCATTTACACAAAAACTATGACAACGTCATTAGTAGATATTTAAATTGTCAAAATCTGAAGTTGTTTGAGACTTTTTAGGGACAGAATTACAGAGTTCAGCTGCTATATACCTAAACGATTGTAGCACATTGCAGGATCTTTTTAAGGTTGGAATCTCCATGGTGTTTACATAGTTGAAATAGTAAGAACAATGTTTTAAAAGCATACTATCATTTAAGTATGTTTGACATTATTTAATTCACTTCAGAAACATTCATTTGGACTTAAAACCAAGTAATATATGGTTTCTTGGGCGTAAATTTCCATCCATGTTATGGCCTCTCTCTGAAGTAATAAAACTATATATCATGCCTGTTGGTAAAGTTATGGTATGCAAACTCTGTGGAAAAGAGACTGACGACAGAGCGAAACATCTTATTTTAGGCTGCGAAATGCTGCTTGAGGAACGAAACGTTTTCTTTGAGAGAGTGATTGACTCTTTAGAAGTGAGAGACGGGGTTAACTTATTCAATCAAGAAGACGATATATTGTTGGAGACACTTCTTGGAAGCAGGGTTGACTGCATGTCGTCTATTGACGATGATGTATCAGATAGGCTCATGTTGGTGACCGCAAACAGCATAGCTTCATTCTATAATAAAATGTGTGCCCTACTATCAACTAACATGCTCTAACATGATATAAAAAGTAAGTAGTAAATTAACATTAAAAATAAACAATTAAAGGCCAACGTCTTCTTGTCAAATCCGCAAATTTTGTTGTATGACAGCTGTTTGTGTGGGTGTTTATGTATTTGTTTACATATTTGTTTATGTTTATTTTCTAGAGATTTCTATATGGTTTTCTGTATTTATATATCTCATTTTGTAAATGTATTAGTTGACGATGTATATAGCATGCTTGCGTTCTCGTCTATGATGTGTCTCATAATCCTATGATATGCATAATATGTATCTTAGCAACCTGATATACACTTTGTTGATGAGGTAACTAAGTCATTCAGACAGTCAGTCATAGATAAATGCATGCACGCACGCATACGCGTAGACAAGTATATATATGCATAAATACATGCGTCATATGAAGAAAAAAAAACTACATATAGAATTACACTGTTATGAGTTTGTCATTTCATTTTCGTTACTATCTCGAACTTAATGTTAAGCGCATAACACTATAGATGTATTAACTTTTCGAAATATTATCATCATCAAGCAACTGTTAAAAGATCAGTGCCTTGCTCCGCCAAATGATTGCAGATTTGCATAATTGCAGGTATTGAGATATTTCGTTTTGTCAATACGATAGCTGACACAGTATTACGACTGTATTTTCGTCAATTTTCTGTTCTATTTTATGATCTTTTATTATCATTAATTTGTTTAATCTGATGTAATCTCTTTTTAAGAGGAAATAAAGTCAGTCAGTCAGTCAGTCAGTCATACACACATCATACATACATACATACATACATACATACATACATGCATACGTACGTACGTGCGTGTGTGCGTGAGATGGGATCACATCAGAGAGACTGTGCAGCACAGACACACGGATCTGTGGTAAGAAGCAGTCAAAGAACAACGACTGGTTTGAGGCTGACTCCACTACACTCACACCAGCCATAGAAGAGCGTCGCAGTGCCCACCTGAAATGCACGGTAACCCCCTACCAGAGGACACTACAAGCATACAGGTCTACCAGAATCAAAGTGCAGACATTAGCACGGCAGTGCACCATTGAATACTGGCTTCAGCTCTGTCAGAGCATCCAGTCAGCAGCAGATATCGGAAATATCAGAGGCATGTATGATGGCATAAAGAAAGCAATGGGTCAGTAGTAATAGGGGACGATTCAGCGTCAATGGGAATTAGCATGACAGAACCCCCTGGGACTGTTTAGCGTCAATGGAAATTTAACATTAACCACCCTGGGACTGTTTAGCGTCTATGTAAATTTAACATGGACGAAAAACCCTGGGACTGTTTAGCGTCAACGGAAATTAACATGGGAAATAGATTTTGGGACTGTTGAGCGTCAAGGGGAATTGAACATGGGAATATGGGACTGTATAGCGTCAAGGGAATTTAAACAGGGTGGGACTGTATAGCGTCAAGGGAAATTTAACATGAGATTTTTTTTTTTTTTTTTTAAAAATTAAAAAAAGAGGGTTGCAATGGAAAGTCATTCTCTTTTCGAGACCTATGAGTGGCCCTGAAAAGGGCCTTTGGGTTTCTTCTTCTTCTTCTTCTTCTTCTTCTTCTTCTAACTCCTCCACTTCTTTATCCATTCCCTTATTTTTTCCATCATTCCTTTCTTCTTCTTTTCATTTTCCGGTATCCAGTCCGGGTGACCCATGGCTCGGAACTTCTGTTGGATTTTTATCCAGTTAGCGTTCAGTTTCTCTAGTTCTTCCTTTTTCTTTCTATTTTCTTCTTCTTTTCTATCTTTTGCCCACCTGTCCTTTATTTTCTCCACTTCTTCATCTATCACCTTTCTCATCTTTTCTTCCCCTTTTTCAATCTTTCAACACTCCTTTTCACAATGGGCCACTCTGACCTTTTTTCTATCTCTTCCAAAAACCTTCTTACTTCTTCTACCTTCTCCAGGGCCTCTTTTAATGTCCCCACTCTGACATAAGGGGGATTTATTAGCCCTCTCAGTCTCTTCACTTCTTCTTCAATTAATCCTTCTATCATCTCACTGGCTAATTTTAGTTCGTTCACGTAGTGCACACTGGTTCTTAACCTCCAATCTCTTTCAATCCTTTCAACTCCATATTCACCATCCACCATCCAGTAATAAACATGCCTTAAATCATTGAACAGTTGGGACACTTCCATCTTCTTTTTTTATTCCTTAGAATGGTGCGAACGACGAACTTTGTGGGTTCTTATAGTTAAAGCGCGGACGTGATGGAAAACATCCCCCTAAAACAAAATTGATCTTACCTAGATCATTACTTAAAACGCGCGGACGTGTAGGAAAACATCCCCTACTTTTCTCATTTCATATCATCTACTATTCACCAAAAATAAACTAACCCAAAATCTACCATCCACACACCCAAGTCGTTAAAATCAAATCCCAATAATCTACTATCCGCACTAACCTATGCTAGCGCTTATTAACACACAATCATATACATAAACTTATACACTCACACTAGGAAAAAGAGTCAGTGTTTGTATTTACACTACTCTACATACACACATTGGCAAATCGATTACTATTTCTTTTCTAAAGGTTTGGGTAGCCCTGAAAAGGGCTGTTTGTTTTTGAACTCCAGTGACACCTGGTTAATGATGGCACCTTCCAGGCCTGGCACCACACGCACATCTTCTTCCCCAGTCTCCTTTTACTTTTTTTGTTGAAAGCGCAGAGGGAGGATGATTGGCTTCAGCACCCCAATCCTCTGTCTCTGGTATCTTGTAAGCCATCCTCTCTCCTATTTTCTTTTCCTCCTCTTCCCTCTGTCTTCTCTCCTCCTCTTCCTTCTTTATTCTTTCCTCTTCTACTATGGCCTCCGCGGCCAGTTCATTTAACAGGCGCCTGACATATTCCAGATGTATCTGGAGTTCAAGAAGTTTGCTTATTCTGGCATTCATTGTCTTGTTAACGAATGAACAGGGTAGCTAGACTGCCCAGCGAGTTTCAATTTATAGCGAAAGCGCGGACGTGAAGGAAAACATCCCCCAAGACAAAAGTTATCTTACCTAGATCATGACCAAACAAACGCGCGGACCTAAAAGAAACACTCACTCACTTTTTTATACTACCCATCACTATTCTAAAACATTTTATTAAACAAATAATATACTATTCACATACGCAAAGCAATCCAATTAAACCCCAAATCTACTCTCCCACACCTCAAACAGCCAAGAACATGATCTAAATCTACTATCTACACAAACGTACGTGAGCACTTACAAACACACAATCCTATACACAAACACATACACTCACACTATAAAAAAAGAGTCAGTGTTTATATTCACACTACTCTACCTACACACATTGGCAAATCGATTGTTATTTCTTTTCTAGTGTATTGGGTAGCCCTGAAAAGAGCTGGGGTTTTTTTTTTGTTTGCTATGGCAATCTTTTAGTTTCTAAGAATGCGACGTCCTCTGAGGATAGACTTTCTGACGATAGGTCTGCTTCTTCGGAAAGAGAAGAAGAACTCTTTGGTGTCGATACGACAATCGACAAAGCCTCTGTCAGGTTCAGGTTCCTGCTGCTGCTGCTGCTGCTGTTGTTGCTGCTGCTGCTGCTGTCTCTGAAGTCTGTACTTCTCTGTCCATTCTTCTTTCTCCCTGTTCACTTCTTCTCTGAAGAGCTCTTCTATCAGGTCTTCAGTGACTTTTAACATTCTCACATTCTCTATCTCTTCAGCTTTCGGTATCAGACTGTGTCTGACCCTATGCAAATTCACGTAGGCTTCGTTTAGCTTAGCTAGTTTGGAGCACATCTTCGTAGGAGGATGAGTCGACAATGGATGGTTAGACTGGAAACTACCCCGGTTCTTCAAGTCAAAGCGCGGACGTGAAGGAAAACACACTCTACGGTTTTTGAGCCGGAACGTTCAATGAGTGTCATGAGAGGGATAGCAAGAAGTCAAAGAGCATGAATCAACATTCTTATAGCCAAACAAAAGACAAAGGCATTTCTTTTCAAAACAGAACATTTTTTATTCAAGATCACTTAACACTAACCAACAACAACTCTAACATTTTTTAACAATAATCCAACAATATAACATCAAACATTTTTTTTCAAATGACAAACATTTTTTTTCAATTCACACTCTACTTTAAGCAGGGTTGACAACGTTGTGAATGAAATTGTGATTTCCATTGTTGGAAGTCATTAGGCCATTGATGGACACTACGTTTCCTAGCTTGAGACAAAAGATAAGCATAATGGTCACAAAACCATTGATCTACTTTCACATCATGTCTTGAAGAAGAACGAGGATCAAAATGAGTCACTAAATGTTCTAAGGAATAGCCCAGGCTGCGACGATGCAGAAAATACACACAATATTGTCCACACACCAAGGAATCTGTGCCTTGTAATTTCACATTATTGAATCGGGTGGTCTGAGCATTTCTTCTCATAAAGTCAATGATATCGTCTTCAAAAGGAGGCAATCCGTACGAATCGAAATATTCCACACATCCTTCTTGAGGAAAGTAAACGGCTACCCAGTGGGTTCCTGGGAGATGACTGTCGTCCGTGTTGATCACATAAGCTAGATGGTCTTGAGGTTTGCGATGAGGGAGTTCATCTTTAGCACAGAGGACAGGATTCCAAGAAGCCGTATACGAACTGTGGTTCACAAGGTAATAAAGTTCCCAGGTATCCATTTTTTGTGTGTTTTTTTTTTCTTCTTCACAGGTAATAATAAGTCATCAATTCGATCCTGACTTTTTGCTTGAAAATGTCTGACAAATAACCGTTTCTTCGTTTCGTCTCCTCACTTTGATTCAGGAGAGCTTCGATACCATCGATCTCTTGAGTGGTTAATGGTGGACAAGAATGTTCACGCAAGTCTTTATACCACTGATGCAACACGACTTCGTCCGAGATGAGACTCCAAGCTTCGTCCAGATACTCGTCCATTTTTTCTTCTTGACTCAGCATCAGGCATTTATCGTGTTGAATTTGACTGGGATGATCGTTTTGACATCCATAGCACTCTTTCTTTGATCAATTTCGTCATTTTTTCGACCAAGTGTTTGGCAAAACAGGAGACTAAATGCGCTTCTTGTTCTGGCCATCTTGACTTCATCATAACTTCGTCGTCTTTGTCTTGAGATTCTTTTTCCACGGTCTCCTCACATTCCATCTCCAAAGTTTCTCCACTAGGTAAAGAGGGATAACAGTCTTCCATAGCTTCTAATAGTCTAGAATGACTTCTCTCAAACTGTTGATTTCTATGGTATTATCGAATTCTGCATACAGGATGACGTTCACTGTCTTGTCCAGTTTATCTGCAAACTGAAGTTCCACACGAATCTGGCCAGATTTTATAGGATGGAAATGTCCCTCGTCGCTGCCCTGGTCAGGAGTGAAATCGAAAGCCCACAAAGCATAGCCTCCTGCGTAATCCTCGTACGTAATGCCGTGACTGGTGTTGGTCCCTAATTGTCCGGTGGCTTCGTACAGGGACAAGTACGATCTCAAGTAATTCTTCTTGGCAAAGTCAGGTTCGAAAGGTCTGGTACACAAGGTCTTGCCATCGCGACTGACTTCGATTTTCTTAACGTCGAAGTGTTGAAAGTGGAAAGGATGTTCAGTGAAGGCTCCGTTGAAGGCTGAATTCTCGACCATACCAAGGATTACACGCTTGGGTAACTGTCCTTGAAACAGATGATCTTCGATCATGGAATGATGGCTAGCGGGAATGGTGAACGTTTTCACTTGGGATACTTGGCGGTCGTTCTGCTCAACGTCTGACTGATGTCGTTTCCCACTTTACGTAACACTTCCACGCGTCGTACGTAGAGTTTGGCCTCCTCGATTTTGCTTTTGGGATTGACGCCAGCACTATCAGCCAACAAATGGAAAGCGGTACTGCTACGATTCAGTCTCAAGGGGACATTTACACCGTTCAGCAAATATTTCTCTTGCAACCACATGTCCAAATGCAAACGATCCATCAGTTCTAGACTCTGCCCATTTAATATTTTGTCTCTTCGTTCTACAAATCCCTCATTGTGTGGTGTTTTGGATGTATCCGGTTCGAATTCGTTAAACTCACCCGCATCGTCAGGTTCCCATAGTACGCAGGCATTGAGATGAGTATTCTTGGCGTCTATTCCGTACGTCAAGAGATTTTCCAGGTAAGCACGGTAAGGGTAAGTATCCATGCTGCTGCTGACCAGTTTGTTATTCAAGTACAAGTCCACTGAGCTGAACAAGGAATGCATGAAATTGTTGACGGGAGCTACTTTCTCGTCTACTATAGTATCTCCTCCCTTATCTAGAACTTTGACTTTCAAGTACAAGTAACTGCTATTCAGATCGATGTAATCTTCGGGCTGTCCCTTGATTTCAAACTCGATGGGAGCGGAATCTGTCAATGAGGAGTCAGGGTGACATTCCACTCTCGGTGCATCATTTTTTATGTGTCTCAATGATCAAAAACGTCTAAGTCTCGAACGGTTCTTCTTTTCTTGGCCTTTCTAGCTTTAGACGTGTGAAGTCTGGTGAAAGGGTGTTTTCTTCGTCGTCTCTTTCTGCCTTGTCCTTGCTGAATGCCTGACTCGGTAGCGTGCAGGGCATTTATAGGTGTTTCTCGACGGCCCAAAAGTTCTTTGCCCGTTTGCAGCAAGACATTTTTGCCTGCCCTCATGAAGGTTTCTTTGGGGTTTTGTTTGTCGATGATGACATTTTGGAGAAATTCTTTGCCTTGTGTCAGTGCCGCATCTTTCAAGGCGTGCAATCCTCGTGTCACCATCGGTTTCAACACCGGGGCCACCGAACGAAAGGCCGATTTTAACATATCTCCTAAACCGTGTCCTCGCTGTCGAGCAACCGCTCGGTACACTGGATACATGAATCGTGAGAGAACCGTTTTCGAAAATGGAGTTTCACCGTGACTTTTCCTTTGGTGAATGAAATATTTTGTCCCAGATCTCCTTTTATAGCAATGTTGACCGTGTCCAAATACGACTTGCTGACAGGCAGATAGTGAGGATGTACAAATTCGCGGTGGACGTGGTAAGTGTTTCCACCTTCCTCGTCAGTGGCCGTGGCAGAATTTACTTTGAAAGGAATGAGACGCAGTAACGGCACAGAGGTGTGTCCCACCACGTTGTACTCCACCACATCGGAGTACACGAAGATCAAATTCAGTCCCTGGTTCGGTTCTACCGGGAAACGAAAATACCTTGTAAAATGCCCGTTGTTGTCAATCTCTGCTTTCTCAATTTTTTTGGAGTGCTTATCCGTGACCAAATTGAGGTCTCCACCCAAAATGTCATACAATTCAGGGCAAAATTTAATACGTATACTTTTTTCCTCACTTTCAAATTTGACGAGTAGACGGTGAGACAGTTTGTGGTACTTAATGGTGACACGTTTATTTAGTTTGGTCAGAACTTTGTCAAATGCTGCATAGAATTTGTCAGCGATGGCCTCCACCAGATGTTGACCACTAAAATAATGGCCTGAGTTAATTTTAAAGTGATAAACCTAAAAAGGGTCACCGCTGCTGCGGGGTATTGGGGTCTTGGGAAGTGATTTATGTTGAGAAGTGGTCATCATCGTTTGCTGCACTGTTGGGTCCAGAATTTCGACGTCAAAAGTGTTTTGAGTTTCAGTGATGTTTTTGATTTGTGTTGGGTAAATCATTTCTACCAAAGCCACTTCCCAATGGGCTTCGTGATCTAATGGGATGGCCTGGGGTAATTTGGCTGTGTAACAGCACAACGTGTTGTGGGGAAACACCTCCATGGAACTGTCACTGGGTAAGGTTAAGTAAAATTGGTTTTGGTGACTCATAATTCCAGAGTTCTGTGGCTGTCCGAAGGGTTACTGGGCGTCAGAGGCGTGTCTCCGCCCAAAATGGGGTTCTGATTGTGGCTGTTGTTGGAGTGGTGACTGGCATTGGCACTGGACACAAGGTTCCCGTGGTTCCCGTTCGAGGAGAATTTCAGGGAGGGATTGGGAAGCAGGTAACCGATGCAACTGCTCAATAAAATGGTCCACAATTGTTTGTCTCCTTGTTGAAAACTCAAATTGGCGATGGCTGCCCCGATGACACAATACACCACGAAGATTTGGCAGAAAAAGACGATTTGCGTTTTAGGCACACGTTCTCCACACCACACCCACAAGGGCTGTTTTTGTAAATCTTGCAGAGAAGAACTGGGTGAAGAAGTGGTCGACGTAGCTGCGTCTGTGTGAAAGGGCATGATGGTCACTTATTTTTATAGTCGATGACTTGCGAAGCGTCGATCCAAGAATCAAAACTGGGTGGATATCCTTTCCAACGTACTTTGACTTCTTTGACACGTCGTTTGCCCACTTTACGGGTTCTGCGTTCGAGAATGCTTTCGATGTCGTACACGTCGTCTTCTTTTTTGGTGACACGTTGTAACTCGGGCAAATAAAACGTTCCTTTGAGCACTTCTCCGTTCATGTCTTCCAATTTATAGACGGCAGGATGACGGCCATGCACTCGTCCAGTGACACGAAACAATTCGGTCGTCCAGTTAGGTAAGTAACCTTTGTCGAAAGTGCGTTTGGTTTTGCCAATGCGCACCCAATCTCCTACGGCCAACACTCTACTTTTCTTGGGGACAGCCCTCGTCGGGGACGTACCAAACAGGCGCTCAAACACCAACACTTCGTTCTCGGGAGTCACGTCTTGCGGGGCACGTCCGATGCTTCGATGGTAAGATTGGTTGTACACTTGCACCAGGTGCGGTAAGATGTCGATGTACTTTAGAGTGAGGTGATGCGTAAAATATTTCCACATGCGTTCTTTCAAAGTGCGTTGAAAACGTTCCACGATGCTGGCTTTGGTTTCGGGATTCTCGGTGGTAAAAAAATGAATGTCACGTTTCTTTAATTCTTTTTGGAAAGCTTGGTTCAGAAATTCGGTACCTTTGTCCGTTTGCCATTGAAGAGGGTGACGACCGCTTTGTTTCAACACCCGTTGCAGGGCTCGCACTAACTCGCTGCTCGATTTGAAAGTCAAGGGCACGACCCAGGCAAATTTGGAAAAAACGTCGATGACACAAAACAAATATTTGTACCCGCGATTGTAACTGGCCAAATGAGAGACAACGGCTAAATCGGCTTGCCATTGATGATCGATGCCTTCCACTCGGGTGCGACTTCTGGCAAACTTGCGTCGAATGGGTTTGTGTAAAGTGTAGGTAGCTTGTTCTTGTAACCATCGTTGCACTTGAGGTAAACGGAGACTTTTCAGTCGCATTTTGGCAGCACGATACAATTTTTGAACTCCTGCGTAACCTGCAGGATGGGAGGGATCGTAGTAAATGCTGGCTAACACTTTTTCCATTTCTTGGTTGGTGTGTTAATAAGACACCCACTCTTGGAGTATGCTACTCTTTTTCTCTTGGGGTATTTTCTTGGATTGCAATGCTTTGCGTGTGCGACCGGCAATAGGTGTCGAGGAGGAGGATGTGTGAACAGGAGATATCGGTTCTTGTTTCACTTCTGTCTTCACTTCTGTCTTCACTTTCTTTTTCTCTTGTGATGAAGAAGGGGTGGCCATCATCTTTTTAATCCATCCAATTCTGGAGGTAGGTGATGTTGTTAACTTGCGTACTTTTTCTGGTGGAGTTTGAAACCCTTCGTCTTCTTCTTCTCCTCCTTTTTCTGTCTTGGTCACTGGTACTGGTACTGGTACTGGTACTGGTGATGGTGCTGGACTTTTCATCAAGGTCTTAAAATCTTTCAGAGTGGGTAGAGCTGCTTCGTCTAAAGCTTTCTGGTGAAAGAGTTGCAGTCGTTGCAAGAGTTGACCGTACTTTTGCGATTTTTCTGTTTCGGACAAATCTTGGCGATCCATCAAGGACTGCAATTCGTGTTGTAACTGGGACATCTCGCTCAAATTGGGATTGGGAGGTAAATGCGGGGTGCGTTGTTCTTGCCAACGATGGTATTCCATCCATCGTTTGTAAGGCACTAAAGCCAGTTTTCGTCCAGCCATGGGGTTGTCAGGGGTCGATTCTGAGATCTTGGGACTTCCGAGGACCTTTTTATCGTGCTCCCACCAGTCCTCCCAACATGGTTCCCAAGACTCCTTTCAGTAAGGGACCTAACAAGAGGGGTAAAATGCCTCCACATTGGACCAACATCTTCTTCTTTTGACGAATGGGAATTTTCTTTTGAACCATTTGGCGAAGAACGTGACGATGTTTGCCTAAGCATTGTTTCTGGTGTTTGGACAAAGGGATCGTGCCTTTCAAAACGTTCAAACAACATTCGCACACGGTATCGATGACCTCTTTGGAGGCCGTTTGAATGAGTTTTTTTCGTAGGGGTGGAGAAGCTTTGGACAGGACAGATAACATGTCCCCATGTTTGACTAAACGAGGAGGCAGACCTTTTCTTTTTTTTCCTTGGGGCTGTTTAGAAGAGGGATGTTTTCTAGAGGGTGACATCTTTGAGTCTTCAGCACGAAAAACACTGATACCCCGACTTGGTCACAGGCCTTTTTATACTGGAACGCGTCGCCACTGATTGTCTTTACGTCGTATCAACTTCAGGACAGGCATGACACGTCGTGCAGGGGTACGCAACGGACTAAATCGAGCCAGTTCTTGCTTGGACAAATCCAGTAAACTTTGTAACATGCCCGATCTTTCTTGGACTTTGATTTTGGGAGAAGGTACTTTGTGAGCAGCAGCCACTGCCACTAAATTGGAGGGTCCTGCCACTGGGGAAGTTCTTGGGGTCATCAACGGAGAAGTTCTTGGTGTGATCAACGTCTCCAAGTACTCTTCAGTTCTTGGTGTCATCAACGGAGAAGTGGATGAACGCGAGGCTGCCGGAGACGCGGTCACCGCCGTGGCAGGTCGTGGTTTGCGAGTGTAAGGTTGCGTCCTGGCCGAAGTGCCTCTCTTGCGACTGGTTTTCTTCTGTGGACTTTTCTTTTTCTGGGGACTTTTTCTCTGTCTCCTTTTCTGGGGGCTTCTTTACTTTTTCCGGGGTGGTGTCTGGTAAGAGGAGGGTCCTGCCACTGGAGAAGTTCTCCTTGGGGACCTGGTCTTTTTCTTCTTCTTGGAGCTTCGTTGGACATTTTTCTTGGGGAGAAGTTTGGGGGCATTAGGATCCCATCTTAAGAGAGAGCGAATGATGACCCCTCCTAGAGTACCGCTCCCTCCAGGTTTCAAAATGATTTGTTTTTTGGTTTGAGTGTCGATGCGGGGATCGGCCAGTTGGGTCAAAGCGACTTTGTTTCGATCAAAAAAGCGTTTGGTTTGATGAGGAATCTGAATGATTCCTTGGAGTAATTGACGTGCCGTCACCGTGAACCATCGTAAGACTTCTTTGAGACTAGCTTCTAAGACACGAGCTCGTATTTGTGGATTTTTTTCTCGACTGATGCCATACAAGGCACGAATCAATTTGACGGGAAGATGCGACTGAAGGGACGTCATGTTCAAAATGTGTGTGAGACAGACGAAAATAGTCTGAGGTTTTTATAGATTTTTTTGTGGAGTGAAATTAAGTCGAGGACGGAGACGTGTACAGGACAGGCCCTCCGTCTTGGCACCAGTGGTGAAACAAGAGGGTACGAAATCGCAAATCATCGGGGGTGGTAGGTTTCAAATCGACGAGTAAATAGGCGTGTGGCGTTTGAGTGGCATCATCGTACGCCTGAGTCAGCCAAGGCGTCCCTAACTGTTTGGCTAAGACTTGCACTTGCGATTTATCTCGAGGGCTTTTAAACAAGACCACGTAATGCGCATTGAGACTGATGGTGCGATGAGCTTTACTTTGTTGAAACAAATTTTGAGTGATGTAAACGACACTGGCATTACGGTGATGCCCTTTGCGCGTGAACCACAGTTTAATTTCTTCTTCGTCTTCTCCTAACATGTCGTCGAAAATGACCAAATGGGTTTGACGGGAGTCAGAGACGATGCCGTCGTCTTCTTTAGGAATGCCTTCCACAAACACGATGGAATCGCCTTGACTTTCTCGCAAGAGGCTGTACGCCGATTGCCACTCTTTGTAACAGCACACGATCCGCTGAGTTGGTCGATCGATCAAATGATGTTTATGTTCGATCAAACGTTTGACGAATTCGGTTTTGCCTGAACCGCTAGGTCCGGCAATGAGCATGTTAAAGGGATGGCGAAGATACAAAGCCTCCCAACTGGCACGATCTAAGTGTTCGTCGATGACTTTGACAGTGGAGGAAGAGGAATCAGAGACAGCAGAAGTAGCCATAGTGTCAGGAATGTCACTTGTGACACGAAAACAAACAAGACGAGAGTTTATATACTTTTTTTCAGAACAAGTTTATTGAATGTTATAAACACGAATACGAAAGACAAAAATACATAAAAGCCAAAGGCTTAAGTACAACGATAAAAGGCACATGAAAATCATTAACGTGGAATAAAAACAAGTGTCCGTACAACATGTTTTGGGTAATGTTCTGACCAGTTCTATAGGGGGTAAGGTCACACAAGTGTCCTCCCGAAAGGGTCTTTCAGGTCTGTCCACGACAGTCCTGTCCTGGGTGACGGGTTCTTCTGGCACCGTCACTAACACAGGTTGAAAAGTAACTTTTTTCTTTGGACGTTGAAAGGAAGGATCACAATTCTCGTGCATACTGGGCCACTTCTTGGGTCCAAGCCTCAAAACCCCTCTTTTTCCAGGCACGGACATCTGTCCAATGGGGGTGTAAGTCACAAGCTACACACACATCGTCATACACGTCTTCGGTAACTAAAAGTTGACGAATCTTTTTTTCCCGTAGAGGTCGAGAAGTATCCGGATGAAAACGTAAGGCTTTGAGCAAAAGGAGTCTCTCGTGAACATTTAAAGGTACCACTTTCATGTTGAATGGGTGGTAAGTACTGTTCGTAAAGAGTCCACAAGGAATCGGCTGGTAAGCGAAATCCCAGAAAACAAGTCACTAAGACACAAATCACTTGTCGACCCAAATTGAATGGATACAGTTCTTGTAATAATCGATGGTAATGATCCACGGTTTGAATATGGTCATTGAGTTCCTTTCACGGAATCTGTTCAATTACATACGACATAAGTCGTGGCATAGCAGCCTGTTTTTCTAGTCTCTTTGTTTCGGAAACAATACACGTACTTTCTAGGCAGAGATCTTCGTTCTCCAGTGGGGAATCTAAATCTTGCATACTGTAACATAAACTTCAAAGTTTGTTTAGATGTTTCCTCTTCCGCTAAGTAGATTCCACGTAAAATATGTCGGTAATCCTATACCTTGTCTTCCTCAGTGCGTTGCACTAGGTGAATCTCGAAGTACCCAAAATGATCAACACGTTGATCATCGGGGGCCTGGAAGTATTGAACAAGGTTTGACCACTGAAACAATTTCTGACGAATCAGTTCTCTTATACCATTCAGGCACCAGTGGTTAAACATCTGGTGACGTAACGGATGCAATTGTTCTTTACGTTTCAATTGTATTTTGACCAGCTCTCGGTAAATGCGTTCTCTCAACTCCACAGGCAAAGCACGAATGTTCTCTTGTAAAGTATCCATGAATAGGTCAGTCCGTACAATTCACAATCTTCTCCTAGAGCAAAAGTAATCCACATAGTGAATAATTTCTGGCCACTGCCGTTCAGGGTAACGTCCAAGAATGTCACTGAACTCTTTTGATGTAAACGGTCTCGAGTGATATAATAGGACGAATGCACACTTGACCCAAAGAAATCTAACACACTGGTTGACTTTCTTCACTTTCCTCTTATGAATTTCTCGACACAAAAGTTCTACAGTGACCATTGAGATTTCACTCTGGCAAACCCCTGCCAAACTTCTTTGTAAATCTTCTCTTACAGTTCTTTAAGTAATGATTCAATATCGTTTTTGAAATGAAGTTTAAATACTGGTCTCGGTGATGTCCAACATTTGACTCCTAACCAATCTGGTTTCTTCTTCGTCAACGACATGGTAAGTTACTTCAATGTCTCGGTCCCACTAAAGGTAAGTAATGACAATTCGGTGACCATCGAACATGTTCTACGTAGGCCGAATCTTGTGGTTCCCAGTGGTGAAGTGACACACCGCAACTGAAGCACTTGACTTTATCTCCTTCGCCCAAGTAGAACAATCCGGCTCTGGCTAATTCTTCGGGGGTCGGTCCTCCCAGATACTTAGGCCATTTTCCTTTGAACGATTGAAGACGATTTTCAAAGTCGCAGTATTCCAACAAACGCACAAGAAACGAATATTCGTCTTTCACAGGTTCGTTTCGATGAGGGTTGGGTGACATGGACAGGAGTTTGCTCAGGGCTAGATGACATCCGTAGGGGGGTAGACGTGAAGGTGAACATTCCCCTTTAAAACGAAACCCAGTAAAATGTCCAAGAGGACGAGCGGCATCGCTTTCGCATCCCTCAGGTTTGACACGCACAGCATCACTTTCCATGATAGGGGTAGTGAGAACAAAGTTCCCATGATGCTTTACGGCATCGCTAAGGTCGCAACGTACATCATCGTACCCATCGCAAGGCTCACAGTCACATTCCACTTCAGAAGCCCCACACTTGAATTGTGCCTTTCTAAACTTGTTTTGTGTTTCTCTGAAAGTATTAATCTTGTTCGCTTGGTCTTGGTAGTCCCAATGAACTATCGATCTTACCTAGGGTTCCCTTTTATGTACAGACCAATACCGACGTGTCCATACGGTAAGGTAAAATGATTGGGAAGTCGCACTCGCTTCTGGTACACGAGTTGATAGATTTTTTCCAAGGGCCGACTGACGATGTGGTGAGTGGGTAAATGTACAATCTTGTTCGGTTGATAGGTGGTCACTTTAAAGTTTGCATCCTCTCAGGATTGCAAGGCTTCTTTCAATACCCCAAAGTTCACCACACGACTGGTACGATAATTCAGAGTCAGTCCTTTCACTTTGCACTTCGTGTGCACTTCTCCTTGTTTGTCCCGGTATTCGTAGCCGTAATTTTTGGGACCGCCACTGACGAAACTTAGAATCTTGTCGTCAGGATGCTCGTCTGTCCAGGCTCCTAAACGGTCTCCTTCGATGTCAGGGTGCTGTTGACTCGGGTGATGGATGTAAATGCAACTGTCCGTGTCAAAGTACAGAACGCGTTCCCCTAACAGTTCTAAAGCTTCGTACAATTTTAAGCGAGCATGGGCTGTCACGTAAGCTGCAATGATGACATTTCCAAAGGGGTCGTCTTGTACAAAGTCCAGATCTTCTTCGTAATTGACCAAGATCAAATCCTCGCGAACGACGTCCACGTGTTTCATAAATTTGGTTTTGTCGTGAATCATCTGAAAGAAGCGGGAAGGTTCTGTCAAATATTCCGTCTTGGGTAAACACGGTCGTTGTGCCATTTTTCCCCACAAGCAATTTAACATCACTTTGGCAAACGATCGCCTGCCTTCGTTTTTCTCGATGTGATCTAAAGTGATGCCTTCTTGTTCATAGTATTTCTCTTTCAATGTCTTTTCGTCTTCGGGAGTGTGACACCAGGAAGGATAGCCGCTGGCTTCTTGCTTCAGTTTCAAAAAGGCATCCACGTAGTCGGCGAAAATGCCTTTCTGAGTGGGGTCACCCTTGTGGTATTGTTGTGTCTTATGAAAGTGGCAAATTTCGTTCACTTCTAACAGTTGGTATCCCATGTCCAGAGCTTTGAACAATTCTACGCTGAACCAGGTTCCCGTCAAAGCACGTTCTTCCTGGGTGTGCTAACAAGGCTGATCTTGGTTGCACGTTTCGGCACAAGTACGGCACAAAGGAAACATCAGCTTGCCTTGGCAATGGTGCGGTAAGACGGGATGGTATAGGTTCGTGGGAGGCAAATCTTTGCACTTGATCAAGCCTTCGTATTGTCGAATGTTTTTCAGGTCGATGTGTTCCGTGAACAATTGTGGGTGCACTGCAGGAAAGCGACAATATTTGCACACGTAGGGATACAGCGAACACACGTCCAAGTATTTGATTTCTTCCCCTTTCTCTTCGTCGGCTTGTTACAGCAAACAGGTAGCATTGGTTCTTCCTCCGTACAAACTATCCCTCGGGTTCAGCGGGTCCATGAACTGGTAACTTTCCACGAGGCGTTTAAACTCGGGATCGGTTTTCAAACGGTGATAGTACTCGTGTTCCCACATTTCCACCACTTGGTATCCTTCCTGTTCTAACTTTAGGCGTCGCTGACAAGTGGCCTGGTACAAGTCTTCCATGGTTCGTTGTAAAAACTAATTTTTAGTGCCACGGTCAGGGTAACAGACGGGACATCCGTGAAATAAGCAACCGTTAAACTCGTACACGATCTTGGGGTTTTCTAAGTCCCAGCCATCGACCGAATGTGTTCCGATGGTCTTTTCGCCTCCTCCGTTGCGAGCATGCTGAATCCATTTGTCTTCCTTGTCGCACAAGTAATGTAACCAGCGTAGGGCTTTGACTGAGTATTGACGTTTGACATAGTGGGTCGTTTGAGGACTGATGACAGCCACGGTGTTTTCAGGCATGAATCGTTGGCGGTACACTAAGGAACACGCTTTGGCAATGGTGCAAGCTTCTTTCAAAGGATCGACCCCTCCGTGTTCCATGAACAGTTCTCGAAATTTTCCACAGCAACGCCGTAAAATGTCCACGTCGGAACGACAATACTTTAGCATTTCTTCCTGAAAGTCGAAGGGGTCGGAGGCGTGAGCCTGGTACCAAGCGTAGAAAGCTTCTCGTTGTTCGGTACGCATGTTGTCGGGGTCGTAATAGTGAGCCGCAGGTAAATGGGGTAGAACGGCGTGTTGATTGGCTTCCGTATTGAAAAAGTGTGGAAAGTACCCTTTAGGCATTTCTGTCATTCCAAACGTTTTAGGCATTCGACTCAAAGGCATGGCCAAATAGCTCATCGAATCTTTAAACTGTACTTGTCCCACTTGCATGAAAATGATTTTGGCTCCGTTCAAAGTCACTTTAGGACGTTCGGTGCCATGTTCCGTATAGTATCTGAGAAGAAACTGTCCATCGTATCCGGAGAAATTGTGAGCCATCACCGTGGCATGACGATGACAATCTCCGTAACGTTCGATGTCCTCTTGGCTCCACGTCTTGTCGATGGGGTCTAAGACCCATCGAGCGAAACCGGCTAGAATGTTCGGTCCCCGAAAGATTTTTTCACGTCCTCCAGGAATCTTGCTGCATTGAGGGCAATGACTGAAGATAGGTTCTTGAATGCACTTCTCGCACGCTCGATGAGCCACGCAGAAATTAGGAATGTGAATGCCGGTCTCTTGCATGCATTCGAAATCGAAAAAGATGAAATTGCCTTTCTTCTTGTGACCGTCCTCTTTCTCTGGTGGGGGTTGGTATTTTTGCACGTAGCATTGGTGTTCCAAGTCTACGATGTGGTGACAAATGTGACATTTTTTCTTTCCTGAACATACGTGTGCCTTGGCATTATTGGTACGTAGGCCTTGTCCACACGTAGGGCACAATCTCAGGAGTTGACAAGCACATTTCTGCTGTGAACCTTGCATCTTCAGATGTTGTTGGTAACAGGCAGGGCTGACAAACGTGCGCAGACAAGCAGGACAATGTACTCTTTCTTGTCCGTCGCTCAGACAGGGTTGAGAGGCCAAACATCCTGAGCATTTCAATCCGCAATGTTTGTGTTGCTCTCGATTATTATAACCATGGGCACATTTCTCACAGTAATAACCGTATCCCAGGAATGCAGTGATACTGGTAATGCTATCGAAATGGTCATCGTGACAATAGACATGAATGTATTTTCCGTCCTTAAAGTCTTGGCCTCGAAACAACAGAGACCCACGCACTTCTTGAGGGTGCACTTTCAAGGTGTAGCGTGGAGCTAGGACATCTTGCAATTTTTGCATCTCAGGAATGCCACAGGGTGTGTCTTTGGACAGTCCGGCTTGTTGTAACAGGAGTTCTGCTTCATTTCGTTGTTTGGCTCGGTCGGATTGTTGAATAGTTTTCCAGGTTCTTTTCCATTCTACCGTGTCGTTCTTGTCGGCATAGGTTCGTCCCACCACGATGGCTCGGGCTAAACACATCTGGTCTTGAGAATTGTGAATTTGGACGAGACTCTTTTTGGTGCTGCGAAGGTCGTTCACCAGTAACACCTTATTGCGTTGTCCGGTCCCTTGAGGAGGAGAGACGTGGGTCATGTCCAATGTGGCTTTTCCATCGGTGATGTCAAACTGGTCATTAGATTGTTGCACGTGTTGAATCTTGTCCACGACTTTGGAAGCAGTTAGTTCTGCGGGTCTGCTAAACTCGATCCAAACAGGGGATTTCAAACGTCGTGTTGTATGGAAAGTCTCAAGCGATCGTCTTCTTTGGGTTGCCATTGTCGCTTGAGTGAGGTGAGCAAAGAATCCCACACCCCAGTGATGAAACCTTCTGCTTTCTCTAACGGTACTTCGGACTTGAAATCTTTAAACTTCAATGTGTATTTGTAAGCCGTGGTTCTAAATTTTCTAGAGGAGCGCTTTTCCGTCTCTCGAATGGAATAGTACTTTTCAGGGTTGACAAAGGGTGGTGAACTTTGTTTAGAGGGTTCTGATTCTGGTTCACTCATGTCCTCTTCAAAATCACTGGCATGAATTTGTGCCAAGACTTCAGCTCACGTTTCTGCCTCTTACTTTCTTCTTCTTTCTTCTCGAATGAATAAGATCGTTTCATCTTGAGTGAAAAACGTCAAATGACTCAAGTTTAAACACCATGGGCTAATTTATAGTCATGGTAGACCAGCGTATATAAAAGGGTGTGTGTCTTGTCCTTTCACTATTCATTTCACTCTCTAACCGAGCACAACGATGGAAAAGACTAGCCAAATCGAACGTTTCATCAGAGCTTTGCGAGGGGTCATTAGAAAATTCTCTTCAGACCAGCCGACGGACTACTCTCCTTCCTTTCGAGATAAAAGTCAAGATACTTGCTATATCTGTCAGAAGAAAGGGCATTGGTCTTCAGAGTGTCCAGACCATCAAAAAAGAAAAAAAGGGGCTAGAAAGACAAAAGTCAAGATACCTGTTATTATTGTCAAGAAAAAGGACATTGGTCTCCAGATTGCCCAAAAAAGAAACAAGAGGAGTCAGAAGAAGAGAGGGATTCTTCAGAAGAAGAGAGGGATTCTTCAGAGGAAGAAAGCAGCCAGGTGAAGAAAAAGAAACAGGAGAAGAAAAGAAGAAGGGAAGAAAGTGAGGAGGAAGAAGAGGAAAAGGCTGTGAAGGTGAAGAAATTGAAAAAACAGAGAGAGTAAACAATGAGATAGAAGAAGTCTATGAACTTTTTAAAGTGTTATGTTGTGAATTGTGAATTGGATTGTAACTATTGAGAAAAGAATACATTAATTATATAAGGTAAGTGTCTTTGAGTTTTGATTTTAAAATAAGAAGCTACACTCACGCACTCATATACACGTACTATAGGGGTAAAATGGGTTTTTTTTTAGTTATTGGCAATTGAAAGTGTATCTCTTTTCGAGAGACGTGAGTGGCCCTGAAAAGGGCCTTTTTGGTGTAGGGGTGAGTTTAAGCAATCAACTTTAACTGCCTTAAGCCTTTGCCACGGCCGAGGCTTACTTCTGATGATGATGATTTGGTTGAAATCACTAAGGGTGGTACGGTAGGCTTAGTCACAGGGTTGGCGTATTTAGCTCGGGAAGGTCGTATTCTCTTCGGTCGTGATAAAGAAGTCTGATACATTTGTTTCAGACTTCTTAACTCCGCTAAAATGTCCAGCAGTACCGTGACGGTTTGACTTTCACCCTCTTGTTTCTTTGCTGCTACTTCTTCTTCTTCTTGTTTTTTTCTTACCTCTTCTTCTTGCTGCTGTTGCTGTAGGAGAAAAGCTTGTTCCGCTTCCTTTTGTCGTTGTATAAATTTCTCCAATTCTTCTTTCTGTCTCTGTCTAAAATTCTCCACTTGCGGTAATGAAGAAGGAGACGAAGGTTCCGGAACAAATTCTTGCGAGGTAAGAAAATCCACAAAATCCCAATTTACCTCTTCTGAAAGTAAGTCCGGGTTCCCTTGGGCGGTCTCCAGTGCTGGTGCACCCCAATGGATTGTTTTCTGAGTTTCCGTCATGTTGAATCACTGTCTCGCATCGATTGACTGCACACAGGCGCTAGCGAATCTATATAGACCACGTGACGTCACAGACTGTTCTCTTCGGATTGGATGCAGACTGACTGAAGTTTGTAACGCGTGTTTGGATTGGTCAATGAACTCAATCCATTTCAATCCTTCCTACCCCTATAAATAAGCGCAGTTCACTGCATTGATTCACCTGTTCTCGGCGCCTCAAGATGTGGACCACAGTTGAATCATCCACCCTTGTTTCTTCAATGATGTTTAGGACGGACATGCTAATGTATGTCCGATCCAAGTGGACAGTTGTCCACAAGTCAGACACCAGTCTGTGGATACGAAGAGTGTACGTGGAGAGACAAGGTTGCCTCAAGAGGACACTGATTTATGGGCCTCAATTAAGACGCAGCTTGAGGACAAGAAGATGCCGCAGATGCCCTTTATGTTAAGGGCATATTAACACAAATCCAAAGGCCCTTTTCAGGGCCACTCATAGGTCTCGAAAAGAGAATGACTTTCCATTGCCAACCCTCTTTTTTTTATTTTTTAAAAAATAAAAATAAAAATCCCATGTTAAATTTCCCTTGACGCTACACAGTCCCACCCTGTTTAAATTCCCTTGACGCTATACAGTCCCATATTCCCATGTTCAATTCCCCTTGACGCTCAACAGTCCCAAAATCTATTTCCCATGTTAATTTCCCTTGATGTTAAACAGTCCCAACGTTTTTCGTCCATGTTAAATTTACATAGACGCTAAACAGTCCCAGGGTGGTTAATGTTAAATTTCCATTGACGCTAAACAGTCCCAGGGGGTTCTGTCATGCTAATTCCCATTGACGCTGAATCGTCCCCTATCACTACTTGGGTCCCACGAAGAAAGTGACAGCATCACTGAAGTCTGCCGCAGGCGATACAATCCACGACAAGGGGAAGCACATGGAGCGTTGGGTGGAGTACTACTCTGAACTGTACTACAGAGAGGACCACGTGACCAACGATGCCCTCAACACCATTGACAACCTCCCTCTCGTGGCCGAACTGGACGAGAAACCTAATGTGGCAGAACTAAAGAAGGGCTTAGAGAAACTGTCCTTATGCAACGCCCAATGGAAGGATGGCATCCCAGCAGAAGTCATCAAGTGCGACTGCAGCGTGCAGCTCACACACCTGCACGACCTCCTCTGCCAGTACTGGGATGACGGTGCAGTGCCTCAGGGCATGAGAGTCGCCAACATTGTAACCCTGTACAAGAACAAAGGCGACAGTAGTGATTGCAACAATTGCAGGGGCATATCCCTTCTCAGCATCGTGGGTAAAGAAACGGTGACTATGCAACATAAATCAATATATATATAGTAATTTGAATCTATAAAGAAATTAACGAGACAACAACCTAAATGCATTGATTATGCAGCCGAATTTGGTGGCATTTAACATTGTTAAATCTGAGGTTGTTGAGAATTATATGGGAGAGGGTACGATAGTTTAGCTGCTGCATACTTTAAATATTGTAGCACATACCTGGATAGTTTACGTTTGTAATCTCCAGGTTGTTTACATACCTGAAAAGGAAAAAAGAATTTGTTTTAAAAATACCAGATCATTTAAGAATTTTGGACATTTTTATTTTACATACATACATACATACATACATACATACATACATACATACATACATACATATGCATGAATTCATCCATACATACATACATACATACATACATACATGCATGCATACATACATACATACATACATACATACATACATACATGCATACATATGCATGAATTCATACATACATACATACATACATACATACATACATATGCATAAATGCAACCATGCATTCTCTATCCATCCATCAATATATACATACATACATATACGCAAACATTTGGCTTGATACCATTGTTAGAAATTTTCCATTTCGGGTCTTCTTTTCATTTTGTCGGACTGCACACATTTAATTGAGTTAACGTATCAGTCACAAGATTTTGGCTGGCTATAACATAATTTTATATCATTGAAGAGGTAATGCAATCAGTTAGTCAATCAGTCCGTTACACATACATACACCTACGCATACCAACATACATATTCATGTAACAAGACGTATACATATTGTTACCATTGATAATGGTTTCTTTTTCCTTGTCTTGACTCTCTCAAAGTTAATATTAGTCATCTGACAATTTGGACGAATCGACATTCTTTGCATTTATCAAGCAAATGTTTACAGAAGGTCAATGACCTTCGAACCTAAATCATATTTAGCTCTGATATTTCAACAGACATATTTGTATAATGGCATATATTAAGGGTTTTCGATTTGTTAGTACATTAGTTGATTCAGTACAACTCTTGTACCTTTGTCACTTACGATTCTTTGATGTGTTTCAAGCTTTTGAATTATCTGAATTCGATTAACCAGACGCAATCTTTGAAGATTACAGTCAGACAGTTAGTCAGTCAGTCAGACACAGACAGACAGACAGACAAATTACATACAATAGTCTACATCTTGCATTTAAATCATGCTGCAAAGTAACACTGTCTTTATTACAACTGGAGTAATGGTTCCCTTGTTACCAACACAATATTGTCTTTCTTATCGGGTTTGCCTGCAATACATTTCTTTTCTTCAATCTACAATTGTTACAAAACAAATAACAATTCATCTAGTACAGGTATATCATATTTAATTTTAAATATATTAACTATAGTAATTGTAAAGGAGAGAAATAAAGTGAAAATGACAAAATGGGAATTAATGGCTAAATTATATGAATACTATCATGAAGAAAACCGTTGCTTTTGTATACATACATAAAAGTTGTAATATGTTTACAAACCGCTCCGGTGGTCTAGTGGTTAAAGCGTAAGCCTCGGATGCGGGAGGTCGCGGGTTCGAACCCAGGCCGAGTCATACCAAAGACTTACAAAAATGGTACTAACAGCTGCCTCGCTTGGCGCTCAACATTAAGAGGTTAGTGATAGGACTAGTCGGCCTGGTGACTGGGTGGGACATCATGCTACATGTTTGCGGCATGATACCCCAGTGCTGGACATCACTACAAACTGTCAAACTGCAGACATCGTAGCAATATGACTGAACAATAATTAAACTACGTTAAAAATCTAAATCACACACATACACACACACACACACACACACACACATTATGTTTACACTGGTACCTTGCTATCCCTTCATGGGAAGTTTATCCCTAAATTTCTTTTCATACGTTTATCCGAAGTAAATATTTGTTTCGAATACACGTTACATGTAAATGAAGCATCATTTTAAACAATTACTTGTCTTTCGTCTTGCTTTCTTGGCAATTTCATATTATGGTATAATGCATCTGCCCTCGATTTATAGTCTAAAATTCTCACGAAAAAATATACGTCATCATTGGTGGACTTAATGATAGAAAAAAGCCATACAGAGTGAAACCAGCATAATCTCCAAACTATAAGTGTAAATAGTCTATTTCAAATAGTCCATTTCCATTAATGTGATTATATTTATAGTCCTATTACATTTTGCTATGGTTAAAATTGCGGCACACAATAGGCGCGTACGCAATTATCAGGCAGTCATGTCTACAGCTTCTGAAAATATTGAAATAGTATAAAATAAATCCCTTTATGAATTATCAATACTAAAAGCACTTAATTCAGCTATGAAACCACACGAACATGGGTAACTGTTAGTTTTCATACTTGTTTAACACTCTAATACAAACCAGTGAATAACTTTGTCTTCTAACATAAGATTGTTCATGGTTTGGTTGATCTAAAAAATATATAGTTTTTTAAGCTCTTCCAAACTATATTATCAATATCAGTTTCCTCGTTATAGAGTTTTTCATAATATTCATTAACTGCTAACAGAATATGAAATTGATTATTAATATTTTCATACTAATCTGTAAATAAAACACGTGTGTTATTAATATCGTTTCAGTTTCCTTGCGGCAAAATATTTCCTTTTATGTTCTCTCTCTCGCTCTCTCTCTCTCTTCTGTCATTTTCTTTTTGAAAAGAATAAAACTTCCACAAACCTTTTCATTTCTTATGTTTTCGAGATCTTACTTTGCAAAATCTAATAGTTCTTCGTCACGACGTTATGTGGAATCCTTCTCTAAAGACTTTTTTATTGCATATTTTCAATATCTTGTGTTAATTTGCATTTGTTTTATATGAAATGTATTAAACGTTTTATTCATGAATTTCCATTTCTAGGAATAATGACTCTAAAAATGTAAGTCCTAGAAATTTGATTCGTTATTAATAGTTAGCTATACCATTGTTTGTAATTCGTTTATCGTTATAACACAAACGGACTATTATCATAGTGATGAGAAGTACAAAAAAGTAGAAAGAAATCTCTTGATGTAGAGGATTTCTTGCGTTTGGGGCGTATATATCTAATCGATATATCGTATGTGGTACACAAAAATCGTTTGGGACGATATATATATATATATATATATATATATATATATATATATATATATATATATATATATATATATATATATATATATATATATATATAATTGATATATCGTACGTGATACACAAAAATCGTTTGGGACATATAAATCTAATTGATATATCTTACGTGATACAAAAAATCGTTTGGGACGTATATATATCTAATCGATATATTATACGTGATACACAAAAATCGTTTGGGACGTATAAATCTAATTGATATATCATACGTGATACACAATAATCGTTTCGGACGTATATATCTAACTGATGCATTATCATACGTGATACAAAAAATCGTTTGGGACGTATCTATCTAACTGATATATCATACGTGATATACAAAAACGTAACATTTAATTAATTTCTTAGAATATATATTTGCAATCATCAAAGATAGTTAGTATTACAAAGCCATTATGCATCTTAATGGTAACATTTATGAATTTGACACATCGATCACAACTTAAATATGAAAGACATTTCTATACGTGACTTCCTATTCATTATTATGTTCGTCTCGCATCTTTTCTTGTTCTATTCTTTTTCTAGTTGCTTTATTTCCTTAGTGCTTTTATTTCCCTTGTGGATCGAAATCGTGCGCATTTGATTTGTACAAGTATTGACGTTATCACTATGAGGTTATATCGTATTAATTTCAATTTTTCGCTGCTGCTTCATACCTTATGCTCGGGTTAGATTTGATGATAGTGTTTCGTGTACATTCATTCAAGTGCACAAGTCGACAGTGATTTCCAATAGAAACAACTTGATAGGCAACTCGAAAATTGCTCTGACAACCAGTCATGTTTAAATAATGTCATTTTCGCAAGTTTTCTTGTCCTCGTAGTCTTCACAGCATGGATGCCGTATAGCAGCAGGGAAGTTGTACAGACCTTCCGTTCCAGCCAAAATAAAGCTTCCTACGAGAACTTTCTCCGTAGAAGCCTCAGAAAGCAGAAATAACGCCTTCTACGGAAGCTAATTTTCGTGCATTTCAGACTGAGTGCATCAGGTGGTCGCGCCGGTGTGTTGGTAAATATAGCGTCCAGGACAGGAAAAATAAAATTTAGGGAAAGATTTTTGTGTTAATTTTTTTGTTGTCTTTGGGGCTGCTTTTGCCAATTTTACGTCGCATTAAAATAATATACTTGAAAATAATATGAGTCAGAAAACTAGCACAGTTGGAGAGCCTCATTCCGCTAGATTAGCGCGAGAGCAATTAGCGTCACTAAAGAAACTTATCCCGGCAAAAGAATTATTTAAGAAAAAAGTTCGTGAGCACGAAGATACGCAATATGGAATTACCGAGATATCGTCGAAATAGCTAAAGCCAGTCACCGAAACAGTCGAGAGAGTCGCATATGGTGACAAAAAAGATGATAAGGAACTCAGGAAACTCGGAATTGTTCCCATGACGAGAGATATTGAGACACATACTCGATTAGTGCCAGATCGACTGGATCAAATTCACCAAGCACAAGTACAAGCACAAGCGCGGCAAGAACAATTGCAGCAAGCACAAGCACAAGAACGAGAGTTGCAAGAACAATTATTACAAAAAGAAGAAGAATTATTGGAAAAAGAGGAGGAAGAAGAAGAAGAGGAGGAGAAAGATCCTATCGGTAAATTAATGGAATATTTTACCCCTGGAGGTTGGGCCGCGTTAGGAATTGAACTTGATAAAAAGGATGATATCAATGAAATTGGTGAATTTGCGGAAGATTCTTTCACCGATAGAGGAATAAAATATTTAATGAAGGAGGGACTAAAAAAAATTAATGGGCGAGATAAATGGTATAAAACGATATATCGGGCTAAATTTAGAATACCCAGGATAAACACCAATGAGGCGAGGTATATGAAATTTCGGATATCTGCGCGTAACAGAAAGGATCCTAGGAGTAGAAAAATAAAGATAGATACATCTTCAGGATTTTCCCCTAAAGTAAAAGAAAAATTACCGGAAACAACATCCAAAGTTGAAAAACCTAAATTTCATATTAGTAATTATTTTACCAAAGATGCTCTTGAAAAACTCAAAGACGAGGATAAATTAGTTGATATTGCCGCAAATTATGATAAAAAGAACGAATATTTAATAAAACAACTTCACAAAAAAAATATCGACAAATTAAGTTGGATCGATTGGGTGTATTTTGCAACAAAGCCTTCCCCTCATACATCAGATTCTAAATATAGAGAATATGTGGAAAAAGTAAAACGAAGAGAAAAACAAAAAGAAGAAGAAGAAAAGTCAGAAGAAGAAAAGTTCGAAGATGTTTTATCGCCATCGTCACATGGGCAAATGTATTCATCTCCAAAACCAAAAACAGGAAGCGGATATACCGTTTGCCCTGACAGTGTCGTCAACGATGTATCTCGCCTTGAAATATTAATCGGAGGAAAACAGCCGGAAATAACTCTCGTGAAATAATCAACGAGGCCTCAGATATTTGCCAGCGATTATTTCGCGGCGGTGTCATCGACTCCTACATTTACAAGGAACTCGTTGACGAACTCATCGATTAAAACAACGCAATTGAAATAACATGATTGTTCACAAACATCAGCGCAGACCTAGACAGGTCCGCATAGTTAACTCTCGATTGCCTGTATACAAATATATCCACGGTAACGGACTCGGCGACATCGTTAAAAGTCTCGTCACGCGGGTAGTCCCTAAAATAGGACCCGCAGCTAAGCAAATTGCATCAAAATCAATAGGAAAGATCGGCGAGACTGTTATTTCTGGTATTGGTAATTTGGCAACTAAAGGCTTCGATTTTGTCAAAGGTAAAATATCAAACTTAATGCGTAAAAAAAAACAGCCTGTCAAATTATCTAGCACCAGAGAAATGCCCCCCGAGGTCAGTAAAGCTATAAACGACGCAGCAAATAAAAAAATAAATGAGCTAGCACAGGAAGTTGCTAACACAAATCTCGCAAAGGAAGTAGCAAAGGAAGTAGCAAACACAAGTTTCATATCGGGTAGCGGTCTTCGTTTTAGATGAAATTCTTATTAATAAATGTTCGCACAAGTGTCAAACGAGGTGTTCGACATGGACGAGCCTGTAGGTAGAGACACATCCGTGCGTGATTTTCAGTATTTCTCGTACGACGCAGTGACACCAAATACGATTGGTCGTGTTGAAATTCAAGTTCATGATACAACGAGATATTTTCTTCCATCTAAGGCGTATATCGA
Source organism: Sinohyriopsis cumingii (assembly GCA_028554795.2). NCBI lineage: Eukaryota > Metazoa > Mollusca > Bivalvia > Unionida > Unionidae > Sinohyriopsis > Sinohyriopsis cumingii. Next base: position 349,757 of record JAPYKE020000196.1, on the reverse strand, counting down.
AGTTGTTGGTAAAATTGTTAGGACGAATGATATCAACTATGATGCAGATTTTAATGTTGGATTCGTCAACAACGGTATCATGGCGTTATTCAAGAGCGCCACTTACGTGATCGACGGAAGAGAAATCGAATCAATCACGGACAACGTTGACATAGCAACGACGATTATAGGCCTAGCTAGATACTCGGATGATTTTACCAGATCAGCCGGCCCTAGTATGATGTTCGCCAAGGATAACTCTGATGCCGCTGAATATTCCCCGTATGATATCGGTAGGCCGAGAAATGCCGCTAACGCCGCTCCCGCCTATGTTCATTCAGTGGTGATCGGCCCCAATAACGATTACAACCTCGGATTTGCCACGCGAAAAACTATGTTGAGGGGGGGCGAACGAAATTTTTCCTGTGCAATTCCGCTATCTCACATTTTTGGATTTTGCAGGCATTTCAGGAAAGTTATTTACGGAGCAAAACACACGATTCTTTTTATTCGAGACACCGAAGGCAATAATAGAGCCATCTGGCGAGAAATAAGCGGGGATGATGTTAATGTCGGTAAGGTGGTCCTTGACAAATTTACCTTGTGGATGCCAGCGATAGTCCCATCGATGCTTGAGGAGGAAAATTATTGTCATTCATGAATCAAGGTGGTAAGTCTGTTATGTCCTGGCTAACAACCATGACCGACTCCTTCGACGTTGATATTAACGGAATATTTAACGGCGAATTGCGTCACAGCAAGGCGTCTCGGCACCTAGACATATCTTTGTTGCTCTTCAAAACGCAAATAGATATGTTCAAACTCGCAGTCACATGATATTCGATAATTTCGCGGCAACAAACGTATCACTGAGAATAAACGGCCAACAAGAACCATCCGAGGATATATCAATTAATTTTGAAAATTATTCTACGGCCCGCGCATATCATCGCTTGCTAAGTTTCATGGGTCGCGATCAAAATATCGATACAGGATTGCAAATATCGCAGTTGGATTTTAATACTCGCTATCCTATCTATTACTTTTCCCTGGAACATCTCGATTTGGTAAAACAATCCGTTGTCGATATCCATTTCAAGGCCAGAATTAACACAGGTGGACCAGCAAGGGCATTCGCGGTGATTCTCAGTGATAGGACAATGATCTTGGAAGGTATCAGTGGTAGAATGAGAGTCATCGACGCTCCTGTCGAGAAAATGTAACTTTAAAATCGAAGATTTTTGAGATTTCTAAATTTAGATTAAACGATTATTATATGCCATACGAACACGTCAGCGTAACTCTGACCCAGGGTCAGATGAAAAAACTCCAATCAGCGATATCAAAGCGATGCGGTTTGAAATTAACCTTGAAAAATGATCAAATTCATGGTGGTCCTAACAAACTATCGCTAACTAAGGGTCAACGTGAACGTTTCACCAAAGCTAAATCAGCGAATTCCGGCGTTCATGTGAGTCTTAGCATAGGCGCCATCAGAGACATGGTCAAAACGGGTGGAATTTTCCCTCTGCTAGCTGCTATTCCCGCGTTAATAGCAGGTGCAAAAGCGTTAGGGTTAGGTGCGGTTGGAGCCGCAGGTGCTAAATTAGCGCATAAAGTAATGGGAGGGCGATACGGTAAAAAAAAGGGAAGCGGCCTCTATCTAAGACGACCTCCCATGTACGGATCCGGCCTTTATCTAAGACGACCCCCGTACGGATCCGGTCTGAAATTAGCCTACCAGCCTCAAATTTAGATTTATTCAACGAAGCAAAAAATAAAAAAATAAAATTTTTCAGAGGCGTATTTATGCGGGATCAACTACCAGAAAAACCGAACCCTACCGAGACGGGAATAATAAATCTCGACTCAAGTACCGGCCCTGGCACACACTGGGTCGCCTACGCGATTAATCCACGCGAAGTTGTTTATTTTGACTCATACGGACTAGCACCACCAAAATAATTCGTCAGTTACGTTTCAAAGTTGAATATTCCGATTTGATATTCGACACTTCCAACACAAAAATTAACGGATCCACCGATATGCGGTCCAGAGTCAATTAATGTCCTCGATGCAATTTCAAAATCATCCGATCCGTATCACAAGATCGTATTTAAATACGCCGTAGATAAATATCATGGTTGATATTTACGGTAGATTTATCTACAGGAAGAAGGAAGCAGAAGTGACTGACGTCGATCTATCAAAGTTCGCCACAAGGGATGATATTAACAATCTTCTATCGCTGTCAGAAGTGGATCCTGGCGAAGTTGCTATTTTTCAGAGCCGCGAAGGGAGATTACAAACAAGCAACGTCAAAATAACTGATATAATCAAGCGAGACGAATATAACGATCGCATTAATCAATTTACTAGCCTGTCAGATTTGGTATCAAAATCCATCGCTGATATCGCCGATATTATAGCGAAGTTACCCCTGAAAGCCAATATCGCTGATGTGGAAAAAAAAGACAACGAGCTATCAGCAATGTTGCTTCTGAAGGCTGATAAAGCATCACACGACGAACTTCAGGACAGATTGACAAAGAGACTTAGCAGGCTAAATAACGATCTTAAAAAACTCGACGATAATTTAGCTAAATTTAGTAAAAAAATCGAGGAAGATATAAAAACATTCGGCGATACTTCCTCCGCCGCAAACGAACTAGCAAAGAAAAAAGCCGATCAAGCATCGCACGATGATCTCAACGAGAGAGTAAGAAAAATCAACGAGGATATTACTAATATTCTCGCCGATATTACCGAAATAAATATCGTAATGTGTCAGAAAAGCGATAAAACATCGCACGATGATATCAACAAGGAAATAAAAAGAATCAACGAGAATATTGACAACATTGACAGGGATCTTAACATAGTGCATGGATTGGCGCTTCAAAAAGTCGATACATCGGTGTACGACGGAGAAATTCGAGATTTAAGAGCGAAACTTCTTGACGCAACTACAAAAATTAGCGATATTAACACAAAAATATCATCAATGAATCTTGGAAGATTAGCGCGTATTTCGATACCAGCGGAAGTAGAAACAGAAAATATTCCTTGCCATGTGCCATTTGTGTTAAGGACATATAATTTTACTTGGACACCCTTGAGTAATGGATTTCTTTTCATCGCGCCAATTACTGGCGTATATCGAGTATATATTATCTCGGAGATAAAATTTAAGGCACAACCAAGACAGAATCGTAAAATCCATGAATTTTATCCTGGATTTTTTATTATTTCACTAAGTGAAGATAGCGATACATTATTCGAACTAGAACCACCAGATAGAACCACCACAGGACCAATCCCCTATTTTGTAATTTTCGAATATTTATCGGTATGGACCACAGTTGGTCAACCCAAACCATTTGCAAATGATAAATCCGTACCAACTACAATTGTTGAGATAGGTAATGTCAAACCGACTGGATAATTGTTGAGATAACTAACTAATAAATGACAGCATCGGACTACCGATACAATCAGGCGCGTTTATGGCAGGATTCGCTAAAAAAGCTCCTCGACGAGTATCAGATAAAAATAAAAAAATATCAACGCAGATTAATTGCCATCGATGTCGCCGTGTACGCGGTAAGTGCAATAATTGCCGGTGCAGGTATAATCTTATCCGCGGTGACAACAATCGCGCCGATCGCAGCAACGATAATAATCTCGTCGACAACGACAATCGCCGGTGTTCTCAATATCATCGCGAAAAAAATATCCTCGTGCACGAATGAAAAATTGTCTCTATACACGAGTAAACTATCCCAGGTCAACGAAGCGTATTCGAAATTATCGTCGTTGCTTTCTGAGAGTCTCAACGACGGTGTTATATCCGATCTAGAATTTTCTGTGATGGCAAATATCTACTCCGAGATTGAACAAATGAATATCAATAATGTCCGAACTAACTCAAATCGTGACAAACACGACACCACCGATAACAACGCTGATATCGGCAAGCTCAACCAGGCCAGAATTTAGTATCGATTTTCCGATACCAATTAGCGTCAAGGAAATTGCGCTGTCACAGTTACGCGTCTATAATAGCTGGCCCAATGTTAGATCGAAATCATTTGGTAGATTATCATCGAATAATTCGCTTGTTTTTGCCAATAAAAACCGCCCCGATGGAACTCCCGATTGGATCGTCGTTGGCATACCAACAGGCAGTTACGAAATTGAGCAACTAGATAAGGAACTTACCAGTAGGATATCAAATATAACCGGCGATGCTAATCCAGGAATAAAAATATCCTCGCACGATCCAACGTTGTCGTCGATAATCGAAGTAAAATCGCCATATATCGTCGATATTTACCAGTCATCGATTAGGACAGTTCTAGGTTGGCCCGAAATCGCACCTCTGGCAAAACCAGAAAAACCAGATTTTATTATTCCAGGTTGGCACGAAGAAGCTCCTCCAGAGCTACTGGAGCCAAAAAAATCAGATTTTACTACTGATGAGGGATGGTACGGAAATATCAAACACAAGCCTCTGATCCACAGCGCCATCAACCTCATGAATAACCACAAATTTAACCTGGTGGTGTTCGCTTTTACTTTTAGGGACGAAAGAATTCTCTCGTGGTTGCCTCTTCCTAAAATTCCCCCCGGTGTGAAAATCTTCGACGCTACCAATATTAGCAGGACAATATTCCCCATAGACGGTATCTTGGTAAGAAAAACCCTCGACGAATTTATTCAAGAACATAAATTACAATTAAATTTATTGCGGGAATCCTTTCATGAATGCATCTTAAATAAATCAGGCTCATGTAGCGAAATTATCGAACGCGTGAAGATTTTAAATCAACTCGCGAATGATGTTGAATATTATCATGGTATGTTCATTCGGGCGATAATCGACGATATATCAATTGCCGATTATGTTCTTCCTATTAGCAAATTCGAGTTGATCAAAAATTCAGGAGAAAAACAAAAATTCATGAGAGTATTTGGATTAACCGAGGAAACGCTACCAAATTTCAAATTTCCCGATTATGATGTTGATAAAATGAGAAAATCCGTCACTGATACCATCGATGATTTATTTCCGAAATTACATGCCGCGTGGACTAAAAAAATACAATCAGAATCGATTCTCAAACACAATAATGATCCTGCCGGGCAAGGGCGGCATATCTCGCCAGGTATCGTTAACATAACGGAAGTTATCGCGATTTATCTTCACGCGGATGTCGTCGAAGGTAGCTACAACGTGGATTCGTCTGTGTCAGAGCAGGCACAGCAGGGATTTATCTTATACTCGTTTTCACCTAGCGCCTCTCCGGGTTTTTTGATAATAAAAGAGCCAGTAAATCCGTTTTACCTGCGATGTCACAATCGATTATTATCAAAGATAAATTTCAAACTGACGGATCAAAATGGACATTTGCTTGATATACGCGTAGAAACACTGAGTATCAATTTGCTGGTAAGATCGTGAAAATCGAAGATTTTTGATCTTTCCGCCAAAGAAAAATGGCCAAAAAAAATAATAAAACCCAAGGAAATTTTCAAAATTAGTAGATTTTTTTAATTTTGATGGGGTAAATCCTCGTAAAATTGTGCAATTTATATAATTTCGTAAATCTGCTGGGGTAAATACCCGTCAAATTGAGTAATTTATATAATTTTATGTTTTTGATGGGGTAAATACCCGTCAAAATTAAGAAAATTGCACAATTTCAATAAATAAATTATTTCGGTAAATAATAAAAAAAATTAATAAAAATCAGAGAAATTAAGAAATTTGTGTAATTTTATGTTTTTGATGGGGTAAATACCCGTCAAATCGAGTAATTTATATAATTTCGTGAATCTGCTGGGGTAAATACCCGTCAAATTGAGTAATTTATATAATTTAGCAAATCTGCTGGGGTAAATGGTAGTCAGAAATAAGAAAATTGTGCAATTTCAGTAAAATATTAAAAAAATAATAAAAATCAGAAATTTTTTTTTTTGTGATAAAATCTTCAGAATCTTTGACGCTAATTTTGAGAATCTTATGAATCTTTAGAATCTTCGATTCCAATTCTAATTTTACTTTCATCGACCAGCTTTTTTAGCTGCCTGACGCGCGAGCTAGTAATTTTTCTTGACTCGTACTCGTCTGATAAACTCGATCTAACTTTTTCTACCAGCGTCGATAATTTAACGAAATCCTCGATTTGATCATCGCTGACAGTCGCAAGCGATTGGTACATCGCAATTTGGATTTTCTTTATGAATTTATATTCTGACGGTAGCGTGTACCTGTACTCGAGCTTTCCCTGAACAATCGTCTCAAATTCGGACCGGATTTTACCTGTGTCCAAATCTGAGGATAAATTTATATTTTTCTTTTTTAAATCTTCGATGGCCTCGATGATGTTATTTACGTTTTCTTCGTTCATTATATAAATTTTGTAATATTCAATTAATTTTCTTCGGATATTATCTGAATATAAGAAAATTTGATCCAAACGTCGAATTTGTAGGAAAATGCTGCGTTTTGAATTTTTTCTGCCACACATTGCACGGAATTCGGATGAATACCGAAGTATATTGCAGCGGCGTTTATCGATTTAAACATAAGTTCCTTGTTTGTTTCTAGATTTATCGATTTTACCGCCTTAGCTGATCGATATCCGAAGCCGTTACCTTTAGAGTTTTCACTCTGAGTTACCGCTCGAAGATTAAATAATTTATTATTAGCTTTATTTCCGTCGATGTGGTCGATAACAAGGTCGACTTTTATTGGTCCGTGAAAACATTCAAATACAAACCTGTGGCTGAGATAATTCATGTATCTTCGTTTTTTGTTTTTGTTGACGGTAAACCTGAGATAGCCAAATTTATTAAAATTACCAACTTGATACTTCGTTTTGGTATTTCTGACAATACCATCGGACGACGCTTCGTATCCCTTGATCGTTGGATGAGATTTAAACTCGCATGTAATTGTTGATTCTGGAATCGCTGATTTTGGATTCATATATGATAATCTATTTGTCTAAATCGTTATTTGCCTTGAATCGATTAATATAATCTTCTTCGCAAGTTATCACCGACGAGGATCTTTTTTCGTAATATCACCGCAACTCTCGATAATTTTTTCCTCCGCAGACCAAACACAACCGAGTTTTTCCTCGCGTGCCAACTTGACAAACTAAGCAACGTTGTGGTCCTTTACTGCCACGCCGAATCGCATGTATGTGAGCGCCGCAATAATCGCCTCTGCAGGATTTATCACAAAATTTTGTTGAACCGATTAATATCCACTTGCATTGATTCATTATAATTTAAACATTTGTCTAAAATATAATCATGGACACATTTGATCTTGATGAGGCAGAATATATTATACCTGAAGTTGACCGAGCGAAAAAAGAATTTTTCGATGATGGAGCGATTCACACTTGGTCGACTTGGAAAACGAACTCTGTTGACGCTACGATGAATCTGGAGCGAGCCAAGAAAATAATCGAGTATATAAAGATCGAACACTCGGAAGAGCGATTTATCTTTGGAATAAAATTTATCGCACAAATGCCCGACGATACTTGGATTATTCGCGATAAACGAGATCCAGTGCGTGGCGGTAAGAAAAATGTTGTTCTGGATAAAAACTCTAAGCATGGATTATTACTTGGAATCGATGGTCCTTATTATGCTAGGGCATATCCATCTAGTGCAGTTGTTTATGGAATTTATCGGCTAAATAATAATCCGGATGTGAAAAATCTACCTGCGATGAAAGAATCGCCAATGATAAATTGCGTGGCCGAGCGTGTTATCGAGCACATGAAAAACGCCCGACGTGGATCTGGTCTGACCCAGTTGAGGTTGAATAAAATTAACGCGTGGGCGAAGACTGTCGCTAATGGTGCATCGGTGGATGACGTAGCTGCGTTGAGCAAAAAACTTAAATTTCCTATCACAGTGAAAACGTTATCGGGAGAAATATTATACTCGTCGCCGTATAGATCTCGAGGAGCGCCAATCGAGATTGTCGATCACAATTCACATGCGTGGTCGCAGTCGGTGATGATATTTCCGCGGGATCGTATTGTTAAATTTTATCCCGTGGAAAATTCCACGGCGGAAAATTCTACGGAATTTTCTGCGAAAGATAATTCCGATGCCATGTTTAGATTTATCAAAAAATTAAGCGCATCTGATCCAATATCGATATGGTTATTCTCGAGTGAAGAAAAATACGATCAGTTTATTTTACCATGCGGTGATATTTACCGGGGGGAAATATTACACGAGTCGATGAGAAAACTTGCGGTAAAATATTCGTCGAATCCCGATCAGTTGCTAACGAATTGCTTTACAGTTCCGTCTGTGGCCGCTCACGCCGCTAGAGAGAGAAACTCGTGGAAACCTACGAGGAACGAATTTCTAACTGATATTCAACTTAGTTGTATCGAATACGGCCATGGTGGATTGTGGAATACCAAATACTATTTCGAAAATATGATCTCCGTTGACATGAGCGCGTGTTATCCTGGAAGTTTCCTTGGATATGGCGATTGTGCAGATAATTTTGCTAAATTCGGCCATACTACCAGCGAGATGACAAGAGTAGCAATGAACGGACCGTTGCCTGATTTTGCCATGACCGGATTCGCCTGTGTTACTTCGTTCGAGTTTGCTGAAAATTTACATAAAATTTGCTACATTTGGTTTGGTAGGCATTTCTCTCAGCGCCGTTGGGTCCCTACGGTATTATTGAGATATATGCTAGATTCATCGATGTTAGTATCGTTGACGGTGAGCGAGGCGATTATATCCTACAGAAAACAGACCGAGGTGTGGCTACCGACGGATTGTGACAACGCGAAAGATATAGGAAGAAAAATAATTGGTAAATTTACTCAAGGTGGATCCGTTGACCACAAACATCGACACGCTAGGTTGTTTATCAACGACGCCGAGATGGATTTTATAATCGCCGATACGGTATCACGAGGAATATTTTGCAACAGAGAGAATATTATTATTGATGGAGTAAAGTTAGGTACCGTGATTAGCTACCTTGACGGAGAATCAGCGCAATATACACATTTACGATCGTCGATGCTCGCCTATGTAAGTATAAATTTGCTGTCGATGATAAATAAATTTTCTGATATCGCGGTAAGAGTCGCGACGGATTCATTTTATATCGATAAAAAATACCAGTGTAGGCTGGAAAATTTAATCACCGATGGTAGCTCCTGGGGAACTTGGAGGATAAAAAACGAGGATATTCTAGATTATTGTGAAGACGCCGATGTCGAAGATCGCGATGAATTTCATCGAGATAAATTTGAAGATTTTTCCAAAGCCGCATCTGCATTTGACCCAATTTCGCGCAGTAAATTCGTCTACCTAAATGGGTCTGGTGGTAGCGGTAAAACAACGCGAGCGATAAATTTATTTGCGAACTCCGACGTGATTGTGTTGACTCCGACTCACAGATTAGCGCGAGAAATAAAGCAGCGTGGCGTTGGTTCTTGCACGTATCACAGTTATTTCAAGTACAGCGGTGGATCATGGGACTCGGCTCGTATGGGAAACAAATATATCAACAAGATTATAATATTCGATGAGATTTGCACAGTGAATTTAGATATTTTAAAATCGATCTTGACTTGGTTGGAAGGGAAAAATACCGCTGTGATAATGTGCGGAGATCACGGCCAACCTGATCCTATCGATGGCGAATCTCCTCACGAATGGCTCAGAAACTTCGTTGACTATTATGAGGAAATCGACGCTGATTATAGATCGACGGATATTTTGTTGACCGAATTTAAAAAATTGATTCGATTACAACCGAATAAGATTCAATGTGACGTTATGAGGAAAATAATCGACGAAACTCCGATGAGCGATTTTCTAAATTTGTGGCGTCCCGATCATTTGATCGTTGCTAGTAGGAAAATTATTCTTGATATTATTCAGGAAATGTTATTCAAGCTGCATTGCGAAAAATTTCCAATGCTGCAGGTACCATTGTGCTACAGGCCCGCTAATACTAGGCAACAAAATATTAATATTATTTTGCCATGTGGAAAGGAAAAGATTTTGGTCCTGAATGATATTATCTTCGTTGATATTAGTCTTGTTAATGACGCGATAAATGCAGAAAAATCACCGTGGAAATTAGGCTACGCAACAACGATACACTCGTCGCAGGGATTGACCGTAGATGGCCAAGTTTGGATCGTCGATGATAGAATTTCTTGGTCAAATTTGGTATATTTGGCCGTATCGAGAGTAAGAAAATTATCCCAACTAGGACGAATTTGAGTAAATTATCTCAATGACGCTGGCGGTAGTTGAGTATCTTCTGGTACTATTTGTAATTCTTCTTTGGTAAATCCGCGTTGAGGCGCTAACGAATCTAGGATATAAATAGCTGGTCTTCCTGACGATCTTGTTACGGCGGATATTTTGTGTGTTGTAACACTCCAGGTTGGGTCGGTTCCTCTTTTTCTGCCTCCTTCAGCCTCCCCTTCTTTATACAAATATCTGACTGTGACGCTACCTAGTACAGGCTGAATTGTGGAATCTCGCTTTAGGGGTATATTCGATTTTGTAATTGCAATTGCGGGTTTCATTGCTATTGTTCGAGTTGTCTCGTTATTTAACGCGTTGATTACATGAGGCAATCTTGATACCCAATCGTGAGATCGATTATTCTGAATAAATTCACGCGCGTATTGGTATCCGAATAATCGCTCCGCAAGCGTTTTATTGAATCTTTCGACGATAGCTTGATTGTGATGAACACCTACAATACCGCGTCGGATTTTAACATTATTCTTTTTCATCAACGAAGTAACTGCACCAAGAAATTCTCGACCCGGATCAACCTGGAGAAGATTCGGCCATGTCAACGGGGATCGTGAATAAATTTCGTTAAATGCCTTGGCAATTTCCGTTGCTGTTTTATTCGATAATGACTCGGCTTCTTTGTACCTACTAGCGATATCAACGACTGTTAAAACATATTTGTACGTGACACCGTCAACGGTATCGTGAGGAAGAAACATAAGATCCGCTTGATGGACTTCATTAGGTACACTGACAGTGAAACTCGCGTACGGTATTTTCTTAGGAGGAGGAAGATATATTTGCCAGATTGCCTGTTTTGATAGCCATGATTCAGCGACAGATTGTTTTACTTTAGCGGCTTTAGCGAGTTTGGCGATCGCTGATTTTCCTCGCCAGAATCCTCGCGGAGAATAATATATCTGCTCCATATTATTTACCAGCGCCGAGTACTAATTTACCTTTCATCGCGCCTTTTACCAGCCAGGTTGCTAATTTCTCTTTGAAACTTTTATTAGGAATCGCGTCTAATGCGTGAATTAGCTTGATATCAGCGAGATGCCTTTGTTGTAAATCTCCGCTGAGATATGCAAGATCGTGGTAGTAACAAGCTTTATCGATAGCGTTTACCGGATTTTCACCCTGAAATGGTTGGTTATTATCGTCGAGTCTGATATCGAGTCTCGTTCCAGGTCCACAATAATTGTATCCTGGTAGATGCTTCTCTCCGGGATATTTCGCCCAGGGAGTCCCAGGTAGATTTGTTAAGGAGGCGGCAATGTCTCCTCCGGTTCTTCTAGTTTTTTTTTTACAAATCTGAACTTGCGTGTCTTACAAACTTCGCATTCTCCTGCAATTGCGTTCCTGTTGTTGCGTGTAATGATTTCGGTTGGATTTATCGTGGCTGTGTGCGTGCGGCACTTAACACAATATAGATCCATGTATTTTAGTAACATGAATGTAATTGATTTTTCAGCCACGAAGCGACGCGAGCAGGTGAAACACAACGCGGTATTACCGAATTCGATAAGAATGATAATCATCGGACCATCTGGATCTGGTAAGACGCAATTGTTATTGAATTTGATCATGCGATGGCTAAAATGGGACAAGTTGTATTTGGTTGCACCATCCGTTGACGATCAACGCTGTTATCAAGTGCTAAAAGAATTTAGCGACAATACCGATGAGGGCACAATCGAATTCATCACAGACATCAATGAAGCTCCATCCGTGGAGAATTTGGACGGCGATGTTAATAATCTTGTTGTTTTCGATGACGTTATGCTGGACAAACAGACCAACCCGGCTAGGATATTCTCGCGTGGCAGACACAAGAACACCGATGTGATTTACGTAACACAGAGATATACTCAGATTCCCAAGGTGATCAGGGACAATTGTAATATCTTATCGGTGTTCAATGGCGTAGACACGCACACGCTGAGAAATATTCATCAGATCTGGTGCAACGGCGACATGGACATAAACAAATTCAAAAATTTGTTTAGCCACGCTCAGGCAACACCGCACGGTTTTATTACGATAAATCTTCACGATCCACGCAGTCGGTATCGAATTGGTCTCGATCAAATTTATTCATGAAAGAGCAGCCCCAAAGACAACAAAAAAATTAACACAAAAATCTTTCCCTAAATTTTATTTTTCCTGTCCTGGACGCTATATTTACCAACACACCGGCGCGACCACCTGATGCACTCAGTCTGAAATGCACGAAAATTAGCTTCCGTAGAAGGCGTTATTTCTGCTTACTGAGGCTTCTACGGAGAAAGTTCTCGTAGGAAGCTTTATTTTGGCTGGAACGGAAGGTCTGTACAACTTCCCTGCTGCTGCTGCCGTATTTATTTCTCCTACCCGGTGACTCTGTGGGGATTTTTTCAGCTGGATCAGGGACTAAACTCTATATACTCCTTTACTGATTCTTCTTGCAATTGTCCTAACATTTCACATGATTTCTCCGTTAAGCAATAAACTCCACATATTTCTTCTAATGACCGTCCCTCTAACGTTATCAGAAATCAATTAGGAAAGATCGTTTAGACGATAATCACGGTGGTGACATAATCGCTTCGTTCCCAAAGGCGATAGGATCACGGACTAAATGCTTTAAGGTGCTTATGGCCTAAACTTTCACTTGGATATAGAGTAATTATAGTACGCTAATTATACAGGCTTCAAAATGCTGACAACACTTAAACTTTAATGATATAAGACTTTTTATATGTCTTGCTATTGATACGGGGATTAGAGATATAACTGTAACAGGGGACTATAACTTATACAATATGCACTGAGGTATATAAAAGCAAATCACCTGATGAGCTTCCCCTTCACCAGCGTATTAATCAGCTGACAAATTTCATTGTATTGCAACTAGTTGATGTCATTAATCAATTGCTAGCAGCGCACAAGGACAGTTGAGTTATCATACACGTTGATGATCCAACCTGACATAGGTATGTATATATAATATATAATATTTAACTACATACAAAAAGTAAATGGCTTGTGAGATATGTATGAATATAGACAGCTCACGTGACTGTAGTCGTGTCTAAGGTATAAAGCATCCACTACAGACTGAGGATGTTTGAAATGTGACGATATTGTCAAATGTGCAAAACAATGCGAGCACAATATGATCAAAATATCTGGGCATACTCAATAGAGATCTGTTAAAGTTAAGGTATCAAAACATCCATGGATCTCAACGGCAATGAAACGGTCAATATATAAATGTAATAGAGCCTATCGAAAAGCCGAGCAGCCAACCTATCCTCTCATTGAACTGACTTAATTCTCTGCAGACCAAAATTAATATCTCTGATTTGAGACGTCAAATATCTACAAACTGACAAATAAATTAGCACAAAAGCTCAAATTTGTCATTATATCTTCTAAAGACTGATACGTCAACCGTCAACACCTTACGGTTTTCATCAATCCTCATAGTATATATTATATTCCTTTCCTTCCAGATAACGATTCCCTATTCATCGAAGACGTTGACAAATCTGAAGCATTTAATACATTCTAATAAAACCATCTGTACTATAGGATACAAATGTGAACCATATGGCTATACCTTTGTATACAGATGCAAGTTTTAGTTACATACAAGTAACTTTTGACGAAGTACACCGTGTTCTCCATAGCCATCCTCTTGATGAGGCATCTGCTCGCGTTGGCGTAAACCATATGCCGCGTGAGATAACTAATGAACGCTCTCATCCCATTTGTTTTCTTTCAAACAACCCTCTTAGACTGGCCACCTATATACAATCTTAAAAGGGGAAGGAAACATTTCTCCAGTTTTAAAAGGTTGACTCTTCCACTGTCTCTAATTATCGAACAATATCACGTCTCACTATTGTGGGCAATGCTTTTGAAAGACTCGTTTAAAATTGTTTCCTTCATTTAGCGAAAATTAGCATTTATGCAAAAAGGACACGTCCATATATTGAATGCACATGGCGGATTATAAAAACGGTTTTAGTTATCATAACAACGAAAAATATTGAATGTACTTCCAAGTTCGTTTTCAGAATGGAATTGTTCTACAGTTGGTGTACCCAGATGAATATCTTCAACCCGTTACCATTGTCTATAAACACATAACATGATCCTTGATAAACACTCCAATCTATGTTTATTTGCTGATGATACCATTCTTCTTCCAATCATAAGTAACCCCCATCGTAACTTTTATATATCAGCTCTGACTTAAAAAATAATCTTTCAACAGGAAATAATTTGCTTGTGTCTTTTAATCCTTCTACAACCGAATCCTAGACAGTCCATAAGAAGATTCATAAATCCTTCCATTAACTACCATGTATGCTGAAATTATTGATATTTTAGTCTTTCTTTTCTCATGTCATAAATCAACCGACTATGAGAAGAAATAATTGATCAAAACTGAATGTAATGTGCAAATTCAGTTTTTAACTTGAAAGGAAGTCTTTAAAAATTATATTGCACATTACAAGTCAAAAGTGACCTCTGATCATCACCAAAAGCGGCAGCCAGGATGCCACTTGTGCAACAAAGCAAGTATTTATTGAAGTTTTTGTATAGAGAAATTGAATGGAAAATATTGGACCCATGCGAAAACACAAGCTCAACATTTTGTTGCGATGATAACTGAATAAAGCCCGCCCTATCTCACATTCTTGATTCAACCAACTGCCGCTGGTGATATTACTCACTTTAACAAGCGTTATGTAAAAGGTTCCAGTCAATACAACTAGGACAAGCTAGTCTTTTGTTGGAACAACTCATTTCTTTCTTCGGCAGTTTAAGAATGGAACTCATTTCATAACGAGACTCGCTGAAGCAATTAAAGAAAAATTAATTTCAACAACTTATTAGATTATCGTGAGATTCATGTTTCTAGCCATTTCCATTTGAGTGCAAGGAACTCTCCATGCTCGAAAGAAGACAAACTGAACCTTACTTAATTAAGATGTGTTTAGAAACAATATAACTGGACCATCTCCATATAGATGCGGACTTGTACAAGCACACGTTTTTTTATCTTGTGTTAATTAGCAAGATCAGCGCATCAAACTGTTTCAATCCCTTACACCATGTGATGCTTTAACTTCAAAACGATTTTAAGAAAGAGGATAGAAACAATCGTGTTTTGAAACTTTTCATAAATTTATTAAATGTTAAAAAGACTCACGTTTCATAATTGTATTAAAAGGTCAACAAGACTCATTTCAGCATAAATATTACTAACTGGCCTACATTTCAACGTCATGAGTACGCGTTAACGGAAATCCTGTTATACAATTATGATTTCGCCACTGCTATAGGATGACTCGATCAACAATGGTTGCACTGTTCACTTTTACTCGCAATTTTGTTTCCACATCTTTCATTCCTTATTCCCTTTCTTTCATAATTATTATCTCAACTCCAACCACGATGTCCTATAAATATTTCATAACCGTTTCTCATCTTAGCTTTCTTCGCTTCTATATTCTCAACTTGTATTACACTGACGTTTATATTTGTGTTTTATATACCCGGGCTAAATCTTAACTTTTAATTAAGATAAACTTTCATTTGACCATTAAATAATGTAAAGATTTGTCAATACAATCCAATCTAATCTGCCATATATTCACATACCTTTAAAAATATGTTAACGTGAATGTATCGACACGTGATATGCCATTGGCTTTGGTTTAAATCCCTTACATTCATTGGTGTTACCTTGTAATTTCAAGCTCAAATATAAGAAATATAATATGTATAAACTTAACTCTCTTCAATTCTGATGTTAACTGCGGACTAACGCTTTATTTCTGGCCTTAGGAATATTTATCTTTTTAGTATAACAAACCAAATTATGGATCTTGAGTCACGATAAACGTCCCTGCATATGATAATATTCAACCTCTCATATTCATATATAATATAATTTGCTGGTTTTAATACATTTCGATGGTGGTTATCGATGTCTAATGGATGATCGACTTCGGTGTTATAGCCCGGATCGAGCTAAGTAGAGACATAGGAGATCTAAGGAGAGACATAGAATAAAACAACACCAGCCTCACATAAATAATTTATATTCGTTTATTTATATATTCAAATAATTTAATTCATTAGATAAACAAAATAAATTGTATATTTCTAACAGAAAGATAAATTATCATAATTTCTAAAATTGCATTTAGCGGTTTCGTTTACATAGAAAAGGCACATTTCATCATGAAATCGGGTGAGCGTTTCAAACTGAATTGTCCTATCATATCTTCATAACCTAGAAAGTGGATGCGGGTAGGATGGAGTTAACTTGCTCTCTCTGGCTTCCTCACGCGTTGCTGCCAATAAACAGAAGATCTCAAATGGGTAACGGTTTATTATTGAATTTATGAACCGAGTTGAATAATGTCCAGCCTTGGCGAGCAAAAGCTGGACATTATTCAACGAGTTTCATGAATTTAATATTAAATCATTACCCATTTTAGATTATTTTTATCACATATTTTTATTTCAGTGGAAATTATTTAGATATAAAGAAGAACGAATAATTTCGTTCATTCTGACAGACAACTTTTCCTTTCTTATGCGTACACTATAATCCCAAAACAGGTTGAAATAGTAAAAGTAGACTGTACTTTCTTACAAACTATAAATCAAAGAAAAAGCTTCCATCAACATATCTTTTATAACGACAAAAACATTTTTCAAAACGGAATGATCAATGCGATGTGACGTCACATTGTTTGAATCAGTAAACAGTAGGCCTATAGTACATGTTTACCCTAAAATGTCACCTTCAGAACTAAACATCACATTACTGCGATTTTCTATTTTGAAATGGGATTACTGGATGCAGAAATTTCCACATTTACTGCAATAAATTTGTGACCGGATATTTGCAGTATTTAACTGTAATAATAGACGGTACAGAAGACTAAATACATTTCATTTTCAGTAGGATTTTCATCCCATATATATATATATATATATATATATATATATATATATATATATATATATATATATATATATATATATATATATATATACTGCGTAAAGATGCTTTGGTGGGATAAAGTTCTGTCAGTTAGGAGACCCATTTATGTCCAAATTCTTCTGTGAACAGAGGTGATTTTATTTACTTATGTACGTTTACATTTAAACCACGCTTGTATATACGGTGGATTCTATATGTTGCAGATATACCGCTCCTTCTCCCCATCCCACCATCAAATAAGCAATGCCATTAGTTTTACTTCTTATTGTTATTTTTGTCTTGACATAACAAACCCATGTGGGGGTAACTTGTCCATATTCAGACAGCCGAGATAATTTTTCCTCAATTTCCTTTCGCGAGTCGAGTTCAAAAATGGCCGCCAAAAATGTTCATTCAAAACCAAACAAGAAGGCGGGGTTAAAATAAATTCCCACGATCCTAGCCAAACAGTAAAGAGGATACTGCACAATAATTTCATGGGCTTATTTGGACCAATCAGAATCACATAAAGTGATATTTTAACGTGTGGTAATATCAAAAATATGAAATTGCACATACTATAGGAAAACTATACCTACTATGTGATAATGACCTCTCTCTAACGTCGAGCCAACTGCGCGTCGTTAAATCATATTCCAATCGTCTCAGCCATGGAAGATATTTCCTTCAAATATATGATAAATACAGACTAAAGTTCTACTCTACATAAATTTCGGGAATGAATACACATTATATCTCTCGTTATGCTCCAGGACATAAATTTCACAGCATACACTTAACTGTTAATATGGTTTTAGGTTACAACCTTGCATTCCATATATTATTTGTTTACGCGCTTTCTCTTTATATGAGCATTAACATGGTAGTGAGAACATAATTTGTTTCTCTAATAGATCTAGTTATCATGACTATTTGATCGATGTCATAGCTTGTTTTCATTTAAATGAAAATTAAGCCCCTACAATGTGAATTATTACTCACCATCTTGACTAATATCGGACACGTGTACATATTCGGCCAACAAGAAATATCGATACATCCTGCCATCCTGCTCTAATATGAATAGCATAAAAAAATACGTTAAAAGAATTCACATCTATTTATACAAAAATATCGAGCGAAATTCATTTAATTCGTCTTTGTTTTCTAGCTTACGATTCATCGGCATAAACATCCGACAAACCTTACAAATAATCACTTCTAAGCATACATGCATCATATGGCATTTAAGCAAATAAGTTCAAACAGTTATCTTAAAACCCATATCAAGGAACATAATGTATGAATGTAAGATATTTTACCTTACTTTAAAGTTCTCTTTCCTGTTTCCCTTTTGGCAGAATCGTCTCTTTACACCCCTGGTTGCCTGTCTCGCGGAGTCTTGAACTACATGTCCCTTGGGTAATCGTTCTTACTACCCCTGGAGCCAAGAACGTTTAAGCCTAAAGCATAAACTTTGACTAACTTTGCGGTATAAGACCTTTATAAAACAACAGACTTTGCCTGGGAAACCCACCCAAGACGACTAACTTGTCCAATCGGAATTTAGGTTTATCTAAAAGCCATTATAAACATACGCCTCTCCAAGTTGGAAAATGTTGCAAATTTCTTGCTTGCCGTAATAAACCGATCTCTCAAACGATTCAACTTACGACAAATATATCAGCAAGTACAAACACTGTTTCTTCAACATTTCAACACATTGTTTTCGATTTACATCACCAGAGTTTCACCCGTTCAACAGTATTACTCGACACAGCTATCAACGGAACCTCATTACGAATCAGTCATGTCCCTACCAGATGCATTAAAGAGCCAACATTGTTAAATAATAATAATAATAATGAGGACTTTGTATAGCGCATACTCTTTAGAAGCTCTAAGCGCTTTACAATATTAGACAACACCTATAAGATTAAAAACATATAATGATATGATTACAAAAATAAACATCATGAAATTAGAAAACATATGCTGAGAATATTTAAGGTAGGAAACATTATTAGGTCTTTAAGTTTGTTCTTGCAGTCGAAATAAGTGAGTTTTGATAGCACTTTTGAATGTGATCACTGTGTCTTTGGGTCTAAGTTCAGTGGGCAATTCATTCCACGTTGCTGGGCCCTGGTATGCGAAAGAACGCTGTCCATATGACTTTGTTTTCATAGTGGGAGTAATGAGTATACGATTGTCAGAAGAGGAGCGTAAGTATCTTGCTGGTGTGTACACATGGGTGAGATCGGATAGGTATATGTTGGACTAGAGTCTGACAGTGAAATATAGCACAGAGAACAAATTCTGTATTTGATTCTGGATGGAATGGATAGCCAGTGTAGGGTACAGAGCAGCGGGGAGGTGTGCTCTGATCGTGATACTCTAAGTATGATCCGAGCAGCTGTGTTTTGAACTTTTTGTAGTTTCTGGAGCAGATACTGAGATGAACCAGACAGAATTGAGTTACAATAGTCCAGTCTTGAAAGTACTAATGAACATACAAGTGTTTTAGTGGCATCAGCTGAAAGATATTCGCGAATTGAGCTGATGCGTCTCAGCTCAAGATATGCAGCCTTGCATATGTTCATGACATGTTGGTACAATGTGAGAGTACTGTCCAGAGTAACACCGAGGTTTCGTACTGATTGTGTGAATTTAATGTTGGTGTTGCTGATATTTATTATTTGAGGTAAAGGATGTGAATGAGCAAGTCTTTATGTTGTGATCATAATGGCCTCAGTTTTATCATCATTCATCTGCAGCTTGTTACATGTCATCCATGATTTCACATCAGAAATGCACCTCTCTACACCTTGGATGGTAGCATCAACTTCAGTTGGGTGGCTAGATTTGTATATTTGGGTGTCATCAGCTACAATTGGTGAGACACTGGATGATGATCTATGACACTTGAGAGCGACTGAGTGTACAGAATGAAGAGAACAGGTCCAAGAAAAGACCCCTGTGGAACACCACAACATAGATCAAGTGGGCTGGAGTGTATTCCATTTGCAGATACAATTTGTGTCATGTTGACCAAGTAGGACTTGAACCACAGTAAGGCTGTATCATGCATGCCAAATACATGCTGGAGACGGTGAAGTAATATATTATGGTCTATTGTGTCAAATGCTGCAGACAAATCAAGGAGGGTGAGGACTGTAATCTTTCCGCAATTAAACGCAGAGAGAATGTCATTAACTACTTTTAGAAGAATAGTTTCAGTACTGTGGCAAAGGCGATATGCAGATTGTACATTGCTAAAAAGACTGTTTGAATTTAGATGAGATACAAGCTGGGATAGAACAACCTTTTCTAAGATTTTTGATATGAATGGGAGGTTAGAAATTGGGCGGTAGTTCTTTAAATCGTTATGGTCTAGTGTTGGTTTCTTCAGCAGAGGCTTTACAATGGCAGTTTTGAAAAATGATGGGAATTCCCCAGATGAGAGAGAGGTATTAATAACATCAGTTAGTGAAGGCAATAATGGATCTAAGCACTCAAGCAGCAGTGATGTTGGAATTGGATTAAGTTCGCATGACTTTGGTGCACTCTTCATCACGACTGTACGTACGAAATCCATAGAGACAGGTTCAAAAGCTGCCAATGGTTGCCGCTCAAATTCTGTATCCCAACTGTATGGTGACGACGTGTCAATTGAAATTGTGGTGTCAAGCTTATCTCTGATGGTTTGTACTTTGTCACGGAAGAAATTTGCAAACATGTCCGGAAGGTCATCTGGAGAGAAGGTAGTTGGAAGTGGTGTAGATTTATTCCTTGACATTAGCTTGTTAGTAATCTCGTTGAGCTCTTTGCAGCTGGAACTTACCATGATCTTAGTAGTGTAGTGGGCTGATTTCGCTGCATGTACTATATTTGTGACATTCTTCTTAGCGGCTTCATAGATTTGCTTATGAATACTGAGTCTAGTGGAAAGCCAGAGTCTCTCAGCTTTACGGCGGTCTCTTTTAGCAGTGCGACGTGCCACAAATTTAATTCCGTTCTTAATCACACACATTAATTTGGCACTTTTATTATTGCTACTTGTGAAAATGACACCCTTTTCATAAAGCATCTATTGGGTACTTTATAAAGAAAATATCTTATGAACACAATTTTCGCTATATTTGAACAGTTAAAATAATTCAGCATGAAGGATCTTAAAGAAAAGATTAAAAGTTTCAGTGTTATATATATGTAATATGATCTGTATCGCATGCTGAAATTTTAATGCTAGATTATCTTTACTTTATTCTTCCTAATCAGTATTTCAATTTACAAGTTATACTGGTTGACAATACATATGAAATAGTCTATAGCAGATATAGCATACATAAGGATAATAATAGGATTGTGATAGGACATTTTGTGCAATGTTTTGCTCAAGGTCAACACTACAATCACATGCACTTCAACAGTTGGATTACATTTGGTAGCTGTCAATACTATCGTATCCGTATGACACTATACAAATTGATACATCACCACTTTTTGTTTACATAAACATGATTGGGCATATGTATTTTTGTATGATAATTCCAAAAATGGTTACAGTTTTTAACTAGTTTACTCTGGGACAAAACTGTTATTTAAACTTGCGGGAAACAGCTGTTGAGAAAGTGGGATATAAACACAAGTTATAACTCACGCCGGGCTTGATTCATTTGATATTGAAATTTCGAAAAAATAAAATGTATGGTTTACCAAGGGTCTCTAAATATAATTTCTATAAATTCATACATATTCATAACTGTTGAAATTAGCTTACTATCAATTACATAAAATGACAAATTAAGATGTATGCTTGAACCAATGCAATATATTAGGTTTGCCGTGAATCGAGTTAAATTAGTTTGTTTTTCCATTTTACGTTTTTCCACATAATCCATTTTATTTTATTTTTCTTTCATGCCGTTGTCCTATACATGCCGCTTTAAAGAACATATGGTCAGATATAAACACTTGAGGTCCATTATTATAAGAACTTATGTCCACTCGTATTTTGTCTTCACTTGTACAGACTCTAGGCATCGCAATAAACGTAGATACATCATTACGTACCATAATATTATTACAATTAATGAGTGATAATGAAGGCTTAATACGCTGACCTTGTTCCAGAATGCACACGTCCACAAACATATAAGTTAATGTGTGTGCGCGTGTGCAGTTCAGTTTTAATGATAACATTTTTGCCAAGCAAAATTATGTTTATAAACAGGAACAGAACTATCTGAAATCAGATCCAAATATATCTTACTGGTGAACATAAATAACATTTGGTTGCAATATTTATTTGTAATAACATACAATATACTAGTACACTTAAGCAATATCATCTTTTTCGTAACCACTAATTTTGACACGATTCAATTCTTATATGAACAATTTAGATCATACGTCATTTTTACTTTGGTGGTCAGCGCATTCATACCTCATAAGGTCAACATCTTCTAGTCATGGTCACCTTCTAAACGAAAACACGTTATCAAAGGCGACCCTCAGTCAAATAAAACAATCCTTAAATTGTTCAACTCGAGTATAAACCAAGTACACTGTGAAAAGATCTTGCCATGCCCATTTACAAAAAGAATGGGGGAATCTGTCCCTACACTGATAATTATCGGTTAATATTGATGTTGCGACGCTGCGCAATTTTTAGAGACCATTGTGTCAGCAAAAATTAATAACTTTTGGGTGACGAAGAACATCTTATTATCTAAGCAACAACATCAAAGCTTTCTAAATAATCTTAGCTACTTCACTGCCTCTTTTAATCTTCAAGAGGTTATTAATTATACATTCATATGTGGGACTCCTACTTTCGTTGTTTTTCTCGATTATCAAAGGTCCCTTACACCCTTCGGCAAGATGTCCTACACTTGAACTATATAATATTGGAATTCGGAGGAAATTCCGGACATCTATAAGGAATACATATCAAAGTACAAAGATGGTTAATAAATAACTGTCTCAATGGTGCGATATCAAGCGAGAAGTTAGAAAGGGAGGCGTGCTGTCCCACTTTTTGTATCTGGTATTTATTGACGGTTGATGTAGCACATAGTAAAAAACAAACTAGGTTTACAATTGGAAGCTGAGACTGTTTTAGACTGTGTTTTCAGACGACCTTATAAGCCAGCCAATATTCTCCAGATAACTTCGCAAAACCGTCGGCAATTAATCTCAAATATCATTACAAATAGCGCTATAAGATAAGTTTTTAAGTTATATGTTATAAGTTTTAGCTAGAAAAGAAATTCAATTTATAAGCTGTCCGAAACAGTCGCCGAAAAAAATAATTCATTAAACGTAGTACGTTTCTCACTTAAGAATACTCCAGGATAGGTCACATGGTTACGTTCCTGTAGCCCTCACAAGCACCTCGTGAATCCAATCTTATTATACTCATGTGACCTTCGCAATGAGCTACAACAAAGATATATAATGGAGCTTAACAATATATATATATATATATATATATATATATATATATATATATATATATATATATATATATATATATATATATATATATATATATATATATATATATATATATATATATATATATATATATATATATATATATATATATTTATATATATACGATCATTTTCAAACCGTAGAATACACGAACATTATACAAATCTACCGTCTCATTTTCATTATGCAGCTCTAACGTTCTAAGGTTGTTATGTGCCTAACGTCTCCTACATATCAGTCCATAAATAAATCCAAAAGGAAAGCAGACAAATCATTATGAGTTATATTATTGAAATTTTAATTTTAAATTATCCTTTTATGCATATTTGCTGCTTGTGAGTAAAAAAGCAAACTCCTATCACATAGATCACTTAGATAATGATAATAATGGGACTGATATAGGACATTGTTTGCAATGGTTCAGTCACGTTTAACAGTATTTCAAAGGTCGGATTACATTTTGTAGCTGTCAGTGGTATATTTTCCGTATGACTCTGTAAAGTTAAATGCAATACCACTTTGTGTCATAAGCTAACAAAACATGATTAAGTGGATATATCTGAGTACAATAATTCATAAAAAGTTTCTTTTTCTGCACTATCGCGTCCAGGACATCATACAATCTACAATATTTAAAAATACGGAAATCAGCCGTTCATAAATGGGTTTAGAAGAAAGTTATAAATTATGTAAGCGTATATTTGTTTGTAATTTAAATTTCAAAGAATATAAAATTTACAGTTTATCTTTATAAAGAATTTCCATGAATTCATAAATATTCACAACTCTTCAAGTTAGCATATTCTTCTTTACAAATAATGACAAGCGAAGATGTATATTTTAACCCATGAGGTATGTCAGGTTTTGCCATGAATCAAGTAAAATTAGTAACGATGCATTTTAAAGAAATATTACATAATCAATTTTATTTCTTTTGTTATGTGTCCTACACATACCTCTCAAACATTCTTAAGGTCTTTTACAAGAACTTAGGTTCATTAATAGTACATAAGCTCCATTATAAATACTTAAGACAGATTATAAGTATTTAAGAGTCCCTTATAAATACTTAAGATAGATTATAAGTACCTAAGGTCCATTATAAGTACATAACGACCATTATAAGCATATAAAGCCATTTACAAGAACTGAAGGTCCATCATAAGAAGTTAAGGTTAATTACAATCCAGACATCCTACTGTACGAGTGGAGTTACACAATCCTACTGTACGAGTGGACGTACACAATCCTAATGTACGAGTGAACGTTTCTTGTTTTAGCCATCAGAGTCCTGTAATAAATTATTACTTTTTAAATGGTTTTTGAGGTAAAGTAATATAATGACAGCACTTGGCACATGGCTTGACACAAAATAAGCACATCTGGCACATAGCTTTGCACAAAATTAACACACTTGGCACATAGCTTGAAACAAACTTAACACATCTGGCACATGTCCTGAAATAAAATCAGTACAGCTGGCATATAGCCTGACATAAAATTAATACACTGATACAATAGCGAATAACAATCCACAAAAAATCTAAACATTTTTAAAAACACAAAATCTAATGTGTCGCTTTTTAAACAGTAATGAATAATTAATTTTACATGTGAATAATCAACTAGTACATGTTCATTCCAACCAATAGATGGAGAATATTCTGTCTTTCTATAGCATCCATTTTGAATAAAATTTGTGAGACATTCAGGTCTCTGGTAGTGCATCCCTCTTCTGCTCGAATGGTTAGCCCCAGTCATATTGTGACAAGACATGTCGCGAAGACTTCTAAACAATATAACTATAAATGTGTCCATAGAACACGAATTCCTCACGAGAGTGCCTAAACATTGGCCTAAACGCAAAACCTAAACGGACAGACGGAAAAACATAATGTTATAAAGGCTATTATAAAGGAGACTATACTTCTGTAAGGGGGAATAGAAAATCATATCCATGTACCTTGTTTAAATACATCTACAAGACTAATATTCCAGTAATAATGATATATGTGTTTTGAATAATTAGCAATACTACACACGTCTTGCCAGCTTGTACTCGAAATCCAATCCATTTCATTAGTCGCATTCAAAATAATGGTCAACAATTAGCGTGACACACATGCAGTAATCGGGTTTAATCTGACCTTGAATCTAAAAAAGGTCTGACAAATACTTTTAAAATATGCAATAAATTATTTTGAACGATAAATTGTTTTATATATATTGTGACAATAATGCCACATATATGCTGTTAAAATAATTACTTTCAAATGCAAGGCAATTTTGAATATATTTACTTGCAGAAAAGAATATAAAGATGAGAAAATTAGAATGATTCCATATCACGTATATTAAGGGATTGTAATCCAGTGACACATACAATTACGGAATTGTAATCCAGCGTGACACAATTACGGGATTGTAATCCAGCGTCACGCTGGTCTTGACCTAATATTTTAAACCTTAACGGTGTCCGTATTTGACGTAAACATATGATAATGTCATGACACATAGATTATAGTGACTCAGCAAGGAAAAATTGTGGATTAAAAAGCTGTCCTTGATTTATCTTGATATATTGCACCTGCTACTTTTTTATTTTTTTAATGGTGTCAAGAATGCATTCGCAGTGTCATTTTATCGGTCAAATGGATCATTTCTAATTTGCGTCAACTGGTTTCATTATAAATATTTGTTTTACAATGCACGTGATAGGTTGTGCGATTTAACCTGGGTCTACTTTTGTAATTTTTTTTTTAAAATTGTCAGAATGAGTATTTTGTGTTAATAGTTTTTCTTTCTCGCCTTTAGAGTAATAGTTCATTAGTTCATATATATTTGTGACACTATTGCTAATGCGATAAAGGGATGTCAGATTTTTTTCTCACTTTAGATCCATCGCAGACTTATAAATGGTAAATTTTAAGGAAACTATTTTAAATGATTTTGGTGTTCTCTAAAAGCTTACGAGTTTAAAATGGATGTATACGTATTGCTGGTAATCGTGAAGTGCACACTCCATCACTTATACAGTCAACAATGAAGGTTAAACCTGCTCCTGATATAGACCGAATTATCATAGGCTGTAAAATGATAAAGATGAAGGTCAAACCAACTCAGAACGGAGCCTGAATTATCATGAAGTGTAAAAATGACAAAACGTGGAGGGAAGAGAAAACAACTTACGCCGGCAGTTCAAAACTTTGGTTTAAACGGGACCTTTCGTCATCCGTTGTCATTCTGTCTACTACAAAGTACTGCAGGTTGGCACATATGGGTGCGTGATCCATATTTCTAATACTGAAATACTTTTTAAAAAAACGTGGTGGAATTTTGAGGAATTCAAAAATCAATCAAAACTGAGTTCTATATTTAAAAAATATAAAAACATCAGTATTAACGACTGAGACAGTACATAATTTCATATATGTAATGGCAAGGTGTTCGTTTTGTTGTGACCTGTTTGGAGTTGCATTTTAATTTTAATTCAAATTATTTGGATTCTAAAAGATCAATTCTTTCTCCTGGAAATATTTTAGCGCTCATACAGAATTGTTCTGTGAATTTTTCGTCGGGACTCGAACTCAAATTTCATTAGAACATTTCATTACTAGGACTTCTACAATGTATTTCTTGGATTATTCTTGGATTATTACTTTTTAATTGATTCTTAAAACCATAAGTTTTTTATTTATTCATTTTTACGGTGTTTTCCAGAGAAATAAATTATCTAAATTTTTCAAAGCTTGTTATTTTCACTGTTTCTTTTATTGCCGCATATTAGAGCCTAGACACGTAACAATATATAGAGGTGCTTGAAGTTCCAAACTCCTCAACATAATGATGATTTCACCATTCTCAAAGAAGAGGTGGAGTCAGCATTAAGCGCACTAAAGAATGTGAAGGCAATGGGCGGAGGGGTCAGTGATAGAGCTACTAACAAAAATCTGCAACAAGATCTGGCAGACAGGTGAATGGCCAACACAGTGGACCCAGTCACTGATTATAACACTCCCCAAAAAGGCTATCTCCAGCTGTGCCAAAATTACAGAACTATCAGTTTGATCAGCTATGCTAGTAAGGTGATGTTGAAGGTCATCTTCAACAGACTGAAACCACAAGCAGAAGAAATAATCGCTGAAGAACAGGCCGGGTTCCGGAGTGGAAGAAGCACAACATAACAAATATTAAATCTCAGGATTCTGTGTGAAAAGTACTCGCAACATCAACAATACATCTTTCATGTGTTCATCGATTTCAAAAAGGTCTTTGACAGAGTGTGGCATGAGGCATCGTGGGCAACAATGAAGAAGTACAACATGGGTCAAAAGTTAACCAATGCCATCAAGCAGCTGTACGCCAAGGCTACCGGTGCAGTAATTGCCCAAGGTTCTGTGGGGGACTGGTTCCAGACAACAGTCGGAGTACGTCAAGGCTGTCTCCTGTCACCTACGCTTTTCAACATCTACTTAGAGCACATCATGAGCGAAGCCCTGGAAAACCACTGTGGGACAGTCAGCATTGGAAGGCGTAACATCACCAACCTCCGCTTTGTAGACGACATTAATGGGCTGGCAGGCAGTGAAGACGAGCTTGTCACCTTAGTGAAGAACCTGGATGAAACATCTTCCAGATTTTACATGGAGATAAGCGCTGAGAAGACAAAGCTGATGACAAATAGTGGCAAACAAATCTCAGTCAAAATTAAAGTCAGAGGACAGGAACTGGAAACGGTGAGCCAGTTCAAATATTTTGGTTCCATACTCACCGAAGAGGGATCAAGAGCAAACATTTTGTCACGAGCAGCACAAACAACGGTAGCTATGTCAAATCTAAGATACATCTGGAGAGACAAG
Source organism: Sinohyriopsis cumingii (assembly GCA_028554795.2). Classification (NCBI taxonomy): domain Eukaryota; kingdom Metazoa; phylum Mollusca; class Bivalvia; order Unionida; family Unionidae; genus Sinohyriopsis; species Sinohyriopsis cumingii. Next base: position 321,098 of record JAPYKE020000196.1, on the reverse strand, counting down.
AATATCTGTCTGAAAACTAAAATCATACTATTGCGAGCACTAGTCATCTCAATCTTTTTGTATTCATGTGAGGCCTGAACCCTGTCAGCAGAATTACAACGAAGAATCCAGACACTTGAAATGAGATGCTACAGAACCATCCGTGTCATGTCATACATGGACCACATCACAAATGAAGAAGTGCGTAACACCATCAGGCGCAAAGTAGGTCTATATGAAGACCTCCTCACCAACGTCAAAAAGAGAAAGCTGAAATGGTATGGCCATGTCACTAGAGCCAATAGTCTATCCACAACAGTCCTGCAGGGCAGCGTCCAGGGTGGCAAAAGGAGAGGTAGACATAAAAAACTATGGACTGACAACATCACTACATCACAGAATGGACCAGGAAAAGTTTTGCGGAGACACATTGGCACATGATCGAGACATTACTTTCATTTCAGTTTCTATCGATCTCTTTTGACTTCTACATTCTGCAGAATCCGATATCTCTGATGTATATTTCACCGTATAATTAACATAATCACTAATTTTGTTGTTGATTATTTCTGTGCGTGTTTGTGTCTGAACAATTACAAGGTTATATATTGAAAAGGAATAAATTCATAGTTTTCAATCATTTTCCCCACATAGTAAAAATCCTTGTACTGAAGCGAGAAAACCCTATATCATTACAAGGTTTTAAGGAACGCTCTGAACAAAACGCTAAAATGTCGATTGATTTTAGTTCGCCATGTGCCTGTCATTTATATAAGCCTTTTTAGAAACTAGGTTACTCTCCTTGATTTGGAACACTTCTGCCACTCAGTGAACATTCCCACCTTGGCAGCACAACTTTCAGAGACTATTGATGGAGTCGGGTCACAATTATATTTTTTCCTATAAAGTCTCTACTTTTTTTCTAAGTTCTAAACTTTTATATGTGCCCATATCATAAGATATCATATGCTAATCTAAAATTTCAAACATGAATTCACGGTGTCGTTGTTATCAGAGGTTATCCAGTATTTCTTTGACAGGCTGTGCTGAAAACGAAGCAATGTGCAATGGATTTTAGATTTCACTTCCGGATTAGCATCAGTGCCTCATAACTCACTGCGCACTGTTGCCGAAATCTACATAGACAATTACACTATAATGCTCAAATGATAAACAATTAAAAAGTAACCCTAAATCAATAACAAAAATTCTTATATCTATTTCTTGCATCACCGCCAAAATTTTAGAGGAAAAAATGATCAAAAAATTGACTGAAACTACAACCATGGGCCCTGAACCGGAAGTAATAACGGTGACCTGAGTCCTGATATCTATATCATGTCACATTGCTATCGTAGCAGTTGTAAAACCAGAATTACGCAAATTAAAGCAAGTCTAACCCGTTAACATTCAGACATTTGCTATTTTCTTTCCCTGTATCAGTAGATAATATTTCTCCGTAAAATTCGAATAGGTGCGCATGGTTTTAGACGGATTTTTGTTTCCATTTTCATGTTTACATGAGATAGATTGAATAATGCAAAAATATCTTGTCAGTTGGAATTTCCCTTGATATGGAGACCCTTTAAATAATGTTCTGTCAGCACGCTTTTTAGGATAATTAGTCTTTTGGCAAATATCAAAATCAATGCACTTTAACAGTTTATGATTATCGGCAAAATCATGTGTAAGTAGCTCTCATATTGTGACAACTGCTCATAAGCAAATGTTGCCGAAAATAACGAAAACGGAGAAATCACTACGAGTTAAACACAATTGTGATGGATTTTGCAGATGTGTGTTATATTGCTCCAGTTCACTAATCAAATAAAAGAATTTTTTGAAACTACAGATCTACCAAACAGAACGGAACAAGACTTAATGAAGAAGCCATATTTTGGCGATACATGCAAAGCATAGTAGTGATGAACAGAGGTTTGTTATACACGAAACCGTCATGGTGTAATATAAACAAGATGGAGAAGTGAGAAACACCGGAAGACAGACATTGAGAGAGATAATGGATTATCTAGATAGTACAAGTCAATGAATTACCTAAAGAAAAGTAATAAATTATTTAAACGCACTCGAAACATTCCCATGTCAGCCCGGATCTAGAGGAACAGACTCGGACATCCATAGGAACCAATGAGAACACGCCTTACCTAACACGCCCTGTTTAGTACAGAAACCTTTCAATTTTTGTATAAAAAGAACTTAAATTTTCACATTCTCCAAATTGGGAATATATTTTTTTACAAACAGGGATTAAGATACGTTCATTTTGTTACTAATATACACATGCAATTTTGAACGTTACGGAATTTTCGCTCGAAAATTTAGGTGGATCCGATTATCACACAGAGGACAGATTCCTCGCCGTTTTCATTATAAAATGTTTTCTTTCCACAAGCAAATTTTAAATTTGCGTGAGAGAGATAGACAAAATGACAGAAAATTACTAGTATCGAAATGAATCTTTATAACTGAAAGTTATTAACGGTATTTTTGTATAAATGTATGTTTTACTGCATGTTGACTGAATAGTTGTAATAATAAATTCAACAAATAGTATTAGGCATGTGATCCTAATTCATTTTTATTAAAAACAAGATATTTCGAAAGACATGGATATCAAGCAGTATTTTGGGTTCCCTTTACTGCATTATCGTTTATCCTGAACATTTGAAACTGAATCAGTTACAACAACAACAACAACAACAATAATAATAATAATAATAATAATAATAATAACAACAATTATGTTGAGTTTTCATTACTGACAATAAAAAACAAAGCTGTTTTCATATTATTCTGGGAATTTATGAATGTGTTTTGCACGATGGCGGACGTGCCGGTTAGGATATGAAGGATCGTGTAACTATAGACTGCCCCTTCTTTTTTTTGTAAACATGTCTCACTCAACTTTAATACGAATTATGTTTTGGCAACGTCATCAGGTCCCAATGTTTATTTACTGCAAGTTATACCTTCGTTTTCAATGCTTGTACTTTAAACTTTAATATATTAGTTTGATTTTTCTAACACTTCAAAAGCCAGTGCTTAACTACATCCCATGATATAGTCTGCACCAACCGAAAGGAAAATTGATAAATGATTTACCTGTTTATTGCACCTTTTCATATATGCATTGTTTTAATTTATCAAAAATGTGCGTTATTTGCTTTTGCTGCATATCCATTTTAGTTTTGCGTCGTATATTTGGTGGGGAAAGAAACCACGTAAATCTAATGACAAGTCTGCACAAATATCCACTTTGGTCATGTCAAGACCCGAACCAACGAAACCAGAGATCCGACATACGTGTGCTTTAAATGACAATGTGCAAGCGCCTAAGACCACCAGACCAACCAGCTGTCCCATGACACAGATTTAAGTACAGTCTAGAATAAACGAAAAATTATATTTACCCGTTATTCTGTATATATATATAAAGGCTGATATGACCCCACCACCTCATGGTCATCAATCCGATTATATTCAAGGTCGCGTTGCCATCTGCGATGGCATCATCGCCTTTTAGTACACAATCTAATCACTTTGTGGAGTCAGATACCACTGAATGGTGATTGCATATATACTAATATTACATAGAAACGCGATGGATTACTTATTAGACAACTGATATGGGTATAATGTCACTGGAAAATGTATGCATAAGTTATATAAATAACAATGACGGATTACATGAAGTCATATCATCCGGTGACAGCGCATCACATCCCGACCAACTACAGAGAAGTATTTAACTCGATAAATGTCATCAATCCTATAATGTTCGTCGTAATTCTAGGTGACCAACCCTGAAGCGCTGTACAGTAATCGTCATACGTGCTCGCTTCTTCAAGATATTTGTATTCCCTTGGCACGTTTTTATGATGCCACTGGATAATTTTACCGAATACATTTTGCTACTAAATTCCGCGATGGGTACAGACAATTTCTCATTTCCAATAACCTTTTTATTAACTGGATGATAATGATCACTATTCTGCGGATAATCCGAGAAGTCCAACAATTCTGGAGTTCCGTACACATTTTCCGTCTTAACTTCGTAGCAGATAGTGAATAGTAAAAGTGACTAGTGAATATAGTGAATAGTAACTTTGCTTTGTCGTCGAATCGTTTTGTTTGGAGTTTTTCAGGGAGGGGTGGTTTTTTTTATTTTACAAGCTCATCTAAACTAGCGGTCGTGAACTGTAAACTGTGGATGAGACTTAAGTGGCATAACGAAAACGACATCCATGTTTTTCAAAATGCAAGTAATCTTTTGATGATACTTTACGAAACATTTGATGATCAAATGTGAATCGTATCCATGACGATTATGCAGCACAACAGGAACGCAATCTGATAGTCGCCGATGTAAATTGCAGTAATCCTGCGAGGCTCCTCTGTATTTCCACGAGGAGTTGTCATGATCATGCACAGGTTTTGGTTATTGCCGTCGAAAGGCACACCGACAGTGTGACAATCGACCGAATTAGCAAAATCCAGTCTGTCCTCATCGGTCAACACAACCGGATGAGTAACCACGTCGAGTTCATTTACTTCTTTCAAAACCGCATCGATGAATTTTGTAACACAGTTCTTACCACGATAAAACACCAACGGTTTAGAATGCTCAGGATGTATATGCACAACCTTGTAAGCAAAACGACAGAGAACGTGTTCTTGATACTTTCTCGTTGTCGATTGATCATGATCTTTCTCAACACCCACCACCTTTAACAACATCGGCTCCAAACCAGCATAAATAACCGCTGGAACAGAAGTAGTTCTTTCAAAGCGTTCAAACGACAACAAATTCTCATTTTATCTTTCTAGGGTATTTTCGTATGCATTTTCTGTGTACGATCGATGTTTGAGGGCTTATTTTTTTTTACCACAAAGTATCCGTGTAAACACCGTCGACAGTAATATATTTTATTATATTTATCGTATTATTCACTCATCAACACGAAAATTTTTGATCCAACACTAGTGGTATTGGTCCTTATCCTGCCCGATAAAAAATAAATCCATCTCAGCCGCATCAACCGAAACGTCCACAGCTTTGACAGCTGCTGACATGTACGTTGTTATCAGCAGCGTGCAAATGATGTTATAAGGCTCATCAACTCCTAAACCGTTAATGGAATTGTTATTCAGCTTTTCAACGTTTTGCATCTTATTGAGTTGCACAGGAAAGTCAATCCTTGGTGACGTTTAGCGTGACCTGGTGCTGCTTATGATTTCCAACCCGAATAGCATTCTTACTTTTCACTGATTAACAACACTGATGTGATGTGATGTGATGTGATGTGATGTGATTTTGATTTTTAACGTAGTTTTAACAATGTTTCAGTCATATCGCTACTATGTTTGCAATGTGCCAGTTTATAGTGATGTCTAGCACTGGGGAATCATGCCGCAGACATGTAGCATGATGACCCACCCAGTCACATTATCCTGACACCAGGCCGACCACTCCTCACACTAACCTCTTAATGCTGAACGCCAAGCGAGGCAGCTGTTAGTACCATTTTTGTAAGTCTCTGGTATGACTCGTCCGTGGATCGAATCCACGACCTCCCGCATCCGAGGCGGACGCTCTAACCACTAGGTCACCGGAGCGGTATATCAACACTAATAATACCGCTCGGAGTGACCAACTCCAAATTTACCAGATGGTTATCGATTCGGTCTCCATTTACAAGATCGATTACGTACCAGTTCGGATGATTCCTCGGTGTACCTCGAACACAAAACGGTGGGGATTAAACGAGAATTCTTTATTTGCTATCCGGAAACCCTAATATTCAACTAACGTACCTCGCTGATGTTTTGTAATAATATCATTTTCAGCTTTTCATGTACGTCTGACCTTGCCTCCTCGTCACATTCGTAGTAACCTAATATTGGATGCGTTCTTCAAGTTGTCGTGTTTTATATAATAGGATCCCGCTACTCTTCTCTAATAGAACGCATAATCTCACAGGCCACGAATCGATTTGTGACATCACGATATGGAGTCCTTTCCACGTGATGAAAAATAACTGCGAATAGTTTGAATGGCAGCACAGAGATGATAGACTCATCAGAATGTTAGCTTTCTTGTTTATTTTGTTTTGTTTTAGTTTGTTTTCTTTTTGAAATTCAGTCACGTCGTTGGCGTAATATGACCAATCATCTTGACGAAAGAACAGCGAAAATCGGCTTTGCCGACAATAATTTTAATAACGCGGATGATCATCCGAAAGATGATATTATTCCAATCTCGATCAGATGCTTATATTCTCCATAAGCGAGAAGTGCACATTTTTTTTTTATCATACAAGGGATTCAATCCGACGTGAGTCGTCGAGCATTTGCAAAAAACCGGGTCGATGTGTAAACGTTATGAGCCACGAGGATACATCCAATCCTGACAGTATTTGAGGATAATAATACTCTGCCAGTTTACTCATACCAAAGCGAAAAGGACTTTAAATTCCAGAAGAACGATCTTGTGGTCTGTGGCTATGTAACCGTCAGGGTTGCAACGTAAGCGGGGTATGTCCTTGATGCAGATGTCATTATCCACGACTTTTCCATCGAACGTTCGTTCTGTTTATCCCCTAATCCTCCCAAAAGCACACTAGCGTCAATGAAGGCGCTTCTGCTTTTTCTTTCTTATTTAACATTATCGTCCACATAGGAGAAAAGACCAACAACCCATCACGGATGCCGATTGAGAGTCTCCAATTGTAGTTTCCATTAGCTGATATCATTCATCTATACACTATTTGGTTTTATGGCTGTTAACGAATTATCCCAGCAATTGTTTCAACGACATTTCCTTTGTGATTATACACTATTCGTTTTCTTAATGAGTGATCCATCGCGTGTTTGTGTAATCTTACTATATAAGCAATCATTGTCCAGTAGTATATATAAAGGTAATCATCGTCCGATAGTATATATATATATATATATATATATATATATATATATATATATATATATATATATATATATATATATATATATATATATATATATATATGTGTGTGTGTGTGTGTGTGTGTGTGTGTGTGTGTGTGTGTGTGTGTTATGTCTGTCTCCTAGCCCACTTGTGTATCCTTCTGTATGTCTTCTATCCCGCATCTACATGCGTCTGTATGTCTTCTATCCCACGCGCATGTCTGCCTGTCTTTCATCTACCCCGCATGTGTATCGTCTGTGTTCTATCCTACATGTAAATCGGTCTGTTTGTCTTGTGTCCTACATGTATATGTCTGTTTTGTCGTCTACCACATACGTATAAAAAATAGGTTGCATGCAATGGCATTGGCTGCTTATAATAGTAATCGTGGATTGCAATAAAAAAATATGCAATAATATTAACTTTTTATCGTAATTGTAGAAAGTCCCACAAACTATATTGCATGCAGTAACACTGGCTGCTTATTAAATTAATTATGGAAAATCCCACAAACTAGATCGCATACAGTAACATTGACTGCTTATTATAGTAATAGTAGAAAGTCTCACTAAAGATATCACTCGCAATAGCATTGACTACTTACTATACTAATCGAGAAAATTCCCAGAATCTAGCCCTCGTGCAAAATCATTGATTGTAGATTAAATTAATCATGAAATATCACAAAACAATCTACATCGTACGCAGAAACATTGGCTGTTTATTTAGTAATCGTGGAAAGGAACAAAACACACAGACCGCATGCAGTAGCATGGTCTGTTTATTACAGTAACAGTGGAAAGTCCATAAACTAAAATGATTGATGTACTCCTTTATAAACGGGATATATAATAAACCACTAAAATGAGAAGTAATAACGCAGAATTAAGATTTCATGCAAATTGTGCATGTAATTCAAAACGTTGAAGTCCCGTTGATTAATTTTGACATCTTTTACTCCAAAATTGTTGATAATGATGAATCAGCAGATTGTCTGATCTGCGGTTTCCACATATATTAGCTTTGAAGACCCATCGTGTTTGTTATATGAATGAATTATCATTATTTTGAATACATTAAGGTCATTACGATTTTTATTAATTTATAAATCTCCATAATACGTGCTTTAATAGGCGTATTAGAGCTTTAAAGATCACACAATGTCCAACACCAAGAACGATATCTAGGTCACAGACAATATACCGTGCATGTGACAGATTTATCATGGTTCTTTTTATTTTTCTTCCTTAATCTTCCTTGTTTTGCTTTATTTTGTATTTTTTATATATCCTCCTTCAACAATGGAATAATGTAGGGATAACTTATACAAAGATCTTTATATATATATATATATATATATATATATATATATATATATATATATATATATATATATATATATATAGAGAGAGAGAGAGAGAGAGAGAGAGAGAGAGAGAGAGAGAGTTACAGTTAAGTACTTTTGAGAAGAACGCTCTAATAAATATAATCAGTTAATTGAGTGGTGTTTTGGGTTTGGGTTTAACGCCATGCATGGCGGCCAGTGTAACTGGTGGAGGAAAAACCCGAAGAAAAAAAATCGGTAAGAACCACCTACACACAGGAAGCTACTGGCAGCCTTCTTACATGCCCACTTTGGCCTAGCCCGAGACTCGAATCGACGCTGGTAGAGATGAGATGGCAGTAATCAGTAAAGGCGAGCCCCCCCCCCCCCCCCCCCCCAGCAAATTAACTAGCATAATTAATTCAACTTTAACATAGATTTCAGTAGCATTTAATGTAGCAAATAGGCACTCTTTTACCCGCTGTTACGGTAAGCAATTCATCAATTGGTAGATACGTAAAAAACATGCTGTTGTATTTACTTGCGTATGGGTCCAGTCCCACTGCAAACAACATGTATTAGTTTGTAGTTGTGTTCGTATTATAAGCGAGTAAAACCGTAATTTTGGGATATCGAATCTTCTCCTGTCATCAATACACGGAGTTCAACCATATATGTCATATTGCTACAACTATTAGTAACCACATGAAACTAAATCCAATACACGAATAGTCATATATAATGTTATATAATATCCTTTACTTGAAGTTTATTTATTTATGTAATGATCTTGAGAGGGGACCGCTCCGGTGGTTAGAGTATCTACCTCGGATGCGGGAGGTCGGGGTCTTAGAAAAGCCTTATGAAAAATTGTACTAACAGCTGCCTCCCTAGGCGCTCAGCATTAAGAGGTTAGTGTTAGGACTGGTCGGCCTGGTGTCAGGATAATGTGATTGAGTGGGACATGTTGCGAAATGTGGCATGATGACCCAGTGTTTAAGATCTCTATAAACTGCCACACTACAGACATCGTAGCGACATGACTGAAAAATTATGAAAGCTACGTTAAAAATCTAAATCACGCACAAAATCACACTTTTGAGAGGGGGTCGTTTTTATTGGTTCTGGTTAAACTGCTTTTGATACATTAAACCTTTAATTAATTTATGCATTGTAAGGATTAAACTGATGACCATTCACAGCATGCCATACTTGTTGAATTCCTTCACTAATGTACCCTGTATTGATCGCATATTTGAAGTTGAAATACAAACCCTTTTCACCAACATTTCAGACAGCTGTAAATAAATAATATTTAATAATTTTCTTTCAAAAAATATAATTAGTTTTCCTTCGCTAAAAAAGTGACTGTGACATAAGTGAATTATCGGTCGGTCTGGACAATGTTTATCGACCCCACAAAACACATCGACTCAGTGGATATTGGTGTAGCATGCCGATTCCACTATTGTCCGCCGATGACAGAAATATGTCCACAATTGATGAGTCACAACTTGTTCCTTTTTGTCTCCTTTTCTCTCCAGTATTACACGTGTAAAGCCTCGCTGTCATGAAGGGATGAAACATTAATTTATTCTGTCAGCTTTTTTGATGACCGACATGACAGTTGCACAGTCGCACTACATTACCTACACACAACTGCGTCCTCCGCTTTAGTTATTGACAATCGTTGAATGTCTAGGCTACTTGGGAACTTTGTCTTCTTTACCTTTCACATTTACAGATTTATTTAATCGGTTTATCTGGGTGGTTCAGGCTTGTTAAGGAAGCGTAATATACAATACTTCCAATACAAACGGTCTATCAAGACTAAGGTCCATAATATGGATCAGTACGGTATGCCAATTACAAGGGTTACCATGCTATGGACCTGTATGGTATGCACAGCAAAATGGTTTCCATGATATACAACCATTGCTAGGTAGTTCGGGAAGGTTTCAACACAACAAGGAAGGGAAATTTCGTACAGATGTGTGTTTGTGCAATCTTTGACTAAACTGAAGGAATTACATTATTTGGATTATGTCTGTGTTACTTTCGATCAGACGAAAAGAGGTGATGCTTTTCGAAAAGGCTTTTGTAAGTGATGATGATGCACTTTAATTTCGAAGTACGTGCAGTACACCAGATAAATCATTTTAATTTGGAAGTAAGAACATTAAACCAGATAAAGTTTGGTATTCAAATTAAGCAGCAAAAGGAATGACAGATGTCTTCTGGATATGGTGAAGATAATCTTGGGGGAAACGCCTGAATGAGACCTGCACAAGTAACAGGTATTGTTGTAGTTTATTTTTCACGCAAATTTTTCACGCAAATTACCCCAACTTATTATCATACAAACCCGCAAAGACACACGCACATATCTCTCTCTCTCTCTCTCTCTCTCTCTCTCTCTCTCTCTCTCTCTCTCTCTCTATATATATATATATATATATATATATATATATATATATATATATATATATATATATATATGTCACCAGCATTGAATTGAATCCCATCTGAGAAGGTCACTTTATAATGACACTATTATTGATTTTATTTATAAATTTAGTCCGTCTTAAAATGTGTTATGTGCTATAATATATATATATATATATATATATATATATATATATATATATATATATATATATATATATATATATATATATACTTGCAGAATTTTGGATGACAATGAAACTGTTTGAATTTCCAGATATACTATATGAGCAATATAACTTGAGGATTCTAAAATGTGTTGACCGTTTTAAACCTTTGAGGATGTCACTGGATTATACTAAATTCTCCCATGGACACCATCCTAATTGTTGGCATGGAAAATTCCTAATAATAAATCCATAATTAATCCATTACGTAGCACCGGCCATGAAGATATATTTTGCTCGATATACGTGAAAATGAAATAAAAACAGTGCCTTTTATCGCCAGCATAAACACAGTTTTAATGTTTTATTATCTGTTAGACGAGCAGTCTGGACTAATAATACCAACACGTATCAATGAAAACAACCCTTAACAGCCCTACCTTAAACGCGCGACACATGGCATTCACTCATAGGGACACAACTGTTCAATTTCATATTCATTACGTGATCCGTACAGCAGCGTATTCTTTAATACACCTGTATTTCAGAACACACACGCACACACGCACACACACACACACACACACACATATATATATATATATATATATATATATATATATATATATATATATATATATATATATATATATATATATATATATATATATATATATATATATATATATATATATATGTGTGTGTGTGTGTGTGTGTGTGTGTGTGTGCTCAAAATCATTTTTCTTTGGGGTTTTAATGTTCCGCGTATAGCCTGAAAATAATTACTTTAGTTGAACTAGAATGACCTGTTCTTTTGACCTTTCAGTGGAATATTCAAACAGGACCTTGCCAATAGGAATTGGTGTGCTCTGCAACTTGTGTTATCATGCGGACCATGCAAATATGTATTGATGTGTATGCATCGTGTGCTATTGGGGACCATGCATTTAAGTACCTGTGTACATGCATCGTGTGTTATATTGTGGATCATTCAAATAGGTATTGGTGTGCATCCATCATATTTTATTGAGGACCATGCAAATATGTGTTGGTGTTCATGCATCAATTGTTATTTTGCGGACCATGCAATTATGTACTGGTTTGACTGAAACACGTTTTATGTTGCGGACCATGCACGTAGGTATGGGTATGCTTGAATCGTGTTTTATCTTGAAGACCATGACAAGAGGTATGTGTGTGCTGGCATTATGTTTATTTTGAGGACAGTGCAAATGAATACTGGTATGCTTGAATTATATTCTAATTTAACACAACCCAAATGCACGTTCTAAAACCGCAGTACCTTATGTCAGGTGAACTACAATGAACTGGTATGGTTTTCAAGTTGTACTACGTATTTCCAATCCTTTTTGCCTGACACATTAAAATTCTTGGCAATAAAAATACGCTTAATACAATGCCAAAGTGTCTACTGTTATTATAATGATTGTCAGCTAATAGTAGGTCATGTTGGTCACGCTATAAATTCCATTACAATGGATCAGTTCTTGCACCAGTGAACGTTGTGTCTACAATATCCAGGGAAAAACAAAGGTAAATATAACAAGCGTAATTGAAACGACGCGTCTTTCTAAGTTTTAAACATGACAGTTACGTTACGATCTTAAGTGGGTAAAATTATGCACGATACGGTGCTGACATAGACAATACAAAATCTATTTAGCATGCATGAAAACGCTAGGCACCTTCCGGACAATGCCATTGTGATACATCAGGACTGTCGGCCGACCAGTACATTCGATAATCCGGAATTCATTCGAAACAATTTGTTCTGTGAGACTTGTGATAGAACAGCTTAAAGTTGTTTTCGATTTAATTCATAATACTGTAAGTTCCTCTGTAATTTTAATTTTAACTTAGAGAAATAAGTAATTTGTTACATTTTACAAAACGTGTTACTTTTGCTTCTTTCTGTTGCTTAGTGTATGGCCATGGAGTCGTAACTAAATTGGGGACTCATCCGAGAGAAAAGATATAACAGCTACTGTGATTATTACCTACCCATCAGTTCTATGTTTGTATCGTTTTTAATGCGAGCCATACTGTAGGAGTAACGTTTAAGTTCAAGAATTTGGACTATTATTGAACATTTTTCAGCCTTTTGCACATGAAAACCTTGTTAGGCAACTACTCAATGTATGTATTTGTTTCACTTCTTTTTTCTGTGCTTTGCTTTGTTGCCAGTAAATAGAAAATATAAGCCTTCCTAAAACCTACGAGTGTCAGGTGGCATAAGATCTCAAATAATTTATATTGAATAGGTTTTGGTCATCAAATGATGTACAATGTATTTGAGATAGAGTAATTAAATTCCAGTACCAAAATGAATAAAACAATAATTTTAAAAAATCTACAGTAGAGCAAACGTAGGGATATCAAAAGCGCGAAATTTAGGCACCGAGACAAAAGTCCTGCTCTATTCGCTGTCTTCTTACGCTGCATTTTATAATTTCTGGTTGTATTAGTATTAAGAGTGGAGTTATGGCAGTAACTGGAGTAAAAAGGTCGAACAATGAATTCTACAGCTACACGTATCTTGTGTCGAACTTTTAAATAATTGAAATCCAGAATAATTCCATTGGACGCCATCAGGAACAGGACCACTTTGAAAAGCATATTTGAAACTCATGAAAACCCGTCCCATGTTGTTGCTTGAGTTTTGTAATCAATGTATATCCAATAGTACACGTCATTCTTTCGGTTCCTGGCACCATTCTTTCCTGACTCCTTTCTGTCGGTGTCTGATGCTATTATTTCAGTGTCTAAGTCCAATAGTTCGGTCCTGATTCCAATCTTTCGGTTTCTGATTCCATTCTGTCGGTGCCTGGTTCCAGAGTGAACAGCAAAATTAGAAGCAAGACCAACAACGATGACAGCAACAATCATCATTTTAGTCGTTATCGTTAATGGAGTCGTCATCGTCGTCGACTGATCACTATCATTATTATCGTTATCATTATCATCACCATTACTACAAGCACCTCATTGCGACACATCAAATACATCTGTAACGATTCAAAGCTAAACACCATACCTTTGATGTTTGGAATGCATGTTTACATACATCGCATTTGTTCATAGAGGCAACAAACACGGTTCAAAATTATTTGGGGATGCGATACACAAAGCACGTAGAGATTTTAGATAAGTAAATGTAAATAGCCTTTGAGCATCTGAAGGGATGAAAGCCTAACAAGCTCTAATGGCTTCAACAGAAATTTAAAAACTGAAATAGAAAGTTGGTAATGAAACCGCGGTTATAGTAATAATTTATATAAGTGTATACGATTAGCTAAGAGGATGAACATTCATTCATTCATTCATTCATTCGCACGTTCTTTATTTATTTCATCTTCCAGACATTCACAATATTTCATTGCATTCTTATTTTTACTTTAAATGCATTTTCAGAATTAGAAGTGATGTTTTAAGATGAACATATTGGGTTTATCAAAATCTTATCAAACAAAATTTATCGGAGAAACGTTGGCTGCACTGGTATAAATAAGATGTAATAGCTTAAAATATGAGAGAGAGAGAGAGAGAGAGAGAGAGAGAGATGTTACCACACGTAAAACAGTACAAGTCTGTGATTCATAAACTCATATAGGAAGGTGTTGTGTTTCATTGCACACTCCATAACCCCCAACTCACACATCTGTTTTGATTAAAGCACAGCAAGTGTGCGCCTCCGAATGAGGCTCAGTGATAAATATTTTGAGAAATTATGACGTGTGAAATCGTCAAATATTAGATTTGATTTCAAAGCATGTGCCCATTAGAAGTTAGCTGTAAACAAAATAAGTTTGTCGTTTGTGGAGAAATCAAATCAATGAAAAATGTACACTGAACTTATATTTACCGCCCATTGCACAGCAGATGTTTATATATTTAAATGAAACAGACGCCGGATGTGTTGAGCCTCACCGAGAGAGAGAGCAATAAAATATAGACAAAAATTTGCTGGATTGCAAAGTGTCAAATGTTACCCAGATCTTGTATTTCACCAAAGGCTCTGCATGATTACACTGTCACACTTCTCTTCATCTGTGTACCATATCGCCTAGAATTAATCAACTTTTGCGGTGTTATGGGCTTTACTACGTTCTTTATATTTTCGTTGCTGTATACACTGATTCTAAGTACATCTTCCTGATCTTCTTTGTTTTCCTCGTATATTCATAATAATTATTTTTTTGATTTCATGCTATTGAACACGCTTATGTAAAAAAAGAAAAAAAAAACCCACAAAAAAACGTGCTATTGCTTGTGTATATGAATCAGCCGCACTCAGCGGGATTCATGTTACGACAACCATAAACGGGTCTAGATTATCACCGAATTGCGCCACTTACAAGATCGTTTCCTCATTACTGATGTTAACATTACAGTTACCGCAAGCGATGGAGATCAGTTGTGATGCGACTGAGCCAAGTTGAAAATGGAGCATACTGGGGAAAAGGGAGATTGATGATTTTCTAGTCGAGACCAGGATAACAACTGTCTCGCATCTTGATTCTAGGTTTGGTTTCTTACGTTTTCTTATATGACTCATCCTCTCCAATACATACTCATTCTTAAAATTAAGTTATCTTTCCAGTTTTCATTTCAGTTTTTCGAACTTTTTAACAGTTGACAAACTCAATGCAGGAATTAAAAGTGCAAAACTTCCTGTCGGGTGTGACAGTACATTTAATTATTTTGCTAAGATATTTCTAATCAAATTTGCTAAGGCAAAACATACATTTGTATAGCTGTTAAAACTAGGTTGTACATAAGGTTTAGCAAACGTATCTCACTATTAAAGATATAGCAAATATCAAAGGAAGGATTACAAATACTTTTTACGCAGATGATTTGAGTAATCAAGAAAAACATTTTTTTTTTATTCCAATTTAATTAGCTTAGTGTATTTTATATTAATTGTTTAAGTTTGGTTTAATTATTTTGAATGTTTTAGAGTACTATCAATCAGTAACATCGCTTTATTTTTAATATTATACGTGCTTTCACGCATACCAGGAACTCCAATGCACCCCTAGCCTCAAATGTTGGCCGCTAAATTTCAGGGCTCGTGTCCATTGTATGCAGAGTGGACATTTCAGTACGTTAGAATACTTGCTTGCCATTGTCAATGTCTCCTTAAACGTAATCTCTTGGCGCATGCGTAATGCTTAATTTTAAGCGGGGAAAAGTCCATTACTCAAGATTACATCTGTGTTTACCTGCATCATAGAAAGATACCGTGTCACCATAGTGGGACTTTTATCGGTGAGTTTCTTTTTTTTGTGTATTCGTAGTGCGTTTCAAAAATAGCTCATTCTCAGCTTTAGATGTATTATAATGGGTGTTGGAACTTAAAACCGCGCATTCGGAACTCTAAATACATTTTAATATTGTTTGAACTTACTTAAAAACAGCGCATTCAGAACCTTATGTGTATTTTAATAGCACTGGGACTCGCTTCAAGTTCATGTGCAGTTTAAGACATTAATTCTCTTTCCGATCTAAACTTAATAGTTCCATTCATGTGAATTCCACATGTCGTAATATCCAAATCATTTGCAGACATAGGATCTTCAGGTTAAAATATCCAATTAATGCTGATCTTGCAAAACAAATTATTTGATTAATATGGCTTTTGATCCTCCTAGGTGTTTCTTTGCTTAATAATGGTTAAGAAGTGTTTGTTTACCATATATACTCATAAAATAACAAAATAATGTGCACGGTTCATAAAGGAAACACAAACTATTACAAACATGCAGGTATTGACAGTTCTAAACAAGAACTATAAAAAAAAAATGTATGTTATTATATGCGCTAATTGAGAAACGTATTGATATTTTGGCCTTTTTTTCTTCTTATGTGTTCTGCCGTATAAAGTTGACATCTGACTAATAAATCTATTTACAGTTGTAAACAGTGCTATGTCATATTTCAAGTCGATGATTGATGTTGTGTCCAGTTATGTACATAATTGTATTATACAAATAAATTGGTTCTATGCGTTGAGATAATCAGTTTGGCGATTTGTGCTGTTGTAACTTAGATCAGTCGACGGGACCCCGAGTGGCCGAGTGGTCTAAAGCGCTCTCCGTTACGGATCACTGCCATCTCACCTCTGTCTACGTGGGTTCGAGTCTCGGATTCGGCTAATGTTGGTATGTGAGAAAGCTTGCCAGTAGCTTCTCGTGGGTCGGTGGTTCTTTCCGGGGTTTTTCCGGGTTCTTCCTCCACCATTAATACTGGCCGCCATGTATAGCCTATCGTGTGCTGAAAAATGGCGTTAAACCCTACAACAATAACAATAAGATCAGTCGACACGCGTACTTATGAATTCCTTAAAAGGTTATGCTAATTATTAATCCGTATGTTCACCGCAAACCTTAATTTGTTTTCAGTACGCGCACATTACCTCAAACAAAGCTTTATATATTTCGTGGCCGAAGGCTTATTTTCAGTGGCAATTTTATACATTCCTGATTTTTGCATATCACCTCTCTCTCTCTCTCTCTCTCTCTCTCTCTCTCTCTGTGCATATATCCTTCTTCTCTCTCAGAAAGTATTGTCATTTCATTATTGATATTGCTAATGATGCCATCATACCTCATCTGCCTGCATTAATGAAAACATCATTATCGTCATCATTCTCGTATTACCGTATCGTCCTTGTCAGACAACGTTGTCGTCGACATTGCCATAATCACCATCTTGTATGTGCTGAAACATGCATTTAAAAAAAATAAACTCGACACTCTCTAGGACATTTGAACGCGCCATGTTTAAAACACCCAAATACCGTGTATTCATTGAAACAAATGCTAAACTCTTTGACCCTGAGGATTATTGTTTGTGTGGTTGTTTCGTTCTGTATTTTTCGGAGTAAACGGGCTTTTTGTTGGGCTTTGTGGTTATTGCGACCTAAATAATTGCAGAACATCAAACTCAGACTTTATTCACAGAACTGCAGCTTAACAGCAATTACTTCTGACTGAAATCTCAAACGTGAGGTGTGGGTTTAGGATGTGGTGTATGTGCATGTGTGTTAATAGCACTGATTTTGTTGTATGTACTAATTCTGAAAATTAATGTGCGGCAAATATTGCGTAATTAAAACATATATGAATAAACAAAGGTTACAGTTAAACAATGCTCATCTGAAGCAGTAGGGAAAATTGTGTCATTCAAACAAAGGTTATATCTATTTACTGCAAATTTTTGTTTTTATTTTCTCCATGGATAGTGTTAATTGTGTCATATAAGGACATCAGTGCTTCTAGCAACAGAGTGTAAAGAGAAGTGATATCCTGTAATGTCATTTCCCAATGTAATTAATTACACGGGTTAGTAGAAATATGTTACAAGTCACTTACTGTATATAAAACACGTTTGACACATAATCTAGGTTATTATCTAAACTTTTGATACGATAATAACTTTCCAACTTTTAAGTAGTAAATTAACATTAAATATAAACAATTAGAGGCCAAAGTCTTCTTGTCAAATCCGCAAATTTTGTTGTCTGACAGCTGTTTGTGTGTGCGTTTATGTATTTGTTTATGTATTTGTTTATGTTTATTTCCAAGAGATTTCTATATGGTTTTCTGTATTTATATATCTCATTTTGTAAACGCATTAGTTGACGATGTATATATCATGCTTGCGTTCTCGTCTATGATGTGTCTCATAATTCTATGATATGTATAATATGTATCTTAGCAACCTGATATACTCTTTGTTGTAGAGGTTACTAAGTCATTTAGACAGTCAGTCATAGATAAATGCATGCACGCACGCATACGCGCAAACAAGTATATATATGCATAAATACATGCGTCATATGAAGAAAAGAAACTACATATAGAATTACACTGTTATAAGTTTTACATTTCATTTTCTTTGCTATCTCGGACTTAACGTTAAGCACATAACACTATAGACGTATTAACTTTTCGAAATATTATCATCATCAAGCAACTGTTAAAAGATCAGTGCCATGCTCCGCCAAATGATTGCAGATTTGCATAATTGCAGGTATTGAGATATTTCGTTTTGTCAATACGGTAGCTTACACAGTATTACAATTGTATTACTACTGTATCTATGTCACTTTTCTGTTCTATTTTATGATCTTGTATTATTCTGAATTTGTTTAATCTGATGTAATCTCTTTTTAAAGAGGAAATAAAGTCAGTCAGTCAGTCAGTCAGTCAGTCATACATACATATCATATCATGTTGGTGACCGCAAACAGGATAGCTTAATTCTACAATAAAATGTGTGCCCTACTATCAACTAACATGCCCTAACATGATATTAAAAGTAAGTAGTAAATTAACATTAAATATAAACAATTAAAGGCCAAAGTCTTCTTGTCAAATCCGCAAATTTTGTTGCATGACAGCTGTTTGTGTGTGTTTATGTATTTGTTTATGTATTTGTTTATGTTTATTTCCAAGAGATTTCTATATGGTTTTCTGTATTTATATATCTCATTTTGTAAATGCATTAGTTGACGATGTATATATATATCATGCTTGCGTTCTCGTCTATGATGTGTCTCATAATCCTATGATATGTATAATATGTATCTTAGCAACCTGATATACTCTTTGTTGAAGAGGTAACTAAGTCATTTAGACAGTCAGTCATAGATAAATGCATGCACGCACGCATACGCGCAAACAAGTATATATATGCATAAATACATGCGTCATATGAAAAAAAAAAACTACATATAGAATTACACTGTTATAAGTTTTCCATTTCATTTTCGTTACTATCTCGAACTTAATGTTAAGCACATAACACTATAGACGTATTAACTTTTCGAAATATTATCATCATCAAGCAACTGTTAAAAGATTAGTGCCTTGCTCCGCCAAATGACTGCAGATTTGCATAATTGCAGGCATTGAGATATTTCGTTTTGTCAATACGGTAGCTGACACAGTATTACTATTGTATTTTTGTCAATTTTCTGTTTTATTTTATGATCTTGTATTATCATGAATTTGTTTATTCTGATGTAATCTCTTTTTAAAGAGGAAATAAAGTCAGTCAGTCAGTCAGTCAGTCAGTCATACATACATAACATGCATGCTTTTGTTTGGGATTTAAAGGTACTTTTCAAAACCATTATTAGCTATATCATGCCAAGGATACATCTAAGCAAATGTGATTGCGTGTGTGCGTATGTGCGTGAGTGCGTGTGTGTGCGCGCGCGCGCGTGTTTGTGTGTGATTTGCATTTTAACGGCGCTTTAAAAAAGCTTCAGTCACATCGCTACGTCTGCAATGTGGCAGTTTATAGTGATGTCTAGCACTGGGGTATCATGCCGCAGACTTGTAGCATCATGTCCCATCCAGTTACATTATCCTGAAACCAGGCCAACCAGTCCTAAAACTAACCTCGTAACGCTGAGCGCCAAGTGAGACCGAAGTTATTACCATTTTTGATATAACTCGGCTTGGGTTCTAACCCGCGACCTCTCGCATCTGAAGCGGACTCCCTAACCACTGGACCACCGGAGCGGTCCCGTTTACCTCGTTCTTTTATGCATAATTTACAAATTCCATTAAGATTTTTATTTTAAAGCCTCTAATTCAACATTTATCTAGAGCAGTTAAATATACATAGAACAAGCTGTCAGATTTTACTTTGATATATATATATATATATATATATATATATATATATATATATATATATATATGGTACACTTTCTACTTACGTACGAAACGTTTTCGGTACTATTTCGTCTACATGGATTGATATGCATGCGCAGTCAGCTCTTCCCTCCATCCTTCGTTCATAGAATTGTCATAGGAAAGATCGCAGGAACAACTGATAAAATCACTGTCTTAGATTTTATTGCTGACAATTTTGTTGATAAATAGTATTGGAAATATGAGCACGCAATTATTTATCGGTAAAGAACCCTTTTACAATTTCTTAGAAAGAAGTCGGGGTGGAGGGGGGGCAAGGATCAAAATAATTGTCGATCAGTACTGATCAGGAGATCGCACCTTTCGTTACTAAAACATAATTAGTGAACACCATTGAAGAAGAAATAGGTCTGGTCTAAGCATTTGTTAATTATTTGCAAAATACGAATGTTACATGTTATTGTCAGTTGTCTGCCGGTTTATTATTGTTTAACACGGGGCGGGAGATATTTTTCCAGTATGAAAACAAACAAACAAACAAAAAAAAAAAAACAAGACGGAGCTGGAAAGATTACTCCAGTACGTAAATACACGGGGCGCGAGAGCTTCTTTCCCATATGGAAAACACACGGAAAATTGCGGGTATGGAGATATTTTCCAATATAGAAAAAAACGGAGCTGGAAATGTTTTTCCAGTACGGAGAAACACGGGGCTAGAAAGATTTTTCTAAAAAGAGAATACATTCAGTTTCTTCTTGTCTCACCGGTCATCGTGTCTTGCCTTATTTCAATGACTGTCGAATTTCTCATTATCAAGAATGGAAAAACGATAGCAATAAATATTATTGTTCTAATAACTGTATATTTAATACCTAAAGAAAAAAAAAAAAAAAGAAAAAACAATAACAAAAAAAAGACAACAACAGCAACATAAAATTTGAAATCTGGAGGAATTTATGATCCAGGTTAAAGCAATGAAAGCGATTAAAAAAAAAAAACAAGTTAAAATTATATATTCATGATTTCCGCGACCGCTTTGGATTGGTAATTGATTGCATGCCAATAATAACTTAATGGTAATGTTGTTATATTTTGCTTCGAAATTTGAAGAACTTTCCTTTTGAAAATATGTAATGCATGATGGAACCAGCTGCATCTAAAGTAAAAGCTAGTTATTGACTTGCCTTTTTGCTTCAGATATTTAGAAATGTTTCGTTTTGAACGTCTTGAATGAATCAACATTGTTTTGGAAAGATTTGTTTTTATCCGCAATACTAGTTCTTGACTTGCATGTTGTTAATGGTTTGTACGGCACATTTAACACATTCACTGTATCGTGGAGAATAAATGGGAGCTACGTGTCTTGGCATAGCTCCGAAACACCCATACAATCACGTGTGGGTCGGGGGTGAGGGTGGGGGGGCTGACTCATAGTGGGATCAAAGTATAATGAGTGATAACATATTAGGCGAAATGTTGAATCTTCATTTTTAAATAAAATGATCTTGCCGACTCGGCAAGTTTTACTTATGCCAAATATAGAATCAACTTCCGTCCGAGGTACACGAAAATAATAATCATCATTACACTGCTAGAACAGTGGTAGCGGAAATGTCTTTGCACAGTACAACGTGACGGTTTGCTTCTTTAGTGATATATACATAAACATGAAATGTAATTGTGCATATATATATATATATATATATATATATATATATATATATATATATATATATATATATAAATTGTGCATTGTTTGTTAGCTTTGTATATATTATATGCTATGTTTTTATATGAAATTGTATTCTGTAGCTAATCTTGTCCTAAATCAGTTAATTTTCTACCTGACCAATCATTGTTCTTTTTATTTTGTAAACAGCTAATATATTATAATATTTTTTCTATAAGTTTAGATTTAATGTTAGGATCATTATTAGAAAAAGTAAACATTTATCTTGGCCTGAGTCAAGGACATTATGTTTACCATGTACTTTATTATAATTTGAGTAAATTTATCTTGGTCTGAGTCAAGGACATTATGTTTACCATGTTCTTTATTACTGTTTTAGTAAATTTATCTTGGTCCGAGTCAAGGACATTATGTTTACCATGTTTTTTTTTTAAATCAATGTTAGTAACAGACCCTGTCTAATTGCAGCATGGATTGTGCTGGAAATGAACTTTTGTCCTACATCCTGGCTCTTCTTTTGCGTCTTAGTTTTTATATAATCTTGGTTATTTAGAAATTATCCATTTGTGCTCTACGATCGTGAGGCAGAATCATTCGATGTGTTCAGTGTTTGAATTGGGCTGAAAATATCAAATTCAGATTATTCTTCTCTGAAAATACAAAGTGCTCTTTAATATTCTTGCAAAGAGACTTAACTGGGAATTACAGTGAATTCGAACAAGGACAATTTTGATTGTTTTACTGTGATTCATCAAAAGACTGTTGGCTTATGATTGCAATTCAGACAATTGGTACATTATTACAATAGTGACTACAGACCGTTACAGGCATTAATTCGCAATACCGTAAGTTTCTTTTCACATTTTCACTTTCAATTCTAGCAAACTACATTATTTGTTGAATTTTACAATGTATGTATGTATGTATGTATGTATGTATGTATGTATGTATGTATGTATGTGTGTGTGTGTGCGTGAGTGCGTGTGCGCGCGCGTGTGTGTGTGTGTGTGTGTGTGTGTAACATGTTATATCGAAGTGAGCCTGTGAAAGTTTACAGGATATTCTGAAAGAAATGATGTTAAACACATGAGGAGGTTGTGTCTCTAGAAAAATATAATCATTCTAGTGTAATGACAACTGAAATAAACCTAACGCGATGTGGAGTAACCTCAAGTAAATAGCGGACACATGGGCATGTAATAAGGCTTTAATTAATAAAATATTATTAAATCAGTCAATCAATGAATCAATCAATCATTCAATCAATCAATTAATGAATCATCAGTTTAATTAAAGTTATTCAGCTAACAACACGGCGTAGACATCAATCGCATCATTGCCATAAATTAAAGGCAACGCGTGCACATATATGTTGTATACGTGAGTTTTATCACTCCGAGAGTAGAAAACTGCTTAATATGGAGCCCTATCAGTCATTTGCGATACATTTACTTGGCATTTCATTTTGGAAACGACTTCATCAAAATCATGGATAGTATGTGCATTAGTGTAAGCTTCGATTTGCATTAATGTGACATTTTACGAAGGCGTGATTTCTGTGTTTGAAACCTACAGCTTTCAGATCTAAGCGTGAAACAGGTGTGATTCGTAAATTATGACACCTGTGGGCTCTCACCGGGTAAGATGGTTTATATTATTTAAGGCACAACCTTTAAAACTACATAAATCAACTTTAGTCTCTGTATTGCTTGTTTTGTTGTTATTGTTGTTGTCTGTCGACCTGCGTGAGTAATGCCGACGCTTTTAAATTGCACCAAAAATTGAGACAGACAATGAAACAGTTAAAAGATAGACTGGATGAGACCGACACATAAGCATGTGCATCGTAAATTATCACACAGGTTGGCTCTCATCTGCTAAGATGGTTTATATTATTTAGGGCACAACCTTTAACTTTAGTCATTTTATTGCTTGTTTTTTGTTGTTGTCTTTCGACCTGCGTGAGTAATGCCGAAGCTCTTAAATTGCCAAAACAATTGAGACAGGCAATTAAACAATTAAAAGGTAGACTTAATGAGACAGACAGACAGATAAACATGTGGATAAAGACAGCCTTGGTGGATCTGTGACCAGAATTGAGCGGATTCGAGTCGAACAACAGAATCAGTCCTAATCGGTTACCGTGGTTTGTCCTTGGGCAAGGTACTTTACCATGTTCACCATGGTACGATATAGCCTTAATGTGTTGCTGTGACGTACACAGCAAAATCAAAACAAAACAGACAACGAGGACGATAAAAGTCAGATAGAGGTATAAGCCACAAAGAGACGGACAGTAGACAAACGGACAAAATACGGAGACTTTTTTAATACAGAAACTGAAGTTGAACAAAAATATTGCTGACATTTAAAAGTCTTCTGACAATAAAGCTTTGAAAAGGACAAACACAAAAGGTACTTTACATTTGTTTTCTTTTTGTTTATTTAGAATGGCGTGGTTCAGTGCGTTCAGAAATGAATTTGGTTACGCGAACTATGGTGAACAGCGGATGCCAGTTATAGTGGATGTTCCCTTAACTGTAGCCGTCTACGTTTGCTTGTGCATATCGGTTGCCTTTCTGATAGCCGCTGCTGGAATACGAGGAAAAGAGGTTATTTAACCGTATAGACACCAAAAAAAAAAACCAAAAAAAAAAACAAAAGAAACCAAACAAACAAACAAACAACGACAAAGCAACTAGCTAAGCAATCCACAAGACAACTTAGCACACATTGCAACCAAGCAACCTACCCTACCGATCAATCTATCTACTAAATTACCTAATAATGTGTACAAGTAACATAACAATGGAGGCTAATATCATAATATTTTACATTGATTTTTTTATGTGTAGGCATCTAAACTGTCATATTAAAATAAAATATTCACCTAAAGGTATATTTGTAGAGAACATTTGATATATTAATATTCTGATATCCTAAATTCATTGATCTTTGGGTATGACATGTGTTTGTGTATAAATAAAATTTTTATTGCAGAGATGGTACACTTTGATTCGCGTAGCATTCAGTTTGCTGATTGGATCAATCATTTTTGGTAACTCTCTCTCTCTCTCTCTCTTCTCTCTTCTCTCTCTCTCTCTCTCTCTCTCTCTCTAAAAGCAGGACCTCTTTCCATGATGATTGTGATTTTACTTTGTATAATCACTGGTATTACAACGACACTATTCACTTTAACTCAATATATTTCCAGAAGCTATGAAGCAGACAAGATGGAACAAGATCCAATTACGTTCAATCTCAGAAAAAAATCGATTCAAACCGAATGCTTTTGGCAAAATCTATGTAAGCAGCATTTTAATTGGTTGAATGATTTTGTTATGCTTTAAAATATTGTCATCTTTATCAGCATACTTTTCTTTTACCTCGTCTGTTTCTATTATTATTATTATTATTATTACTATAATAAGGGGCCCGAGTGGCCGAGTGGTCTAAAGCGCTCTCCGTTATGGATCACTGCCATCTCACCTCTGTCTGCATGGGTTCGAGTCTCTGATTCGGCCAATGTAGGTATGTGAGAAAGCTTGCCAGTAGCTTCTCGTGGGTCGGTGGTTCTTCCTGGGGTTTTCCGGTTTCTTCTTCCACTATTAATACTGGCCGCCATGTATAGCCTATCGTGTGCTGAAAAATGGCATTAAACCCCACAACAACAACAACAATATTATTATTTATATTATTATTGTTATTATTATTATTATTTTATTTTATTATTATTATTATTATTATTATTATTATTATTATTATCCAGTGAGCATTCATGGGTACTGCTGGCAGATTACATATAAAGATATCAAAGCACCGTACATCTACAGATCGGATAGCTATATTGACGGCAAGATTGGCATCAGGATTGGTCTTTATACAGTCAACATAACTCTCTCAGGTACATTTAATTGTGTGCACGTAATACATTTGTTTGTTACATATTTAATTTTATATATATTGAACATCACTGTAACGCGGTTTGTTGCTACACTCATTCCGGTATAACGCGATCAGACTCAGCTATATAGAAATATAGTACTGTTTATAGCTAATGTGTGTCATTACATATTGAGTTAGTGGTATTGTTACCAGCTAGTGCATAATAACGTGTATGTTTGAATTAGAGGTATTATTACCAGCTATGGTGTGTTAGTGTGCATGTTTCAGTTAAAGGCATTAATTTTTAGTTATTTCGTGTTATCACGTATGTTCAGGTTGGAGATATTGTAATAGGTTACTGTATGCTAATGCGTGATTTTTGTTAGAACCATTAACTTCCCTCGGTTCGGTGGTCCCTGCTGGGGTTTTTCTCGGTTCTTATTCCTCCACCAGTTGTGTTGTCCGCCACTATATCTATCTATCTATCTATCCATCTAGAGTATATATATATATATATATATATATATATATATATATATATATATATATATATATATATATATAGAGAGAGAGAGAGAGAGAGAGAGAGAGAGAGAGAGAGAGAGGGGGGGTTCTGCTGTGCAATCGGTTCTTGAACATGTGGGGACCCCCTCTCTTGAAGTGTTACAGCGCTGACCCGCAACGCTTTATTTGTGTGTGACGATTCAGTTGTTCAGAAACATCCCGAAACCGATTAGCTCCTTCTTCGCTCCTCTCTCTTCCGCCAAATTCAGTTTGTGGCTTCCGCGGCCAGTTTGATAACCTTTGTAACTAAACTAATGAGGCTATTCCCTGTAATCGCGATGCAAACCACGGCATCCTATTTCCATCGGTAGATTCCATGCCTTCCATAACAGTCTGCTGGCACGTATTAGTGACTGATACTTGTCCAATTTCCTGTCATGGGCCTCCTCTATTCTGGATTCCCATAGTACCTTCTGACTAGGGTATAATATTCTGTCTAATTGTTGGTGTCACAAGCCATTTCACTCTTACATTCTGCAGAATAAGCTCTCGTTTACCGCTACAGCCCTTAACCGAACATCTAGCTCTTGTCGCCCGCTCAAGTCCATCGCAGCATCTCTATTCCTCTATTATCCATGTTGTTGCTGAACTCTTTCAGCTTTAAGCGCATGGAGGACTTTGCACACTGTAGCACGCATTATGGTCCAGCCTTTCCTCCGTATCACAAGGTTACACACTGTAGCACGGATTATGGTCCAGCCTTTCCTTCGTATCACCAGCTTTCACCGTGCGTTGTACTAGATTTAGGATCCGAGTTCAGCCCATCTTGGTATGGTATAGTTAAATCCCCATCTCGTTTTCACATTTTCACCACGTGTATGACCACGTGATATGACCGTTTAGTCGATCAACCTCCCCTGCTCGTGCACGACCTTAAGGGTATCTCAGAACGTAGGCCTATATATCCATAACGAAGTTGTAGGTTTATCCTTTAAAGGAGCTGTACGCAGAATAAAACATTCTTTTTCAACCAACCATCATTTAAGTTACCTACAAAGGATATAAAATAGTAAAAGCTACAAAATAACAATTATCATTCTACCGGCAAAAATTAATTGGAACTTTAATTTTGCAGGTAATTTTGAAGGAAACAAAGTAGATTATAACGAAGAATATTTATTAGAGGACAGTAAGTATAACTAGTTCTTATCATTTTACTGACACAATAAAACTTATATAATCTTCAGGGTCATTTATTGTCCCAAAACTTCAACAGTCATTCAAATTAATTGGAATTCATCACCTTCATAAGTTGCTGTTTATATAATTCTGTTAGAAACAAATAATGTTCTTCAGTTCGAAAATATCTTGTAGGGTTGGATTTTGGTGAATTTTCATTTATTTGTTATGCCTGCTCTGCGACGAGATGCTTAACATTCAAAATCAGGTCCCACGTCATGTAGTGTGACCTATTTGAAATGACGTATTTACATGGGAGCAAGGATCCATAATAAATATATACCAGTCTGGAATCAAATCAAGTATAAAATTGCTGGTTCAGTCCTTTATACCGCGTTTTAACAAGTGCATGACGGGATTGATATATAGTCTATTCAAATGTTTCTTTTTTCCATTGCGCTTGTTCTTTTACTTGTATTATCACTGGTGTGTAATAATATATATATATATATATATATATATATATATATATATATATATATATATATATATATATATATATTTGAGGGCAAAATACGAATACGTAATAGGGTTTTCGTTTCTTATGTAAACAACAAGTTTATCATATACTTGCAGTTAGTGGACCTGCGATAGAACTGCACCATGCGCTAGACCGTGGTCTCCCTCACCCAATTCTGATGGTCTTACAGCATTTCAATATGGACGATGGCGGTCTCAGATTCGGCCGGAACTGCAGATTTGCTGGATATTTTGCTGGAATTCTTTTATGGTTAATATTTCAAGTACCCTTTCTTAATTCGGTCGCTGTTCTTTAATTCTAAATTTAAAAAAAAAAAAAATATTAATTGAAGGGTCACTAGCGTTACAGTCGCGGCACCTCACAGACGTGTGTGTGAACTACAGTGCAGTCTCGTATGACAATCATTCTTCGATCTTTATACGGCAAATGTTGATATACTTCGGACAATGTGCGTATTATGTTATCAGAGTAACGAAACCAATATAGTTTCACTCAGTTTAGCCTTCTTATAGCCTGTTTTTGGCTTTAAAATGATTCAGTTTGATTCTGTTTCAAATGTTTAATGTTTAAACTGAGAAAGTTAAGATTTTGTTGTTGGTTTTTGTTGTTGGTTTTTTTATATAAAGTAAAATCATCTCCACTCTTCAAAATGTATAAGAAAACGAGTCAAATGCGACCATTTACATAACAATCATGTGTGCATTTTCAAACAGAGTATAATCTGCAGGCTGTTGAAGTAACGGTCAGCAGATTCTTATGAAGTTAATCATAGTAAGAAATAGGGCTTAAACACAGCGTTGTGTAATCTGGCATGAAACGAGTTGCTCGTGCTTATCCCAATTCAACGGAATTTATATCAAGAATGACAAGAGAAATATGGGAAATACACAAGAAGCTAACCACGGATTCTTATTTCTACTTCATGTTCCAGATGGTTTTCGCTTATTTTGTAACATTAACTAGCTTTTAGTTTTGGAAAATCACGTTCCGATTGAAAACAATTTGTATATTAAAAATACATTCTT
Source organism: Sinohyriopsis cumingii (assembly GCA_028554795.2). Classification (NCBI taxonomy): domain Eukaryota; kingdom Metazoa; phylum Mollusca; class Bivalvia; order Unionida; family Unionidae; genus Sinohyriopsis; species Sinohyriopsis cumingii. Next base: position 291,700 of record JAPYKE020000196.1, on the reverse strand, counting down.
GGTGCAAACAAAGTTTTAAAAACTTTGGGAGATTGGTTATGTAACTACAACGATATCTCATGGTTTACACATGTTCACAATATTTGCCACAACAGAAGGCAATATTTTAATCCAATTTAATGGACGGTCGAGAATTATTAAAATGTGACAAGTAACATATATAAGGAAAATGTTGGTCAAGTTTCCCATTTGAGTTAGGCAGTTTTAAAACACCAATGCCGTCGTTTTGATAAATTTCATCATTTTATCCATATTAACTAAAGTTTGTAAGGAAAGAAATTATTTGTAAAAAAAAAAAATAAAAATACTTGACATTAACCTTTCTTTGAAAGAATCAAGGTATTGGGTTTAATCGACGTTCAGATATTCAGTTTAGAAGAAACGACACCTATGATTTCCATCGCCGACGTTAGCTTGTAATTCCGTTCTTCTGCGGGAGTGCTCCAAAAGTGGTGACGTCATGCATTTGACAAATTCCGCTAGTGTCTAATCTAATAATACCAACATTTGCACATGGCGGATACACTGATTCGAAAGGGAAATAAGAGAGCTATACTCGCTTTTTTAAGTGGATCTGAAAAGTTTGAATTAGATAAGTTTGTTTACATATCATAAACTATGACAATATGCTTGAACTTTTTCCTTCATTTCATATGCAATTTATTTATATTTGGAACAAAATAGTCAACATTGACATTACATAGGGATCGCCATCCGTTTTCGACAAAACGGGTGTTGGATTCTTATGTTAACAACGGTGACGTTATAAATTGTTGTGTTTCTCTTTTCGACTGAAATCGGATGACCCACGGATGTCGCATATCAACGTCGGATTAATTCGCAGGCATGTGAAAAATTTCATTTCGAGGGAGAAATTACATTGCTCATACTGCACTATTTCGTCAATATTATCTAGTTTTAATTTCACCCAACGATATTTAAGAGCAATATTTTTTCAAGATTCAGTATTATTCAGGTGATTGGGCATATACTACCTTTTGCACGGAGGGCGGCATTTGGGACTTTAAGAAGGGCCTCAAATGACATTGCTGATAAAGAATGTTACTTAGTTTAGAAATAAAACGTTCGGACTAACGAAATGAACGCGCATTTGTGGGATTTGACCAGTGTGTAATTTTCCCCCTGAAGTATGAACCAATATAAATTTGATGAAAAATTTTCGCATTAGAGCAAACTTTAACAAAGTATATTTTCTTTACTTCAGGACGGCTTTCGCATTTTGGATCGCATCAAACATAATTCTTTGTAGCGTAGTTTGGCATGGAGCAGTTTGTTTCACCGTATCGGGCGTGTGTATGATTCTGGCTACAGTAGTGTACCAATATCTGAGCCTATCCTTGGGGTTCAGGCTGCCAGGATCCCAGGGGGAGGTGCAGTTACGTCACGGTTGGTGTCTCTGGTGTAATTTGACCTTAGGTAAATAACATACTTCTTATTTTCTCGATTAGCCGATGGACTGGTCAGTTTTTATGTGACAGATTGATCAAATGATTGCATGATTGAATAGGTTACTAACTAAATAATTATTCCTTGGAATGGTTGATCTATTTTCATCAGTCAAGTTATTATATTATTTATGGTTTGTTTGTTTGTCGGAGTAATTTACTGACTGAGAGATCGGTCGGCTGATTGATGGGTTGGTTACATTATGGATGGATGGACGGACAGACAGATGGAGGGACGAATGAACGAAAAGATAAATCGACGGACCCGCAGCTTCACATTCCATCAGTTTATTGTTTTTGTTCTGATAAGTGTATACATCAAAAGTAAATAATTAACCAGGTGGTAGAGTGACATTGACTGACAACTGATTGAATCAAATAAAACAATATATAATACATTTCTTTGCAGATAGTTGCCTACTTTTCACTCATTGAAAGATATTACCTATCATAAAGGGTACATCATGAGAAAGACAAAGTGTAACATGCTATTAAATGTCAACTATTTCACACTATATAATCTATCTTGTGTTTTTCTCCTCTTTTTCAGGCATCTTAACCACGTTGTTGGGAATCATAATAATTATGGCAGATTACAAGTACCCCAAACAAGTCGCTGCTTTCTTTTTGCTGGAAACGGCTTTAGAAGATTGCAGTAAAGATTATTCTTACAGATACAGTGCCTCTCTAGTGCAAGATAACAAGGTAGGCAGATATTTTTGCCCCTCTACTGCCTGATAACAAAGCAGGCATACAATGTGCAAAATAACAGGATATGCAGATAATTTACACCTCTAGTGTAACATAACAAGGGAGGCAAATACTCTAGATAACAAACCAGGCAGATACACTGCCACTCCAGTGCATGATAACAAGGTAGGCAGATACTCTACCACTCTAGTGCAAGATAACAATGTAGGCAGATACACTGCAACTCTAGTGCAAGATAACAAAGCACGCGGGGAATGAGTATTTGGACAAGTAAAAATCGGATTAAAATCAATATATCCAATGTCGGGTCAAGTTCTGCTGACATTTGGAATCACCGTTATTTTCCATTAGTTTTAGCAGCAGTGTTAAAAAAAATTATTGACTAAACTGGAACTTAGTGTCTCTTCCAAGGACAAAGCTTGGCAGGCCTCGGTCGGTACCGAACGCGTGACCCAAAAATACGAGTACGATACTCAACCATGAGGTAGCGCGGCTCCGTTCAGCAAAGTATAGCGCCCATCTCTCGATTATAGATTTCATCTTTTTAAAAGTGAAAAAGAAACTTCATTCGCACCATATTACTAACAGTCACTCTTAAACAAAATGATCTTACACGGTGTTGTGCGGGTATGGAGATAAGATATTGGGGGATGGGGTCTGATGCGGGGTTGTATATTTGAAATAGACTATTATATCGTGTGAAGTAATTCAAAATGCAAAATGCCACCCAACAGTTGCAATAAATATTTGCATCTCATTTATTCGTGTTTACCACTCGCCAAAAAACTATTTAACAAATAAGTCATTGCCATTTAAGACCATTATTTTGCTCTAATCCCATTTCATTATTATTATTATTATTATTATTCCAGAATAACGACATGCGCCATACAGCGACATCAAATCGATATCTGAAATACAGCTTCGATTCCAGTTCAAGCCAAAAGAAAAACCCTATTTTCGGAGGTTCAAATAGCGATCTGTCGACCATAAACGGAAGTGATAGTGTTTGTACTTCCGATGGGCGGTTATCCAGAACTGGAAATGACTCAAGTTCGGTAAATTCTACCAGCTACGTTGTGCAAAGAAATAACACATTCAATGAAAAACGAACGGACTCCTCACTGAACATGCTAAATGAGATTTGTGTAGATGTAGAATTAAACGGCAATGATATGAATACAAACAAATCTTCTGCCATGGATACATATGTGGATGTTACAAGTAAAGACACTATACCTGCTATTGTCCATGCAGAAAATAATAATCAAATAAACAATGGTACAGAGGACACGCATTTTAAGACGTTTACAGACGAGTGTGAAGACAGAGATGAGAGTTAAACAGCTATCGAAATGACGTCAGGAATGACGCGTTTATTCACGACAATTTTGAAGTCATCAAGGATGACATGAATTCCAGTGAAAATCTACAAAAAAAGATTATAGTAGTTTTGAACATTTGATTTAAACATATTCTACTTTAGGAAAATGCTAGTGTCTGTGTATTCACATGAACTATATCTGCAATACGTTTCCGTCCAGAATGAAAACAAAACCCAAAACAAATGAAAGAACAAAGCAGAAGACGTACTACATGAAAATCTGCTACAGATGTCATGTGCTTCCAGGTCTCGGGTCGAGGGCTACCATAGTCTTTCATGTTTTCCAGTGCGGAAGGTGACTCCTCTTTTCCATGCAGTATCCATATTTCTTGCACTTGAAATACATTGTTAATATATAATCATAAATTTTTGCTTTCCTTGGATGTAAACTACGTCATTGTAAATGTCATGGAAATGTTTAGTGATCATTATATATAGCTTTATATTTTCTCATTGCTTCTTCGTCTTCTAGTTTTGTTAGTTTTGTTAATTTACACTGTTATTGTGCAGATGATAAATTAGTGTAAGGAGCTGTAGAACTGGATTAGGTTTCGTTTTGTTACATAGATACATTAGACAAATCAAATATTTCATGTTTTACATACATGTCCTCATTAGTGTTTAAAAAAGACTTTATTTTTTTCTATCAATAGACTAGAATCTTGAGTTATGGGCAAAAATAATATATTTCATTAGTTGTTCTGTTTTTATGGTTCGAACATATATGGAATAGTTTTTTGTTCCTGCGTTTTCTTGTGGAAATCTGTTAAATGTGTGTTTGTGTTTGTGCATGTTTGTGTTTGTGCGTGTGTGTGTGTGTTTGTGTTTGTGTGTGTGTGTGTGTGTGTGTGTTTCTTTATCTAAAGAAGGAATGCAATATTCACTAAAGTCCTTTGAGAGATGAAAGAATTACACAGTCCAATAAATGTATAGAGTACGCAATTACACGGTTATTGACAAGGTTTAGATATTCCATACATTCCTAGCATATTTAAATATCTTGTCAAGGAAAGTGATATATGTAGCAATATGTATGTGTTGTTGCTTGAACATAAGGATTTTACTCCTTTATAAGGTAAATGAGAACACGATTTTTTATAGTCAATAATGAAACACCAGAACCTATTTTCAAACTTAAATTTAAGCTTATCATGTCATCAAAAGTTTGATGGTTTCAAATTATAGTTTTACATAAAATATCAACAAAAACATGTGACTAAAATTGGTATATCTGAAAATAATAGTTGTAAACTGATATTGAAAACATGACACATCTATTTTGAGTTTGTCCTTATATATATATATATATATATATATATATATATATATATATATATATATATATATATAATCTGGACTTTTAGACTCTTCAAAAGCCGATTTTTGAATTTGAATTATAAAGTTACTGTGTATAAGACAATACATACATCATTGTATAATAAATCGAAAGCGTTTACATATGCAGCAAGCATTTTAAGCTTTGGAGTCCTTAGAGTCATAAAACAGCAAAATCTATTTCTTTTATAAACTGTGAGTTGAATATATTTAGTATGATATTCTAAATTGTGTACTAAGCCGTGTTTCTTGGCTTCGTTTACTAGTATCCAGTATGCATGTCGTTCTTTCAATCAGATCCTAACTGTGTGGCTGAGCTGTTTTCAATATGTTAGGACATTTCTTGTCTACAATATTTGTTTCTCTTCACCGTCTTTGTAAATATAATGGGCTTTGCAACTTTGTTTTTTTTTATGTATATATGTATGTCACACATTATTTGTTTGATATCTTCTAACTTTATGTACGGCTGCCGTGGGATGGCTCTCCGACCCATGACCAGCCTATGACGGGGATAATAAATTTTTGAAAAAAGTTAATACCTGAATAAAGTTTCACCCGTATGTCTCGGAAGACAGAAATGACGAGTGTGAATGAAATCCTGAACTATTCACTCATGACATGACATAGAAGATAGGATGCTTAATAAGATATGTAACAAGCTGATAACGTTGTATTGGTGGTATGTTTGCAATACGTTTTTAAACCTTTCAAAATTTAACTTTATTTCGCACCATGCTGAGCTTCCGTAAAACAATACCTCATACATATACTTTGATGTGTTACAATAATCTTGTGCGCGTATTTATGCCACGTACTTACTTGCGAGATACCAAATTAGGTCAACCGTTTTTAAGAACTCCTTAACAAACCTTGAAAAAGATGCCGGTGTCATGTCCAAGGAAAACGATTGAAAAAGAGGGATCTAGAGGGACCATAATTATGTAGACATTCCTGATTTGGAGAAAACTGAAATTCATAGCTAGTCAACAGACAGCAAACGGAACATAACTATAACAAATCTCGAACATAACGTAGAACCAGACTGAAATTTTGACAAAATTTGCCAATTACATCTATTCAAAACACGAAATATGTTTTTACAAAAGTAAATGAATAAATATATAGATAATGAAATGACAATTTCAAATCTTTGAAAATAAACTTGTTATGTGATACATTATATTTTATTTAATTCTCTCACCACGGCGTTCTTGGGCGAGACATGCGAATATGGCTCTTGACACGAGAACAATGTTTTGTGGTCCCTCTCTAATGTCACAAACATGTTCGAAGAACCGACAATAACCTCGGTTTTTGGATAAGGACCCGCACCACTTCTGAAGCGCAAGCAGGCAAAAACAAATATGGTGGATCTTTATTAGTTGATGCTGCATCATAATATTTTTGCACCGCGCAGCATCAGCCTTTTTATTATTATATTTTTTTTAAAGAAAAAATATGTCTGTACTAGTCTTTAAAAGATTACAAATTGGTTTTATGAGTATTTGGCAGTAGTGATTAGTGATTGGTGTAATGAATTCCAGTCTTTTGTTGTTTTGGGGGAAAAGTTATATTTTTTGCTATCAGTTCTTGCGTAGTCGGGTATCATATACCGGTTTGTATGTTTTGTTGATTTCAACTGGCTCGTTTTGGCCTGGTTAAGTTGTGGCACGGTATTTGTGCTTTGATTTTCAGGCCTTTGTAGAAAAGAATTAATCAATTTTCCAGTCTCCTATTTTTGAAAGGATTTACAAGAGAACGTATTCAATATTGAGGTCATATTTTGTGGTCTAGGTGACAGGTTGCGTCTTATAACAGTTAAGAACGGGTTGCTTTTGGTATATATTTCTTGAATTTGAAGGTTGTGAACGCTAGTGATTGAAAGCACTAAACATTTTTTAATTGTTTTCTACAGAAATACCTTCCAATCAATATGACATACTGGTTTTATGGCATGTCTTTATTGTCATTTGGATGATGTTCCCGTTTTAGGTTGAAATCTCACGCTCTACTGTCGCGCCCACTGTTTTATCATGCTAATATGATTTTGTAATATGTAAGGATCCTGCCCGGCTTTGATTGATTTGTAGCACACACAGTCATCTGCCAAGAGGCGAATTTCCGGGTTAGTTTTAATCATAATTTCACTGATGTGCAAGGAAAATAATAAATAAAAAACCACCGACCCAAGTACTGAGCTTTGAGGCACTCCCGATGCTACTTTTGGGCCAAACATATTTGGAACCATCTGTCATCACACATCTTTGTCAAGAACATAAAAGTTGTCTATCTACAGTTCTGTAACGAAATACTATACTTTTTAACAATTCTAGGTGGTCAGCGTCAACAGTTTTTCAAAGTCTAATGTAAAAATGTCTACTTGGTCCTTTTGATCTAAACGTTTAGCCCAATTATCATTAATGCAACAATGCTGTGTTCCGCAGCTCTGTAATTTCCAGGAGGAATTTTTTTCATATTTTGTTTTATCGCATATGATTGAATAATATTCATTCAAAAGCGTCATAATGTTAGAATGGACAATTTGCTCAAGCACCTTGCAGAGAACACTGGTGAGTCACATGAGATCAGACAATAATTACTGGCCACTTCGTGGTCATCTTTGGGCATATCTTTGCTAGAGACCAATCCTTTGGGATGTCCACAGATTATTGCTTAGCGTTGATCTACCATGTAGTTTGTTCTGAGATAACCTCGAATTTGTTAGCGTAACCACTCGGAACGCGTTCTTGGTATTTGTGCAAAATACTAAATTAGGGTCCTCGAAGTGTTCTCCTCGGACATCCACAAGCAGCGCAGAACTTGCGGGTGCTTCCCTTGCTATTAATAGTGGAACAGTACGTGTACAAAGACACGTTATCAACAACAAAAGTAGGAACTGACTGTCTTCACATAATTTGTTTTGCCTTTTCATTTCTTCCCATGAATCAGTTAAATTAAAAGAAATAAAATGCAAAATCTTAACATCTATTTTATTTAAAAGACAAAAACGCGTGAACAACAATACCAAACTTGTGAACGGAAACGCTTAAATGTATTGAAACTGAGGAGGGAAACAATTTTTGTTGGGGGCAGAGAGTAAATTTGATGGAGGAAGATCCGGGAAGTTACTGGCAAGCTATGTATGTCACACCCGACGTTGGTCTAGCTGAGACAGATACCCATGCAGACAGAACATACCATATATATATATATATATATATATATATATATATATATATATATATATATATATATATATATATATTAGTTCCTGGCACAAAAATTTCCGGAGGTTTGTTTTTATTTAACTTTACTTAGAAACCACTACTATTTCCACCTCAAGTAGCCCCAGTGGTTCAGTGGTTAAGACATCGGACTTATGGCAGTAACGGTGTGGGTCTGATTGACACTGTTCATCAATCAGGAACTTTATTTCTAAAGTTTTATTTTATTGTTTTATTTATTTATTATTTTAAAACCAGGGATTTCTCTGTGGGTAGCAATTATACCTAGAATTTAGGCAGAATGCATACTTCTACGTGGTTTTTCTTTTTCAAAATACAATGAAAGTTAAAAGTACCATACATAAATTATTTTTAAAAATGCGAGACTAATGATATTGACTATTTGAAATGCCCTAAACTATGGCATATGCATGAAGACAAAAACAAATACATGTCTAGTACATGGAAGCTTTGTTACTTCATTTTGTTGGGCAATGACTACTGGTCTATACTGGACACAAGATTAACGCTTTGTTTGAGCTAACCCTGCTTTAATGTCTTTGCCTAGTGTTTTTGGCTAATTGTTGTTCGACAGTAAGATTACGGGCATGCATAAAATGCACACAAACAATGGCTGGAAATGTTGGGACACGTGTGCTTTAAGCTAATTTGCCACACACACACACAAATACAACAAACTATTGTTGTGCATTGTTAGGCGGCTATCTCATCTTCCTCTTTTGGTGTCAACTATTGTTTCTCTTCTGGAACTTCTTTGTCAGTATATTGGCACTCTGGAGTTGCTTCTGAAGTTTGTTGACTTTGTGTGCAGTAGTCTTGCTTTCAGATATCTTCAGTCATGGATTTTCATCCAGGTCCTAAGTGTTGGCTACTTGCTGGTGGTCCAGGGCTTGAAGCCCAGCATCTCTTCGCTTTTTTCAACATTGATCTCCAATACTGAATTCAATTTGGATTGCATTCCTAAATCTGCAAAAGCAGTTTCCATCAGATTGGGTAGTGCGATGACTGTTCAGGACTTATGTGATGAACCCTGATTTCACCATTTGAATGTAGAGCTTGTAAATGTCAATCATTCCACACTCACTATTGTTTAATAGTGTAGTGAAAAGACAGTGAATTAAATTATGATACATCAGGCCCTATGCTTTTGTTAATATTATATCATGGTGTCGTTTGTAATATCATGAGATGTTATCACATATGCGGCATGATTTTATTCAGTAAAACTGCAGTGTAGTGAAATGGGACTGAAACACGTGATAATGTTGCAGGCATTATGTTTATGTTTATACTAAATCGTGATGTTTTTTATCAAGTTATGAGATGTTATCACAAGATTTGATGTTTAAAATATATTACATCTATAAAGACAGCAGTCTATCAAAGGTTAAAAATGTTAATCTTTGTGACAGAAAATTGACATATTTTATATACCGATCAAGTCTTCAATTAAAAAACAAAAAAATACGTTTTTAATATGGCGATGATACAGACATTTTATACATACATGTTTGTACAATTTTTAAATTGTGGTATTCCTATCTGTTTCATCCATTATTTTCTGCATTTTTCTCCCCGCCCCCCCCAAAAAAACCCCAAAATTAAAAACAGGAAGAAAATAATTTTCATGATTAAAGATAGGACCATATATTCAGCACTGAAAACCGTCCCTGATATTCTTCCGCAAATACAAGATTTCCAAGATGGCCTTCATGGTCGCCTTATTTGATTATCACGATTTTCATTTAGGGCCAACTAGACATTGTACGAAGTGTTCTGGTGAAAATACATTGTTGACAAGACAATCCCTTTGGTAGAATGAAGAAGCAATAAACAAATTTTAAGACTGCTGTTATGATGACCAATAGCTGGTGTGTTGGTCATACTGACTAACTAATCAGGAAAATTTTCATTTAGGGGCAACCAGACATCACTAGAAGTCTTTTAGTGAAAACATGTTGAAATGACCTTCATTCAAGAGAAAGCAGCAACATTAATATTGTCATATTAGATATTTTAGCAAAGCATTAACATTTTCATTTTTCGCACCTACTAGACCGTAAGATAAATGCATGTATGAAGTTTCATGGCATTCCTCCAAACAGTTCAGCAGAAGTACTGAAAATGATCTTGTACTAATGAATGGAGAGATGATTGACGGATGACAGGTTATAGATGATGGGTAACAGTCGTACCAAATCTCCCCTGACTTAAGTAGCATATCTGAACATTTTCCTGTTGTCCGATATGAACAATAGGTACATTTTGATATTAAAATGAGTAAGGTTACACTAACTTGTTATGTAATTTAAAATAGTTGTTTTAAGGAAGTGTGTGTGTGTGTGATTTGGATTTTTAACGCAGCTTTAACAATTTTTCAGTCATATCGCTACGATGTCTGCAGTGTGACAGTTTATAGTGATGTCTAGCACTGGGGCATTATGCCACAGACATGTAGCATGATGTCCCACCCAGTCACATTAATCAGACACCAGGTCGACCAGTCATAACACTAACCTCTTAATGCTGCGAGCCAAGCGAGGAAGCTGTTAGTACCAATTTTTTAAGTCTTTGGTATGACTCGGCCGGGGAGCGATCCCACGACCTCCCGCATCCGAGGCGGTCGCTCCAACCACTAGGCCACAGGAGCGGTGCGTTTTAAGGAAGAGGGAATACTAGAAACAAGTATATATTGTTAAGGAATTTAAGAAGTGGTGATGGGAAGGAATTTAGATTCTGGAATTTCTGGAACTTTTTTTTGGTCTCCTTGATTATGTATGATACATCTCAGCATTTGTGCAACATGCCATATAAAAAAATTCTTAAGAATATTTTGAAATTCATGAACTAATCCTCCAACCATCTTTACCATAAACACTCTCAGACTATCAGAATAACGTCATCATCAGACACCTAAGACAGTCACACGATCTTTATCATAAACACACTCTCTTTCAGACTGTCAGAACATCTTTATCATAAACACACTCCTTCAGACTATCAGACCATCTTTATCAAAAACACTCTCTTTCAGCTGTCAGATCTGATTGTTTTCTTTGCAATGATGATCACTGTTGAACTTCCATCAATATAATTTCATTTTTAATAATGATAAACGGTATGAATTGCATCACTTTGTACTTGCATCAGATAACAGTAATATGTGCTCATTTCAAATGGCATGAAGTACTTACACACATAGTCTTAGACAATACTAATATTTATTAATTTCAAATGGCATGAAGTACGTACACACACCATCTTGCACCATACTGATATTTATTCATTTCAAATGGCATGAAGTACCTACACACATTGTCTTACACCATACTAATATTTATTCATTTCCAATGGCATGACAAAGTACCCCCACACACTTACACCATAATGATATTTATTCATTTCAAATGGCATGAAGTACCCACACACAATGTCTTACACCATACTGATATTTATTAATTTCAAATGGCATGACAAAGTACCTACACACACAGTCTTACTACATACTAATATTTATTAATTTCAAGCGACATGAAGTACCCACACACACTGTCATACACCATACACATATTTATTCATTTCAAATGGCATGAAGTACCCACACACAATGTCTTACACCATACTAATATTTATTAATTTCAAATGGCATGAAGAACCTACACACACTGTCTTACACCGTACAAATATTTATTCATTTCAAATGGCATGAAGTACCTACACACATTGTCTTACACCGTACAAATATTTATTCATTTCAAATGGCATGAAGTACCTACAAACACACTGTCTTACACCATACCAATATTTATTCATTTCAAATGGCATGAAGTACCTACACACACTGTCTTACACCATAGTAATATGTATTCATTTCAAATGGCATGACAAAGTACCTACACACTGTCTTACACCAAACTGATATTTATTCATTTCATTAATAGCACAAAGTACCTACACACATTGTCTTACACCATACCAATATTTATTAATTTCAAATGGCACAAAGTACCAACACACACTGTCTTACAACATAGTAATATAATATTTATTAATTTCAAATAGCACGAAGTACCTACACACACTGTCTTACATCATACTGATATTTATTAATTTCAAATGGCATGAAGTACTTACACACACTGTCCTACACCATACTGATATTTATTCATTTCAAATGGCATGAAGTACCTACACACACTGTCTTACACCATACTGATATTTATTCATTTCAAATGGCATGAAGTACTTACACACACTGTCCTACACCATACTGATATTTATTCATTTCAAATGGCATGAAGTACCTACACACACTGTCTTACACCATACTGATATTTATTCATTTCAAATGGCATGAAGTACCTACACACACTGTCTTACACCATACTGATATTTATTCATTTCAAATGGCATGAAGTACCTACACACACTGTCTTACACCATACTGATATTTATTCATTTCAAATGGCATGAAGTACTTACACACACTGTCCTACACCATACTGATATTTATTCATTTCAAATGGCATGAAGTACCTACACACACTGTCTTACACCATACTGATATTTATTCATTTCAAATGGCATGAAGTACCTACACACACTGTCTTACACCATACCAATATTTATTAATTATAAATGGCATAAAGTACCTACACACACTGTCTTACACCATACTGATATTTATTCATTTCAAATGGCATGAAGTACCTAAATACATTGTCTCTGATCAAATTAATATTTTTTCCATTTTAAATGGCACAAAGGAGTACCAACACATATTGTTCTGGGTGATGCTAAGATTACTTCTAAAATGAAACCAATTCATCTTAAACACAACAACCTATATCAGATCACATTCTTTTCAAGAAAAGAAAATGATGTTTGAAAGTAAAATCTCGGCAAATAATCACGTCTTATCATCTGAAAAACAACCCTGCAATTTCCAAATACTTTATCTAAAGTATTAAACTTTTTCTTAAGTATGTTTTAACTTTTACTACATGCAATATCATCTTAAATAGAACAGGAATTTTAAAATTTTAATATACCTTTAAATGTGTCTGTACCACAATGAAATAATTAATCTGGTAAGTGTCTGCACCACCATGAAATAATATATGTGGGAACATGTCTGTACCACCATGAAAATATAAATCTCTGAATGTGTCTGTACCACCAAGAACTAACAAAGCCTGGGAACGTGTCCAAACCACCATGAAATAAATAAATCTAGAATGTGTCCGTACCACAATGAAACAATAAATCTGGGAATGAGCCTGTACCACCATGAAATAATAAATGTCAGAACATGCCTGTACCAACATGAAATAATAAATGTCAGATTATGCCTGTGTCACCATGAAAAAATAAATGTTGGAACATGCCTGTACCACCAAAAATAAATCTGGGAACTTGTCTGTACCATCATGAAATAAATAAATCTAGGAATGTGTCTGTACTACCAAGAAATAGTAAATCTGAGAAATTGTCTGTAAAACCATAAAATAATACATGTGGGAATGTGTCTGTGCCATGAAATAATAAATCTGGGAACATGTCTATAAAACCATAAAATAATGCATCTGGGAATGTGTCTGTGCCATGAAATAATAAATCTGGCAACATGTCTGTAAAACAATAAAATAATGCATCTGGGAATGTGTCTGTGCCATGAAATAATAAATCTGGGAACATGACTGTAAAACCATAAAATAATGCATCTGGGAATGTGTCTGTCCTACCACAGAATAATAATTTTGGGAATGTTTCAATATCACCATGAAATAATAAATCTGGGAACATGTCTGTAAAACCATAAAATAATGCATCTGGGAATGTGTCTGTACCATGAAATAGTAAATAAGGGAATGTGTCTGTACCACAATATAATAATCATTCTGGGAACGTTTCAGTATCACCATGAAATAATAAATATGGGTAGTTACCTGACTCACTAGCCTATGAAGAGGTTATAGGAATACATGAATGGTCTCATATAACTGTCATGGTCTCTAGCCTTTCATAAAACACACACCTTGTTAATTTGTTAAATAATTAAAAAGTTAATATTTTTTTCACACCATTTGCCCTGAAGTGAATCCCACAAGGTCTGTAGGCTTCCACCAAAAATATAACATCTTATTTCATTAATTACAAATCTAATTTTTCTTTTTCCACTGTTACATATGAAGTAGATTATTTGGGACGGCATAAACTTGTGAATAAATCTTTGAAACTAGAAATGTGTTCAGTGATGGTTGGTTGTAAATATGGAGGAGTTACAAGGGTAACACTACAAGCTGCTGTTACTGATTTGGTTTAATGCCATTTTTTTTGCTCATGATAGGCAATGTATGACAGCCAGTATAATTGTTGGACGAGGAACACAGTAAAACCTGGTTAAATCTAATGACAAATGGGCAGCTACAGGCAAGCTTTCTCACACACCCAAACCAGTTGAGCTCAACACATGAACCAACATGGTCAGCTGTGAAATGGCATTGATCAATAAAGGCAAGCACTTTAGAACACCTGTCACCTGGGGCTGCCAACATTACAAGTAGCTATTAGTAACCAGGTTGTTCGGAAATGTAAATTTACTACATTGTTTCTGGAGTGATTGTATAGAAACTGTTGATGACAATGTAGGTGCATATATATTCACAACTGCAACATTTTGTGGAATAAGCGGCCTAGTAAACTCCATTTACTGACAGTCTACACTGTGTCAATACATATACTGACAGTGTACACTGTCAATACATTTACTGACAGTCTACAATGTGTCAATACATTTACTGACAGTCTACACTGTCAATACATTTACTGACAGTCTACACCGTATCACTGCATTTACTGACAGTTTACACTGTCATTAAATTTACTGAATCTACACTGCATCACTGCATTTACTGAGTCTACAGTGTCAATGCATTTACTGACAGTCTACACTGTCAATGCATTTACTGACAGTTTACACTGTCAATACATTTACTCTCAGTCTAAACTTTACCACTGCATTTACTGAGTCTACACTGTGTCAATGCATTTAATAACAATCTACACTGTATCACTGCATTTAGTGATAGTCTACACTGTCAATACATTTACAAACAGTCTACACTGTATCACTGCATTTATTGTTAGCAGTATCACTGCATTTACTGATAGTTTACACTGTCAATACATTTACTGACAGTCTACAATATGTCAATATTTACTTACAGTCTACACTGTATCCCTGCATTTACGGACATTCATCAATGTGTCAATTCATTTACTGACAGTGTACACTGTATCACACCATTTACTGACAATCTACAGTGTCACTGCATTCACTGACAAAGTCAGTACTGTGTCACTGCATTTGCTGACATTCTATACTGTCACTGAATCTACTAACAGTCTACACCCTGTTACTGCATTTAAGGGCAGTCTACATTGTGCCACCATGAAATACTGTATCTGGGAACGTGTCTGTACTGCCATGAAATAATATATCTGGGACCATGTCTGTAAAACCATGAAATACAAAATCTGGGAACCATGTGTTATGTATATTTATTTTACATTGTTTGATAGTTTTTTTTTATTCCATTACATGCTACTGTAACTTAACATTGTATGTTGGACTTGACCTTGTCCAAAATTGAGTTTATTTCTGTTTGACTTGACTTTTTTATTTTATTGTGTGTAAACAACTAATATATAGGAAAGTTATTCTCAGTGTGTATGGAAAAAAATCAGTATTATTGTTAATAGAAGCAAATATGTTTATTTGGGCCTAGGTCTAGGTTTTGGGCGTTCCTTAGTGTATCTTATATAATCCAGGTTATATTTTTATTTTGTAAACATCAAGATCGTTCTAGAAGGTTATGTTCCATGGGGTAATGTGTTAATTTTAGAAAATGCTAATTGTGACTTAGGTCAAGCAGAGAACTATATGATCTTGTAACTGAGAGGATTTTTCAGTTGTGCTTTAAGATCTAGCACTTTTAAGTTGCATTATATGTTGTGTCCAGTATTTCATCTTTGGGCTGGAAATTTTATTACTTCAAATTATTGAATTCAAGTGATTATTTTCTCTAGAAATAAAAAGTGTTCTGATAATGTTATTGGATAGAGACATTCACTAGAATTTATAGTGAACTCAAACCTGGAATTATATTACATTGATTCAACAAAATTGTTGGCACATCAGCCTCTACAAGCTACCAAAGACATATTATTGCTGTCATTTTTTTATATTTATTCTGCACTTGAACTAAATTTTATTCAGGACTTTAATTTATTAGGACTTGTGTTTGTAATTCTTGGAATATCTGGAGATTTAATTCACAATACCATCTTTTCTTCTCATTTTCACTTTGTATTCCAGGGAAATAAATTATTTGTTAAATTTTACAAAGCTTGTTGTATTTCACTCTTTTCTGTTACTTAAAGAGCACAGACTTGTAACACATGAAATAGTAAATCTGGGAACATGTCTGCACCACCGAGTCAAATGGAGTTAGCTTGAACCAGACATACCAGTTATAAAAATGAACAAATCAATTTGCCATATCAGCAACCTGCAGCTGCAGGCATGAAACTTGACAAATATCTAATTGTTTTCTATGAGCCCATCATTGTACAATTATATTCCAATCCTGAATAGATAGCTGACCAGTCTCCTCCCAGGATATGCTTAAATCATTACATTTCATGTTCTTCAGTACAAACTTCATCTATTCTTCCAAATGGTTATTTATCTAAATATTTTCTCCATTCAAATTAAAATTCCACTATTTTCTGTCAATAATCATCAAATTTTCACTATAAAACTGTATGTATGTATGTATGTATGTATTCAATAGATTTTTAGCATATCAACAGAACACTGACTATCAAGCGTCAAGGAAGTATAGGTATCCCAAATAGACAAACAAAAATAAAGTTAAAAAAGAGAGAGAAACCATCAAACAAAAGTCCAATTCTGATATAAACTGCACTGTCTTAAAATGTTAAAGACCTCAGCTGGAACGCTGTCATGGGATATATCCAGAGGGAAAATAACGTTGCCTCTTTTAGTTTCCTTCAGAGACATATAGGAAAGCATATCCAGTCTACATACCTAAGCCTACATAATCATCGTCAATACAAATTTAACTCTAATGACCGCAATCAAATGATAAAAAAGTGCAAACAAGCTTTATATTCTTTATTCATGTCCTGGTTTATTCATGTTGGTCCCTGAATATTTGTTTGCACCAGAAAAACCCAAGAATGACACCAACAAAAAAATGCCACTTATAATTTTCCAGATCAAAAATATCACTTACATCAATCTCACCTAATAAAACATAAACATCAGCTATTTTTGGCACAATTAATTTTACTGTTACGTCTGCTTAATAGGACAGGAATCAAACAAATTATATAAACAAGAAAACCAAATTTTACAAATGTTATCAAGTAATACATTTCTGTTGAGACTTTGGGTTTTATATTTTCAAATACCTGTGCAATTAGTAAAGACAAAATTATATGGACTAGTTTGAATAAATTTGAGCTGTCACCACTCTGAAATGTTTGACTTGTTCTTGCAATACAAATGAAGATACCGTAGCCTGGAAAAAAAATAACAAAAAATGAATAACAACCAAAATGAGTATGATGCTGTTGATGTTGAAGATTTGGAGCAAAAGACAGAGGTTTACAAATATAAATAATGTCTGCTTCGATCAAATGTTTCAGGTTTGTAAAATGCAAATGTTTCTCAATAACAAAAACAAGCAAATTACTGTATTTTTCATTTGCATTTCTTATAATTATTTTTCTGCACAAAATATTCTTTACAATATTATAAACAAGCAAAGATCAGCTGGAACCCCATCTAACAACCAAAAATAATCTTTCTTATTATTAATCTTGCTGAACAAATAAAAAATTAAAAAAATTAAAAAGCCTTGCCATTCTTGTGGCAGTCATAAACTGACTTATACCTGTTGGCTGATATAAAGATAGAATGAATCATTTTCCAGATGCTACATAAATATACATTCCAAGATCTGCCTAATGGCTGAACAATCCATGTAAGAATAGCAGTCATCTTACTGACTTAAAACATGAATGCAACCTTTACAAACCGATTCCCAGCATGCAGATATTTTAACAAATTACATGTTGACAAGTATCAAGGAACCATTAATCAATGGGGAGCTCGGTGAAGTTCTGACCACTAGCATTGCTTACATATGCAAACATCTGTATGTCTTGATCACATCTAGGCTGGTATGACTTCTAAAACCTGAACAGATGTTACAGTATCATTCTGAAGGTGGTATAATGACAAGAGACCCATGTGGACTTGATGTAACTCAAGTGGAATATATCTTATATAACTCATGTGGCAGACATCTGATATAACTCATGTGGCATACATCTGATATAATTCATGTGGCATTCATCTGATATAATTCATGTGGCAAACATCTTATGTAATTCATGTGGCATACAACTGATTTAACTATGTGGCATACATCTGATATAATTCATGTGGCATTCATCTGATATAATTCATGTGGCATACAACTGATATAACTATGTGGCATACATCTGATATAATTCATGTGGCATACAACTGATATAACTCATGTGGCATACATCTGATATAATTCATGTGGCATACATCTGATATAATTCATGTGGCATACAACTGATATAACTATGTGGCATACATCTGATATAATTCATGTGGCATACAACTGATATAACTCATGTGGCATACATCTGATATAATTCATGTAGCATTCATCTGATATAATTCATGTGGCAAACATCTTATGTAATTCATGTGGCATACAACTGATATAACTATGTGGCATAATCTAATATAACTCATGCATCGTACATCTAATATAACTCATGTGGCACACATCAATTACAACTCATCTGGCATTTTCACTTCGTATTCTAGGGAAATAAATTATTTAAATTTTCCAAAGCCTGTTGTCTTTCACTCTTTTCTGTTACTTATTTTAAGAACATAGACTCATAACACTATGCCATTTCATTCAATGTATAAAATAAAATTTAAACACTTATAATCTGATTTGCCACCCCCCATTATAGTAAAGTTGTCAAAAATATAAATCTTTCTGTTGAATCACCCAATACTTTCTGCATTCTGAATTATTCAGAATCAGACTTCATCCCAAGATCTTTTAATTATTTGAAAAACAAATCTAAATAATACAGTATGTGACAGCTTTTTGTTTCAACAGGTATTTTCTTTCCCAATATCGGGTGGGGGGGGGGGGTGCTTTTTTGGACATTTTAATATATACAATTTTCAGCAAGTTAAATGAACATCTTTTATCATGTAAAAATCTTTCAAAATGACTTGCTCAGAATAAAAAAGGAAGGAACATAATTAATTGTTTCATCACAGTGTTTATCAGTCTTGAATATAAGTCAATTTGTACTGGATCTATTTATAACTTGAATGAAGCTGGTTTTATATCAAATATATTTTTTTAAAATTCTGTAGCTAAAGTAAAGGTACACATGAATCCTGGAAGTGCTTTAATTATCACTGAAAACATTTTGAGCAACAATTAAAATAATATTTTATTTTGATTTTGATTAAATACTAGATAGGAACTACGTTGTAAAGAGAATGTTTACATTGTCTAGTAATTATGTTAAGGAATTGCTGCTTTTAGTAACAGATCTTTAAGACTTTGTCAGCTGGTACTCTGGATAACTGGTCTTTAGATTTAGATATCCAATGCTCTGTATAACTGGTCTTTAGATTTAGATATCTGGTGCTCTGGATAACTGGTCTTTAGATTTAGACATCTGGTGCTCTGGATAACTTGTCTTTAGATTTAGACATCTGGTGCTCTGGATAACTGGTCTTTAGATTTAGACACCTGGTGCTCTGGATAAATGGTCTTTAGATTTAGAGATCTGGTGCTCTGGATAGCTTGTCTTTAGATTTAGACATCTGATGCTCTGGATAACTGGTCTTTAGATTTAGATATCTAGTGCCCAGAATAACTGGTCTTTAGTTTGGGATATCTTTAGCTCTGGAAAGCTGGTCTTTAGATTTAGACATGTGGTGCTCTTAGTAAAATGTCTGAATATAATTTTCACTGTATACTTCAATTTATGATATATGTATGATACATCTAAGAATAAAACAAACAAAAAACTTGCTTTTAATTTTTTTCAATGCAAATTTTGTGCATGAGTTATGTTGTTTTATTATGAAATAAGTAAATACCACAATTTCTGGCAAATGAAACCAGGTAGAAAATTGAGGCCCCTTGATGTTGAATCTTAACCCCATGACCAGTTGTTTGATAATTATCACCTTTATATATCATTATAGCAAAAACAGCATTTATTTTAAGTCTAATTGGATTTTAATTTTGAATATCCAGTTGCCTTTCAGTATGCAGTTTCCCTTACCCAGCAGACTTTCAGTATGCACCTTCCTTTACCTAGTAGACTTTCAGTATGCACTTTCCCTTACCCAGTAGACTTTCAGTATGCACCATCCCTTACCTAGTAGACCTTCAGTATGCACTTTCCCTTACCCAGTAGATTTTCAGTATGCACCTTCCCTTACCTAGTATACTTTCAGTATGCACTTTCCCTACCCAGTAGACTTTCAGTATGCACCTTTCGTTACCTAGTAGACTTTCAGTATGCACTTTCCCTTACCTAGTAGACTTTCAGTATGCACTTTCCCTACCCAGTAGACTTTCAGTATGCACTTTCCCTTACCTAGTAGACTTTCAGTATGCACTTTCCCTACCCAGTAGACTTTCAGTATGCACTTTTCCCTACCTAGCAGAATTTCAGTATGCATTTTCCCTTACCTAGTAGGCTTTCAGCATGCAGTTCCCCTTACCCAATAGCCTTTCAGCAGACAATCAAACATACCAAGCAGATTTTTAGGAACTCTAAGGACAGCATTATATGGCTCTGTATACAGGCTGATTTTATTGTGATTTTGCACATTTAACAGAATTAGTGTACTTCCAATGTGTATTATCGCTTACATAGCAGATTTTCAGCATGAATTTACAATCGCCCAGTAGACTCCCAGCACCCTTCTGCACTACGTTTTATCACTGTGTATAAAAGCCAATTTCATTTTGATTTTTATACATGTACCAGCATGTGTGTACTTCCAAGGATTAATATCACTTAATATCCAGAAGATTTTCAGCATTAATTTACACTCACCCAGTAGACTCCCAGCATCTCTCTGCACTGCATTATATGGCTGTGTGTCTGGATGAACCCAGTGAGATTTGGCACACCATTTCACAGCTTTTGCAATTGACCAGTCCGGGTCAAGACCAATCATACGTATAAATGCACTAGTCAAAACGGAAGAAACTGGTACAAATATTACCAAAAGTATGTATGTCTTCAAGGAAACATCCTCCAAAGTAACTCTGAAGAAAATTAAAGCCATAGCTACACCTGAAATTAGAACAAATGATGCATGTGAGAATTAATTTTTTTCACAGACATTTTATGTAAACTGGAAAGAAGATACAGACAAGCAAATGATGTGCCTGGAATTGAGATATTTAAGTTCAATTAACCAGGTCTGAATATGTAAAGAAGAAAGTAAAATATTATGGCTAATAAATACAAACATATAACCTGGTATTCTTTGTCTTGTAAATGATTTTACAATCAAGCATCAAAGTTCATTTTGATTCCATTTCAAATAAATAGCATAAAAGTGTCAAACAATGAAATAAACAAAAGATATATGCCAAAGAAAATAAAGATGCCACCATTATAAATTATCAGAAAGTAAATTTCTGAGTAAATTATATTTCACCAAGAATACTGACCTAATGATGATAATGGTAGGAAATAAATACCACTACCTCTTGATTCCAGACCTCTCCATAAAGCAATATCCAGACCTCTCCATAAAGCAATATCCAGACCTCTCCATAAAGCAATATGCAGACCTCTCCATAAAGCAATATCCAGACCTCTCCATAAAGCAATATGCAGACCTCTCCATAAAGCAATATGCAGACCTCTCCATAAAGCAATATCCAGACCTCTCCATAAAGCAATATCCAGACCTCTCCATAAAGCAATATGCTGACCTCTCCATAAAGCAATATCCAGACCTCTCCATAAAGCAATATCCAGACCTCTCCATAAAGCAATATGCAGACCTCTCCATAAAGCAATATGCAGACCTCTCCATAAAGCAATATCCAGACCTCTCCATAAAGCAATATCCAGACCTCTCCATAAAGCAATATGCAGACCTCTCCATAAAGCAATATCCAGAACTCTCCATAAAGCAATATCCAGACCTCTCCATAAAGCAATATCCAGACCTCTCCATAAAGCAATATCCAGACCTCTCCATAAAGCAATATCCAGACCTCTCCATAAAGCAATATGCAGCCCTCCCAGAATTACAAAACTTTTGTCTATCCCAATTATGTAGCATGTATAAAAAAAGGAATAAACTCTTCCAAGTTACTTCCCATTTGTAGGGGGTTAATTTTGTACCTGATGTTTCTTTGTTGAAGCTCAAGTTAGACATCAACGAAAATACTGACACTGCGCAGAGGTGTGGACAGTCTTAATAGCAATGTGAATGGGTAAATATTTTTGGAAAAAGCAAATATTTTTTAAAAAAGTAAATTATGATATTCAGTGAATGCTTGCCAAATTATAATAACATCAGAAAATAATCTCATTAATTTTTCAAGCCCAGCTCTCTTGAGATAATTTGCATCTTTCCTACCATTAGACCATACAAAGGGAAGAAACTCTTACTCATTACCTCCCTTCTACTTGGCGTCTACCCATCAAACAGATGTCTACCAGTTTTAGGTCTGTGATAGAACACTGAGAATGCTTCAATTTATTTGAAGATGTGGGAGGGTTTAATTGATAATGAGAAAATAAAATTAACTTTCTCCATTGATTACATTCCCTCATGACATTAATGTAAGGGAAACTAATAATATGTTGATAAAATGCATGAGCATCCAACCTCTACCAGTGTTGCACCTATTATCCTAAAGACAAGGGACAATGTGCCCACACCCTCCAATTTGAAGATGCACACAATTTGAAAGTGACAAAATGTTTTGAAAATAAATATAAATTGCTATCTTACAGTTTTTATCACCTTTAGCAACTCTGGCTCTTGCAAACACCAACATAAAGTTTGGCGGATATCCACTAAAGAAACATTGTGGGCAAATCTTTTTTTATTTTTGCTGATGAAAAAGCATGCGAAAGTGAGTGCAAAGACTCAACATTTGGGGGACATAGGAAAAAAATTGTGGGAAAGTCCACAATCCTGTGTTCAATGTGCAATAATGTTCTACTATGAGTACCCTTAGTTGCAAATATGTTGTTGTAGTAGAGTTTAATGCCATTTTTCAGCACAAGATAGGCAATACATGGCAGCCAGTATAACTAGTGGAGGAAGAACCCTGGAAAACCCCGGGAAGAACCACCGACCCACGAGAAGCTACTGGCAAGCTTTCTCATGTAACCACGTTAGCCACGCCTTAATACAAATGTGTCTTGTGTCCCTAATATATGAAGCATAAACAGCTCCCCTAACATGAAGACAGCACAATGGATGGCCATGCCATGTGATGTCAATACATGGATAATGAGAAAAAGTTACATTTTCTTACCCTGAGAAGAGGTTGAGATGATTAAACCAGGATTTGTCCCATCTGAGAGGGTCTATCAGAACAGCCCTACTGCTTTGGCCCCCTATTGTTTTGATTACTCTGACCAACCATGGTGAAGAGGAGCAGCAGGTCAGCTCCCCTAATAAACCAGCTGGCATCCCTGCAAACACGAATCTCTGTTTGGGATTTCTCCAGAGATTCTTGAGCAGCCATTTTGTATCAATTAACACAATGATCTAGACAACTCGTAATGGGCGGCCACTAAGACAGTAGCATCATCTGCAGAGGGAACATGAAATTGATATCATAAGTAGCGATTTCATGAAAAACTCATGTCAATATCACTTTCATCAAATGTAGCAATAGTAGGATCTTCAAAATGACTACCATGCTGGCCATACTGAATGTAAGATTTGGCACCAGTTTCATTTAGAACCAACCTGATGTCATAAGAAGTCTTTAACTGAAAACCCCATGACTTTCCATTCCAGATTTTCCAGATGGCTATTGTGACCACAATATTGGACTTTATTTAAATTTTAATTTAGAACCAACCAGACATCATTAAATGCCAGGACTTGAAATCAGCGGTAGTCTGCTAGCCTGGTGTTAGTCAATTTCCTGTAAATTTTAGTAAAGTTTCAGAGTTTTTGCCAATTGCTGTTTGTGGAAAGGACTAGTGACGATTCAGCAGGACTAGCAAATTTCTAAATCTACCAGTCCTTCTGGCTATAAAGAAATTTATAACCAATTCTAAGCCTGAAGATGTGTAGGTCCACTGCTGGATAGAACTTGAAATTGCAATCTACAATCATTCAACAAAGAAATAACCAGGACCCATGTTCTCTAACTCTCAAGCATGAAACTCAAACTTGGGCAAAAATTCCTAAACTTTTTGTCTGGACCATGCTAAAATATATAAAAAAATAAAGCAGTCTACTTTTTTCAGAATTCTAAATATTAGAACCTGTTACAAATTGATTTACCGATGGTCCAAAAATGTGAACAAAAAGCAAATGACCTTTGTGCTCATGTTGGCTTGTTGGTGAAAGTCTCTCTAATAAAAGAAAGCAAATTTCAACACGCGTTGGTAGATGTTTGGCTGCCACTGACGAAAGATGCACTCAAATTCAATTTAACTAGGGTACTATCTGATTCAATCAATGATAGAAGCTAGACATCTGAATAT
Source organism: Sinohyriopsis cumingii (assembly GCA_028554795.2). Taxonomy (NCBI): domain Eukaryota; kingdom Metazoa; phylum Mollusca; class Bivalvia; order Unionida; family Unionidae; genus Sinohyriopsis; species Sinohyriopsis cumingii. The sequence goes on along the minus strand of JAPYKE020000196.1, from coordinate 266,666 downwards.
TACCCACCAATTTTAACTAAACACTTGCCTTTAGCTTATGTCTTCATGCACCACAAAACTGGCTAATTTTGTTACGTTTTTCACATTTTGTTTGATTTATATAAATCATTATTTTCTTAATAATTATAATTAATAATTATTTTTAATTATATTAAAAATTATTAATTACTTCTTTACAGATTTGATAACAAAGTTCCACCTGCATGACCACTCCGAGCATGTATGTTATCTGCCTACTTTTGCTTCTTGCGACTGCTCCAGTGACCTAGTGGTTAGAGCATCTGCCTTGCATGCAGGAGATCATGGGTTTGAACCCTGGCCAAGTCATATAAAAAATCTATACAACTGATACTAGCAGCTGCCTGCTTGGTGCTCAGCTTTAAGAGGTTAGTGTTAGGACTGGTTAGCCTGGTGTCAGGATAGTGTAAGTGGGTGAGATTTGATGCTATGTCTGTGGCTTGATGCACCAGTGCTAGACATCACTATAACCTGTCACACTGCAAACATCATAGTTATATGACTGAAAAACTGTTAAAGCTATGTTAAAAATCCAAAACAAACACACATATACACTCTGCCTCTGGCCATCCAAAATGGTCTGAAATTATTTTAGCCTTTAAGAACATGGAACTAAAGCTGAGTCACTCACCTGTAAGTGTGCCTGCCACTACCTGATGAGGAAAATGAGTAGCAATATAACACCTGGATACGCTTGCAGCCAGCAACATAAAGGCAAAACAGATCCAGCAACACCAGGGCTTATACCATCTGGAAAATTGAAATATTCCATTTTATTTTAGCTCAAGAGGAAGAATTTTGCTTTCATGGTCTTTAGGAAGACTCTGCTCTCCAATGGATCACAGCTAAATAGCTATTCTAATGAAAGGCTCAATGAACAGGACATTCATGGCAAGTTTTACATTAATTTAAGATATCATTAGGTCAACTATCCAAGGAACTGGGAGGTTGCAATACTGCTAGCCAATGGTCATCAATCCTCTGAGTTTAATATGATACATGTAGCTATCCAAAACAGTGATTTCCACACGTGCCCTCTTGTATGTAAAAGAGTTATTGCCCTTAGCAAGATAAATCAACCCACCAATTAAAAGATCATTTCACATGTTGGATGTCCAAAATGACAATTTTCATGATGAGAAAATATTAATTTTCTGATATAAACTTTAGAAACCATATGACATATAGTGTCATTCATAGAGACCATGATGATTATTCGCAACTTTTTCCCTATGCAAACAGAATTTTCAGTCTTACTAACCAGTTTCTTTCAGTCAGCTGCATGATATACCCAGTATAGTGCTGATATGCTTATTCCCAACACAAATGTTTCCTGAAATTTTTTGTCCCAAGTACTCTGAGTCTTGACTCTCGGCATGCCCACACCTCTCTGTGCATGCAATATCATCAGATAAAATACCCATGTAACTTTTCATTAGTTGAAGACCATCCATGTCTCTGTTGGTCCTAGCAATGGCAAAGTAACAAAAGGTGATAAAAACTTTAAGATGGCAATGAATATCTATTTTAAAGCAATGTCTCTGGCAATGAAACATTCAAGGTTTGTGGTAGGCGGCCAAGTTGCAATAAGAAGTGTCTGAATGTGGTTAGTGTATACCACCCAAAAAGAAAGCAAGATTTAATTTGTTTTGAGGTTAAAATAATGACAAAAGAGACCAAACTAATGCCAGTGCACAATTTATTCATTTAATTAATGATTTGTCAGTTTGGAAAGAGCAGTAATTCAAAATTTTAATAAACGCTGGCAGGTAATGAGTATACAATGTGAGCATGATAGGCAACAGAAAACTCCATGGTGCATCTCATTTCATGTTAGTCATATATTCAAACAGGAATTAAATGAGCATGTGATAAAACTCTAATTGCAATAACACAAGTGTTGAATGAAAATGTGAGAGACTAGTACAGTGCAGATCTTATAGTTAAGGTGGCAAAACTCTTACAGCAAATAAGATAAACTTATTTTTATAGCAATATTAGTGCATTATCTGCTATTTCTTTGTCCTTCTAAAATATTGTTTACCCTCAAATCTGGTGGGTGTGGTATACAGTGTCCCCTGCCAATCTGATTGTATATGCAACACTGTCTTCATACATTTTCTTTCAGCAACATCCAATCAAGTAATGGAGTGGAATATAGTGTCTGACTAGCTAAACATGCCAAAGTCCAATGTGGAACAATGTGGCTCCACTAATCTTGGTGAAGACAGAGAAGCTGAAGCAAGCATCACTGTCCTCTTTGTTTAACTGTCTAGAGTTCGATTGTGAAATTAAATTAAATCAAAATTTATCACCATACATGTAATAACTTGTCTATATCTATTTTTTTCTTCTAAAACATAACTAGCCAAAATTAAATCTCCATTGTTCAAATAAATCACTAAATGTTACAAGTGTGAAAAATATACAGTATTTGAAATTATTCCCACACTGTACTATCAGTGATGCAATATTATCATTCATCTGTCCAGTCATCCTATCATACATGATATTATCCCCACTCTCTACCATCATTTCATTCATTCGTTTATTAGTTTTCTGCAATACTGTTGGTTTGCAGCATTAATCTTTTCCATTCTTCTCTTCACGTTGCTGTATGTTCATCACTTCATATTTATTGTCATTGGTGCTGTGTTATCATTCATCTATCCATTCATTCTATCATACATATTATCCCCACACTGCACTGAGTGATGATATGCTATCATTTTTTCATTTATCCAGTCAACCTTTCATACTTGACATTATCCACATACTGCACTGTGAATGATGCTATGCTATCATTTATCTATCCAGTCATCCTTCCATACATGATAGTATCCCCACACTGCACTGTGAGTGATACTATGCTATCATTTATCTATCCAGTCAGCTTTCCATTCATGACATTATCCCCACACTGCACTGTGAGTGATACCAGCTATCATTCATATATCCAGTCATCCTTCCATTCATGACATTATCCCATCACTGCACTGTGAGTGATACTATGCTATCATTCATATATCCAGTCATCCTTTCATACATCACATTATCCCCCACTGCACTGTAGGTGATGCACTTATCATTCATCTATACAGTCATTCTTCCATACATGATGTTATCCTCATTTAACACTGTGAGTGAAGACCGCTCTGGTGGCCCTGTGGTTAGAGCATCCACCTCGGATGCTGGCAGTCGTGGGATCAATCCCAGGCCGAGTCAAACCAAAGACTTATAAAAATGGTACTGACAGCTGCCTTGCTTGGTGCTCAGCATTAAGAGGTTAGTGTTAGGACTGCTCAGTGTCAGGATAATGTGACTGGGTGGGACATCATGTTACATGTCTGTGATATATGATGCCCCAGTGCTAAACATCACTATAAACTGCCACACTTCAGACATCGTAGCAAGTTTTTATGGGCTGGTGGCAAATCCGGTGAAAGATGACTGGTCCTACATGAGGATGCAGTTGTGTTAGAAGTGGCATGGTCTGGGGACTGTCTAATAAGCAGTCACATGACCAACTAGATTCAACTCTGTTTTGTCAGGCCATCTCATGCACATTTTTAACAAGGACACTGCACTGAAAGGCAAGGCTCATGAAAATGGCTTGTATTCCATGAGCAGAAATGCTCATCAGACATACCTTATCATGTGATGGATTGCAGCAAAGTGACTGGATGACTCCCTTTAGCCAGAATGATAACTCTTGTGGGATTATGCCCCGTTACCCTGGTTTTTGTGGGAGGAAAAGCCTCTGGCATCTGGACCAGACATGCTACATGCACTTCAGATAAATTTGGAAAGCATTAACTCCTGAATCAGAACTAGTGGGGCAAGACATAGGCCCAGATTCCCTCCAAATTGAATGAAGTGGCATCGACTGCCCATGCATTTCAGACATGGGAATGGGGAGATGAAGGTGGGCAGCTGGCTGTTTGCCATTCTGGTTGACAATTGGTCAAACCAACAGCCTGCACACTCTTTGTAAGATAGATGGATAGAAGGATAATCTGTGTGCACTAGCTGTCCCCTCCTTGACAGAGAATATGATTGAACATTAAGCCTTCTTGGATTGTGTCATATTGGTAACACCACCAAAGTAGTCCCAATTCAACATGCAATGTTGTGATGACTTCATTCCACCTGTTTCTGAAGTTAACTGACCACCAATAAATTATCTGACATGAGCCATAGCATGATGGGCCATCCTGTTAATGACTAGAGATGTGACCGACCATATCCCAAACTTGAGCATTTTCTGCCTTCTCCCCCACCTGAATGTGCTTTCTATTTACACTCATTAGATTTGGCCTCTCTCTTAGTGTATGGCAGTGGAATAATTGTTTTGGATAGTACATATTTGTGTGATAGGTGTTAATGTGCAATCTGTACCATAATGGTGAAGAGGTGGCTGGAAGTTAATTTCCCAAAGACAAAGGCCTCATTATTACCATGATCACTGATTTTTTCCCCATAGGCAACCAGCTATTTCTGCAATCTTCAGTGATTGGGCTGAAATTCTGAAGGACAGATGTACATCACCTTTATCCTTATCAACCAAAGCCATGACTGTGTAATCTGCATTTGTAATAGGTGGGGGGGCTATCCATAGAGGCTATGACATACAATGATTTTGTCTATGGCCACATTGAAACTGAATTCAGTTCATTCCATGGTAAGATCTGAATTATCAGAAGACTCTAAGCTAGAATAGTTGTTGACTTGAGGATCCTCTTCCTCCAGTGGGTTATGTCCGAGGATGTGTGATACCATATGTTAAAAATGACACCATCTTATCAGCATGCACTGCTGAAAATCCTCCACACTTGAAGGCTACAAAAGGTGGTTTTGTGACATTCCAGACCACATGTACACTAATAAGACAACCTTGCATGGCTAGCTATGATGGAACCGATGAGTATGTCAGAAAGGCAAGCCAGCTTGGCTGGTTAGACCGCTATAGCATGAAAAGAGTATCAACATTATGTAGTCATCAGCTGATTTTTTTTAAGCGTATGACATTTCACGAGCCACACCATGACCATGTTATATTCAAATTCATACACAATCTCACCCAAAAATGAAAATAAACTTTTTATAGATTATTTCTTGTATTTGAAAAAAAATCATGAAATTTTGGGAACAATGCCACAATTATGTTATGTCTGAATTCATTTTATAATGGAACATGCTATAGCAGGGTCACATTTATGTCATGATAAATTATAACTGGGCAAACTGATCAAGGTGAAACGGTTAAGACAAACAAAACACTCTTTTAAATTATATATTTTTGCAAATGCAAGCATTTTATCTTTTCTCACTTTTCCATGTGTAAGTTTTGTTGCTTATGTGTCTCTTTAAAATTTTTCGGATAAGTGTGGCTCTGACACAAAACAAATCTTAAACCATTTTTATACTTTACCACAATCTATGACTTCAAAGCTGTTCCAATTATGGACCCTGGGAAGGCATTCAAAATTTTTAGATGTCACCCAGATTCAACTGATAAGTCTGTATCACTGGTTTAGAGTAACCATGGTAACATCACACATGTAAACATTTAACTCTTCTTTTAAATTGCCTTGTGGAGGTTCCATATATTTTAAATGAAAACATCATGTTCTTTTATGTCAAACTACATCAATGATTCAAGGAATGCTGAAACAGCAAACAAACAAACAAACAAACAAATAAATAGTTTTGAATACCTGGCCTTTGAAAGTCTGATGTAAGCCAACACCACTGTGCACAACACAGCTGCAGTTACCATTGCATGTCCTGATGGACTCCCTGCAAAATAATCTATAATTCTAGAATGCACAGTTTTAGCTTTTCTGTTAAAGAACAACATTATTATTATTATTATTATTATTATTATTATTAATTATTATTATTATTATTATAGTAATTATCATTAAAGGTATTCCATTTTTGTTCAGTTTGTATTTTAACATTCTGTTACAAATGTCTTAGGAACCTTACATTACTAAAGGGATTGAACATTCACTGGATCCCAAGGGGTTGGTGAAGTCTTAGGCCTGAGACAGAATGGCAAAGATTTCTACACACTTGAGTGATTTACAAATGTTGATACTAGAGAATAATAATGTATCTGTCCAGCTGAATTTTTCCTTAGTAAAGGTGCTGATCCAGTATGTTGCTTTGACTCTATCCTTTCTCACAGTGAAGATGCTTCCATTCAGCCATGCAAATGGTCATTTTACAAAAGCATCTCACCAGAGAGCAAACTTTAAATGTCTCAGGGAAGAAGATATAGTAGGGCAAGAGAACATGGCTTATCTTTTCTTCTCAGAAAGGTGCTCTCCTCTCTGATACTATAGAAGATAAAAGATCTTTACTTTTTCAGTCAATACAAACATGATGTGTGATTCATTCTGGTAGCAGCCCAGAAGGATATGGATAACAACAGCACACCAGCTACTGATGATGTAGCCACATTCATTGTTTAGCAGTACTAAGGATGTATTTTTATGTAAAATATACGGATAATTTGTGCTTTTTTCTGCTATAAACAAAATCTATTGAAAAATAGCCACTTTTGAAATTTGTTCAGCATAATATGTTGTTTCTGTGGAATGAAGCAACTAACATAAACGGGGTGGGAAGTTTCACAGAATCTCATCGGTAGTTTGATTGTTACACAAATGAAAATACACATCATCAACTGTTAACTGAATACAGAACTCAACTTAGAACTTAATAAGTAAAGTCTTGTGAAGAAACTAATAAAAAATCAATGAGTGATTTGGAGAATTACAATAGAAATTATTTTTAATTTCAACTTTTTTTTTAACCAAATTATAAGAATTTGGTCAGTTGAAAGGAAATCTTTTAGTAAGTTATGTTTCTCCAAAACTACTGACCCAATCACATTAATATTAGGAATTAATCTCTACTACCTCAAAATCAGTGCCCTAAGTGACCAATGAAAAAACATCGTTCTGTTTAGATAGATCATATAGACAAAGAGAAACAACTCTTACAGATTAACTCCTCCTGTTCCCACTAGGTGGCTACCAGCATCATGGATGTGGAATCAGGTCACAATTAGTACTTCCAGTTCAGTACCCACGAATGTAGTTCTAGTCTATTTTTAGAACATTTTTTTACTCTCTCATTTTGGTGTTGACAGAAGAGTTTTATGTATGCATTTTGGTAGGGATTTAAAGGTAATTGTTTATTCCTGATAATATGAGCTCAGTGTGTTGTTATCTGCATTTCGGCGACAGTGCACAGTGAGTAATAAGGCCTTGGTGATGATCCGGAAATGAAATCTGTGTTCTGTTTACATGCTGCTCTGTTGACAGTCCAGCATCTCAAAAAAGAGCAGGTCAACCTTTGACAAGAACTTCACTGTGAAGTCATCTCTGAAGGCATTTTAGATTAACATATGATTTGCAATGACTGTCACCCAGTGGAAAGGTCAGTAATGAGAAACAAATGTAGAGAACTATGGTAAAATTTATTGTATTCTATGTCCATGTAACCAGATTAAGCTTAATAAAAAATTCAAACATAATGCTTGCATTTGCAATGAAGTATGATTGGGATTGACACTACCATGACTGTGTATTTTTGGCAAAATGTAATATGTTGTTGTTGTTGTAGGGTTTAACGCCATTTTTCAGCACACGATAGGCTATACATGGCGGCCAGTATTAATGGTGGAGGAAGAACCCAGGAAAATCCCGGAAAGAACCACTGACCCACGAGAAGCTACTGGCAAGCTTTCTAACATACCCACATTGGCTGAATCTGAGACTCGAACCCACACAGTCAGAGGTGAGATGGCAGTGATCCGTAACGGAGAGCGCTTTAGACCACTCGGCCATTCGGGGCCCCGCAAAATGTGATAAACAATTTTCTTTTTCTGTTGAATACATTACACAATAATACTGAGAGTAACAGAATAGGTAAGTGGAAGAAATGTTTGAGCATCCATGAGATTAACAGAACAAAGATCATGTGTTTATATATGTACTTAGGTAATCCCTATGTTGACATTTATTAAGTGGCAGTTGTCATGGCAGCAGAACCAACTTTCTTGATATGATTTGTTGAATATTGTTCTTTCTGGACAGATTATTTCCAGATCATTGAGGCCTGTTTTATAGTAATTTGATACTTTTATAGTAATTCGACAAAAAAGGGACTTCTGGATTAATCAAGCAAATTAACATTTAGGATTTCTGTTATGTTTAAGAATTCTGTTCCCATTGAACTACGTATGTCCAGACAGCAAAGTTTCCAGATAAACAGATTAACAAGGAGGACCCTCTGTACCTTCTTTCCTTAGCCAATACAATGAGATTTTGATGTGGACATTATCCAAACACTTCTGATAACTGTTGTGGGCACACATTTGGCCCTTCCACTTCACCTCCCTTAACAGATCAATAGAGCCAAGAGAGAGAGAGAAGATAGTTATTTGTGCTATTAGCATGTCTGTCTGCCATTTAAATGCAACTGCTCTAAGTTAGGATCCACAGGAAACAAAATGTGCAGCATTTTTAAATCAATTAATTTCTGTAATTGCTAATCGTTATTAAAGTAACTCTCACAACTAAACATTCTTCTAATTTTGAGGCAATGATTTATAAAATTTAAAAATAAAGCAGCAAAGACATGTACATGGCTTGGCAGTGTTGTCACTCAATCAGTTGACTAGTGAATAATGTTGTCCATTCCTGATAAATCTGACCCCACTACTGACTGACAATCATTCTTTGTAATCATGCAAGCAAGATGTCAAGATGTTAGTTAGTGGGTATTTTACAATCGATAACAGTACACAGAAACAAAAAACATTTACTATTAAAGAGATGCCTGAAGCTCTGGACAGGATTAAACTCTGTGGTAAACAAACACAGCTCAAGATTTAGGTGTTCACGAGTCAACCATTATGGAAGAGTAAATGAAAATCAATTTATTTTATTTAAAAAAAACTAAAACAACAGATTTTTGTGATCTGCAGCAGAAAAAGTCTAGCATGAAATTTATACTTATACCATTTATCGACCTGCATACTTTGTGAATCGCAAATGTGCTTCATCTTTCCTTACATAATTTTGCTATTTTCTTTTACTGAATTAGACACACAATGAATGACCTGTCACAAAATTACTAAATATTATACTTTAGTGCGCATATTTTCAATGGAATTATTATAGATTCACTCTCATGCATACCATGAGATCAACTTTTGAGTACACAGTGTAGATACTGTAACTATTCATGCTATATACATGTATTAGACATGTATATTTATGTACCAATACATAGTTCTCTGTATTTCTCATTTAATATGCACTGTGCATATGAAGCAAATAGTTTTGCACAACTTTTATTACCCCAACACCATGTTTTGGATGCATGCATCATTTTCTTCAACTATCTAACTTGGTTCTTTATAAGATGATTTGGTACACAGTAACATTTTGTGGACCCTGACCATCGTGTTATAACAGGGTTACCATGTACATGGATGTGAGCAAGAACATTTTGTGCAGACCAGGTGTGTCTCATGGTTGTCATCTATCACTTTAAATTGTTTAGATCATTATCACATAGACAATAACAATTAGTAAAACAAGAATCCCTTGAATGGACTGATGCTCTTCTAGGCAAATATAATTTACAGGAATTCAACATAAGACCATTTATTCCTTTTAGCTACTGAGTGTTGAAACCATCTCTGATATTCTTCAGTGATAACAAGAGTTTTTAATTTGCTGCTGTGCTAGTCATACTGGATGCCAGATTGCCAACATTTTCACCAAAATACATCATTAAGATTCTTTTCCTGAAAATGCCATACCATAATGACATTCCATTCAGAGCAAGTAATAAGGACAAAAGTTTTAAGACAGCTATAGTGGCAGTCGTATTGGATATACAATTATAAACATTTTTATTCAGGACCAATGACGTTATCATGTGATGTCTTTGACAACCTCATGTCGATATAGCAATCAGTTTGAGAGGAGTAGACATAATATTTTCAAGGTAGTCACAATGGCGGCCAATATTAAGTGTTTGTCATTTTCATTTAGGACCAAACAGATATCATGGGAACTATTCTAATAAAACTCCATTTCTAAATTACTTTCCATTTCAGAGGAGTAGTTCTTCAAGATAGCCACATACTGGATGTTAGATCAGTACCATTTTGATTTAGGATTAAAGAAATATGACACCATGTCTTTTAGCAAAAATCCCATTAAAATATTCAGGATATATTAATAATAACAAGATTTTCAAGCTGGTAATTGTAGCAAGCATAACAGACATTGTCCGATCATTTTCACTGAGGACTAACAAAATATCATTATAAGTCTTCTGGGGAAACAACATCTCAATATGACTTTCTGTTTACGAGAAGTTGCAATATTAAGATTTTCAAGATGGCTGATGTGGCAGCCATATTTTGGACATCAGATCAGCATCACTTCGTTTTAGGACCAACCAGAGATCATAAGAAATCTTTCAGTGAAAACCCTATGTTATAATGACCATCCACCTGGTAAATAAACAGTAATAAGATTTTCAAGAAAGCTGCCAATATGACCATATTGGACATCAGATTGGCACCATTTTTATATAGGACCAACCAGACCTCATAAGAAGCCTTTTAGTGAAAACCACATGTTGATATGACAATCCATTTAAGAGTAGTGATAACAAGATTGTCAAGATGGCTGCCATTATGGTCAGAATGTCACCATTTTCATTCAGGATCAAACAGACATCATAAGAAGATTTTATCTGAAAACTCCATGTTGATATGACCAATAATTCAAGGAGTGGTGATAACAAGATTTTCAAGATAACAATTGTGGTGGTCATATTAGATATTCCAACAACTCCATTTCATTCAGGACCAACTAGAATGTTGAATATGGAATGTGTGTGTGTAAAGTTTAGTGCAATCATCTAGACAGTTTAGGCAGATTAGTGACAACAAACTTACCAGCCCCTTAAACTCTTGTGGTCTATGACCAGCAGAGCTAAAAATTCATAAATACACATTAAATTGCTGGAAAACTTTAGAATTACTGCACCAAAAACAAAACATGCTGGATAGGCAAAACTAATAATAAATTGTCATTTTCGAAGGCACTATTTACAGTTGCAAGTGAAAGTTTTGACTGGTTACATCTGGGATACATGTGGCCTCGGAGTCTTGAATGCTGAGTCAATCTGTAAGAGTTACTTCCCTTTGTCTACATGCTATGTAGATAGGAAGACACTACATTTTCTCATCTTTCAAAGAGACCTGGATTTGGAGGTAGCAGAAAGTAGTTTCCTAGTAGTAATGTGCATGGGTAATGTATTTGATATAGAAGTGAGAAGCTAAAATATTTCAATTATGCATACCAGGTCCTGTTTCACAGGTAAGCCTGTACTGGTTAAGGCTTGGTAATGTGTTGTCTGATTCTTTAATCCACCAATAAGGTCTTTCCCCATGAAGTATCCTGAAATGCAGATAATGGTTTTATATTGTCAAATAAAAGCATCTTTTCCCAAAATTTTTTATAAGTTATCATAAATTTAAAAAATATCCTTAGATAATAAGCCAAATAAAGTAACAAGCAACAAATACTTATCATTTGACATTTCTAATAGCACAGTACTATTTTTGATGCATTTATTTCTGCTTTGTATAGTTTTATCATTACCAGTCAATCATATATTGAAATTTAAAATGGACAAGCTAAAAGTAATCTAACTTGCAGAAATTTTCTTATGAACTGTGACTTAATTACATTGGAGGTTATGTCCAAACAACCTTCAACTTGCCAATCCAAACAGCCACATTAGAGGTTATGTCCAACTGATCTTTGACTTGTGAATTCAAACAGTGACACTGGAAATTATGTCCAAATGACCTATCACCTTGCCTATTTCAAACAGTCACATCAGATGTTATGTCCAAATGACCTTCCAATTCGTCCATTCAAACAGTTACCTTGAGGTTTGTCCAAACAACCTTCTAACTTTATCAATCACATTGAGGCTTTGTCCAAATAACCTTCTGACTTATCAATTCAAAAAGTAAATTTTCAATAGTTAATTTATTTATGATCTTGTGGAAAAAATCCTAAGGTTATCTAAGGTTCAGCATTTGAAAAAAGTAAACTGTGTGTGAAACATGAATTTAAACAGATTAAATAACTTTGGAATATGAATTAATGCTGGGATATTTAAGTTTCTAACAAGGTCGATAGACTGTTAGGATCTGATTTTAATTAGCTTTCAACTTTAATAAATCTACCTTTACTAAAACACTCCACTTTTATGAACACTTTCAGCCTTTTAAGAACACTAAGTAACATTTTTAATTACAGATGCTATCATTTTGTCAAAGTGGGATTTAACATGATATTGTACACTTCATGCTAGTTATGCTGTCTATGTAAGTGTGATTTAATGTGATATTGTACAATCCATGATATCTATCCTGTATACGCAAGTGTGATTTAATGTGATATTGTACAATCCATGATATCTATCCTGTATACGCAAGTGTGATTTAATGTGATATTGTACATTTCATGCTAGTTATGCTGTCTATGTAAGTGTGATTTAATGTGATATTGTACAATCCATATCTATCCTGTCTATGCAAGTGTGATTTAATGTGATATTGTACAATCCATATCTATCCTGTCTATGCAAGTGTGATTTAATGTGATATTGTACAATCCATGATATCTATCCTGTCTACACAAGTGTGATTTAATGTGATATTGTACATTTCATGCTAGTTATGCTGTCTATGCAAGTGTGATTTAATGTGGTATTGTACAATCCATGATATCTATCCTGTATATGCAAGTGTGATTTAATGTGATATTGTACAATACGTGATATCTATCTTGCTGTCTACGCAAGTGTGATTTAACATGATATTGTACAATCCATGCTAGTTATTCTGTCTATGCAAGTGTGATTTAATGTGATATTGACATTCCATGCTAGTTATGCTGTCTATGCAAGTGTGATTTAATGTGATATTGCACATTCCATGCTATCTATCATGCTGTCTATGTAAGTTTGATTTAATGTAATATTATATGTTCATGCTAGTTATGATGTTTATTCAAATGTGATTAATAAGATATTGTACATTCCATGCTAGTTAGCATGCTTGTCTATGAAAGTGTGTCTTAATGTGATATTGTAGATTTACCCCGCTACATAAGGGATTTTTTCAGAGTCAAACAGACCAACCTCAACTGATACCAAAACCATCAAAATGATCACCCTCCGGTAGTACCCAAGCAGTCAAAGAAACCAACCTCAGCTGATACCTTAGCCATCAAAAAGACCAACCACAGGTAATACTCAAGCTGTCAAGGAAACCAACCTCAAATGACAATAAAACCATCAAAAAGACCAACCTCAGGTAATACTTGTTGTCAAAGAAACCAACCTCAGCTGATATCTAAGCCATCAAAGAGACCAATCTTGAGGGATAAAATAAGCCATCAAAAGTTCCCAGGATTATGGAAACTTTGTTAATCAAAATGCTTTATTCCCATCCATTTTGTGATGATTTCTTAAATTAATCACACTAACAAATGTCTTTATGAAAATCATCAGAAATCTTTTCAAAAAACCGTTACCCAGATACCAGGATGAGCACACAGGAAAAACACTTGTCCACTCATCCAAACTGGGTACAAACTGGCTGGGCTGAATAAACATTATTTGTCCATGGACCAAGTATATGCAGAATTGCCTTTTGAGAATAAATATGAATACATTTTCTACCCTTATGAAGCACCAAAGTTCCACATGGCTTGACATTTCTCTTATACACAGTTCATGCCTAATCTATCTACTTGTTGTCTAAAACATGTTTTAAAGAATTACTTCATAATGTTACACAGGTATCTGATACCTGGGTTCTGAGTTATTTTAATGTTCTTTCTGCTACTTCAAAATATACTGCACAGAGTTTAGAATAAGTCATAATTATGTGGTAACTGGTTCCATGAATCAGCTGGTGCAGACCCTTTAAAACATACAACAGAAAAATAGACAAAAAACGATAATAAGCAAGAATTTGCACACAAAGTCAGAACCATTTCAGTACAGCATTGATCCACTCTGAAAGGCAGGCAATCCACAGAACCTTTTCCCCTGTAGGCTTGTGAAGGCAGTAGGCGATAGGGAAGTAGATGAGAAATGCATTTCTTGGATCTCCTAGATGAGATGCAATCAGCATCCATTCACTTTGATCCTGAATAATAAAATGACAGAAATGTCTTAGTTTTCAGGCTTGATGACAAAAGCTAATGAAGTTGTCCTTGGTGACAAAATATATAAAAATTATTTTCTAATTGTGAATTTACAGAAAATGCAGAATAATTTGACCCGAGGGTCATGAAACTCATAAATTTCAGGTTTGTTTTGACCTATCAGAAATCCAATTTGTTTTGACTTATCAGAAGTCAGATTTGTTTTGACCTATCAGAAGTCAGATTTGTTTTGACCTATCAAAAGCAATGTTACATTTGAAAGATCACTCTCACTGGCTGATAGTGGAAAGTCAAAGTAAAGCACAACATTATGATCTCAAAGCCGAGGATTACATCTAACCTTCAGAGAAAGGGACCATATATTTAATAATTCCAGTATATGTTACTGTACTCCTTTGAAAGTGACAATGAGCTAAATAGGTCAAAGATCAAACAGTAGTCTATCCATATCTTTACAACTTTATTGGGATGAAAAAAGTGTAGGTGTTAACTGACACCATCTGTCTTTTCAATCAAAGGGGGAATTACAATTTTTCAGTTATGGTGTAGAACTAAAACTTAACACAATCATATCTGTTATTTTCATTGGAGTATGTTTTCTTCATGACTATGTAAGACAGTCTTGGAGGAAATCAAATGTAGGGAAACATTTTCTCAGCACCACCATCTTACTCTTGGACTGACAACAAGAATCAGTGAAAGAACTCTGACAAAATGCATACCTGTATTAAAGACAGAACAAATTTAGACAAGAGAGTGGCTACCAGACATTCCTGTCATCAAGTAATCTTTGTAAAATTGTAAAATCTCAACCCAAATATGGTCCACCTCTGAATGGTTTTGTCTAGTGTAAAACATCAATGTAAATAGCATCCAACTGTGAAGACTTTTGACTAGTGTAACTAGAAATAGTGCTGAGGTGACATCATTTATGGGAATGAATTACTGTAAGAACTTCACCAATTTAAACACAAAGAAAATATAACATATATTCTGTTTCACTTTTCAAGTTTAAAAAAATTCTGATATTCAAATTTTTCAGAAAGAAAACATTATGATCACAGAACTTCTCTAGAATCCAAGCACATGAAAATGAGAGATATCAATTTATATTTTCCCTGGTAATTTTAAAATGTAATTATCATAACCTAAATGAAGGATAACACAAGTGACAGATTATCACATCTTTAATGAAGGATAACACAGCTTTAATGAAGGATGACACAAGTGACAGATTATCACATCTTTAATGAAGGATAACACAGCTTTAATGAAGGATAACACAAGTGACAGATTATCACATCTTTAATGAAGGATAACACAGCTTTAATGAAGGATACAAGTGACAGATTATCACAGCCATAATGATAATTCTGATCCTTTTGTTCTTGAATATTAAGTCCATCATAAACATTACCTAAGGTTTTTGATCTGCTGTATATACAATTCACTTTCTCAACTGGCACAATGCTTGCCAAATTTTTTAGTCAGGTAATTAATCATGACTCTCAAATGAACCTATTGTATGCAAATATATTAAACTACTGTGAATGAGCCAATCTGACAAAATGACCCTAATCTGACAAAATGAGCCTAATGTGACAAAATGAGCATGATGCAACAAAATGAGCCTAATGTGACAAAATGAGCCTAATGCGACAAAATGAGCCTAACATAAGCTACAAAATGAGCATAATGTGACAAAATGAGCATGATGCAACAAAATGAGCCTAATGCGACAAAATGAGCCTAACATAAGCTACAAAATGAGCCTATCATATACAACAAAAAAATTGATTATATGCCACCTTAATTTATCCATCATATAAGCTGGCCACTCCTCTTTTCTTAAATGTCATATGCCTGGCTAGAAATCCGGTTCAAAAAATGTATTCATTGTTCAAAATTCTAGTAAATAATTGTGTTTAATCATTTTTTTCATGTTTTTCTTAGTCAATCCTTCAAGCAGTATATGCTGGTTTTAAAAAGAATAAAAGTCACTTGTATACTGCACCTGTATCAGCAACCCCTGTATTAACAGCCTTAAGCAAAATATAGAAAGTACAACCCAATGACTGATAGGTGACCATATTTTCAAAGACATGCCGTAGGTTGTGGTAAACAGAAACATTAACCGAATGGCTGACAGGTACCCTTTTTAAAGACATAGTTAAGGCTATCCAATGTACACAAGTTCTGGTCAACTCATGTATATGTATCTTACCTTAAACAACTTGCAGTGCTTTTTGAAAAAAAATATTAAATGAACATCTTCAATGGATAAATAACTGTTATGCTGGTATATTTTCTTTTTTTGGATTAAACTTACTAATTGATAGATTAAACATCCCCATATATCTGGAAACAAACTAGATATCTTGTAATGTACAACAATCCTTGCTCATAACATATCAATGTACATATAGATTTCTGCCAACATTTCCATAATTTCATTTGTTTTTCTTTACATACATCCTATATAATATACCTTCTCTTAAAATTTGATTTGTTTCATGAAAGTGAACCTTACCCCACTAGGTGGAAAGGCGGGGGACATCAAAGGTCATCACATATTTTTTACATACTTTGAAAGAAGTCAAGGTACATGTGTAAAGATTGACTGATGCAACTATCTTTTAGGCATTTATGTAAGTAATAATGCAAAAGTTGTTGTTGCTGTTGTGGTTTTAATGCCATTTCTTCAGCACACAATAGGCTATACATGGCAATTTAACTGTTGGAGGAATAATCCAGGAAAACCCTGGCAAGAATCCCCAACTCATGGGAAGCTACTGGCAAGCTTCCAAGCATACCTAATTAGCCGAATCTGACACTTGAATCCATGCAGACAGAGGTGAGATGGCAGTGATTGGTAAAGGCAAGTGCTAAGGCCACTTGGCCAACTGGGACCACTACTGCATTAAATAGTCACCTTAGTTTGTTTTAAACCAATATTCCCCCTTCCATTACACCAGTGTCTATCCTAAACAACTATTGAAATCTCCAATCTATAACCCAGGAGTCTCAAACTCAAATCACCATGACAGGCACATGAGAACAGTATACTGGTCCAAGGGCCACATACTTAAAAAAAACATTTGCATTATTATATTTTATAAATTTCAGATGTTGCTGTGGACCACAGGAAATAATTCCAAGAACCATGTTCTGCTGTAGGCTGAATGAAGACCCTTGCTATAACCTGTATGTGATTTCTCCCTGCTCCTTGGTGACTGGCTTCAGCTCAGAAATTGTTTAACCCCACTTTAGCAAATATCAACTCTTGGTATCTTTTTTTTTTACTGTTGAAAGAGCAAACTAAAACCATTTAAACAATGTATTCATGCTTTCTGATCAACCTTTGACTCAATTAAATGTTTATGTTTTTAATTATGTTTCATTGAATGAGAGTCCCACCAATACATCACACATGAAGCAAAAGAGAATCAGATTATAAATGCAACTTAAGCCCAATCACACAACAATTATGAATCCTGTTGAGGGTTTTAGTCTTTTTGCATGCATGGTATTGTGCATGCAATGAGAAACAAGTTTTTTCACATTTCATCTTTTAATAATGAGAAGAAGAATTCCAATCTTGATATCTTTCATCAATTTTCAGCCATTACTTATTTTCAGGTTACCATTATTTTAACTAAACAACACTTTTGTTCAGTCAAAGAAAGAAAGACTTTAAAATGTTTAATAAAGTTTCACAGCTATTTCTTTTGTTTTATATTACTTGTTTCAAAGGTATAGTAAAATATCTGTTTTCAAAGAACTGTTTTCAATAGCTTCTTCCTAACTTCCCATTAACTGACCTAATTATGGCAGCGGTAGAAGTCACTTTACCCTAAATCTGAGATGTGTAGACCCTGCAAAATGAAAATTCATAAGATTTCACATTAAAATTTGACTTTTCTAAGCTTATTACATTAAGTATGTTATGCTATTTATTATATTAGGAATGTTGTGCCATTTATCACAGGGGTCCCTGAGTGGTCGAGTGGCCTGAAGCGCTCTCCGTTACGAATCACTGCCATCTCACCTCTGTCTGTGTGGGGTTGAGTCTTGGATTTGGCCAATGTGGGTATATGAGAAAGCTTGCCAGTAGCTTCTCGAGGGTTGATGGTTCTTTCCGGGGATTTTCTGGGTTCTTCCACCACCATTAATACTGGCTGCCATGTACAGCCTATCGTGTACTGAAAAATGGTGTTAAACCCTACAACAACAACCATTTATCACAAAAATAGTCTCAAACAAGTCAGGTTAATATCTGCAATTAAGTATCACCAGTTCACAAATGATGCTACTGTGTATTTTGAGCAAAGTGCATTCTCATGCATCCCAAAAGAGACAAACCAAATAATACCATAGATACCCCCACTATGAGGGCACATAAATACCTTAAAGGTGGTCTGCAGCCAGTGTATTGCTTGAACACCTGTAATATGCAAGACATCCATAGCTGTATTAACTCTGAAATAGTAATAATAATGATGGTGATAAATAATAATAATAATAATAATATTAATAGTAATAATAATAGGTATAAGGATGATAAAACTGAGGATCTTGAAACTTATCACTTATGAAGATCTAGATTTTACTTTGTTAACTTAACTAGGATTCCTCAGTGAAATATGTAAGATATAGGTCACAAGATTCAATTCACCTTCAGGTCAGTTATCTACTGAAATGTCTCCAGCTTTGGTTGTGTAATTTGCCAATTATCAGACTAGTACAATCTCATAACAAAAGTGACCTCTCATTCCCAAGTGATATGGGGCAAAACCAATAAAATTTGCTCCCCAATTAAGAAAATGTTGTACTATTTTCAGATTGCAATTTGTCATTTGCATGAAATTATAAATATTCAGACTGTTAACTGTAAAAAGCATTTCAACTTTTCCAATGAAAATTAATGTAAAATCTTGCAAATGCAGTTTCATTTAGATGATTTAGTGAAGGGAATGGCAAAACTGGTTCTTATCCATGAAAAACAGTGATACAAAGTTAACAAAACCACGACTCTTGTAACTGACCTATTATCTGTAAATGACATTATAGTGTTGGTTAGGTAATGACAAGACATGACATTCTAAAATTGTTTTATTCTAAACATTTTCCCTTAAAATTATTATAGTCATTGCAGACAGCCCGTTTCTTTGGCTGATGTGCACCATGAACTGTAAGGACAGAAATATACTACTACACCCTGACCATCGTATTTTAAATTTTGCAGTTACACTATATCTGACATGACGACACCCACAAGTATCAAGGGATAAAATGTTAAAAGTGGGACATCCTCCCCACCCCCTCGTAATTATGTCAGTGAAATTTGAAAGATGTTTTGATGCCTGTTTGTTCATGGTTCCACATTGTTCCAATCTTTATTAGGTATAAAACAAAAATGTATGGTTTGTATTAGCCTATTGCCATTTCCGTGCATGTTATTTTGTTGTCATACCATAAAATTCACTTTTATTTATTGTATGGTGGGCAGGGTCCTATGTCAGAACGGGTCATGGAAGTAATTAGCTACGATGTCGTAGCCTCAACTTGATTTGCTGTGGTCGAGTCCACGAGGTAGGAGTAAGGGTACTAATACTAGTACTAGGAGGTAATCTGGTCAATTTGTAATTCTGTATGATTTTTTTTCTCCAGGATATTGCTTTTTAACTTTTAATATAGCTAAACGTTAGTCCTACATGTAAAACCTCGACGCTGATATTTATGTTTTAGCACCAAAACGATAACAATATGTGCTATGTATTATATTGTAGGACTAAGTTAAACGTCAGCCACTTGTGAACACAGTACGGTAGATTCGTACCGTTGTTTAATAATTATAACATGTAGCGCCTAGACAAGCTAAATTGTAAGCAACGATACGAGCCGGAGAAATGAGAAACATGGCCATATTGCAACGAAATTACATACATTTTTTATATTTACGCTTTTGCTAATTGTGATTGCTCGACTCACACTCGTGACAAAACTATCACGTGTACCGGAAGTTGATATGTGGAGAACCTTTGGAAACGATAATTGCAAAATCAAATGTTCCGGTTTTCATCCAAGCACAGACATTTAACGATCACTTAGATGGATACGGAATAGTTTACGTTCTCCTCGTAAACTCTTTAAAGATACTAATTAATGACAGTAATGGTTAATTTCATTTAAAGAACAATATAACAAAGATTATCAAAAGGAAAATAAGAACACTGTATTGGATACTATCTGCCTGATACAGACTACTTTCCATTTTGTCTACAAACTCTTTAAAGAGACTTTATCATTAATGACATCCCATGCTTAATTTCATTTAAAGAACAAGATGACAAAGGTTAGCAAACTCAAACAACATCTATAAGTATACTATTCACCTTCTCACTCTTAAAAAATGTAAAACTTATTTTGTCTCCAATTAGCCAATGCAGCATTCACAAACTGCAAATCATGTTTTGCCATTTCTTACAATGCATTGCCACATGACTCAAATTTCGCAGCCAACATTTGTATTAATTGTAAAAGTCAGGGGATCACAGGAGCTTTAAATGAATCTTTATTGTATCACTAGCAATGAAATTATACAAAGTCTTTTTTGTGTATGCTAATTCTGTTTTCAAACAAATTGTCATTGGGCAAAAATCTGGAATAAAGCTCTTCTTGTGAAATTGCATGCCAGAAGTTGGAATTCTGAAATGCCATGATCTTGCTCTAGAAAATTTAAGCTCAGGTTTTTGGTTTGTTTTCAAGTGAAACGTTAACAGAAAATATCTTCAGATATTTACATTTGTGTTAAGATAAATTATTCATCACAAAATATAAATTTGCACCTTTAAACAGATGAAAATGCTGACATGTTTTATTTTATTTAATTTTGGTGGAGGAGGAGTTAATGGCAATCCATTTTTTTCCCAGGGCAAAGTCCATCATGTTACATAATCACCATCCTCAGCCTGTTTTAAAATTTTAATATGTATGCTATCTTCTGAGTTTACATTAAATATAAGGACCAATAAGCTTTCTAAAACAAATCTTATTTAGAAGCCATCTAAATACAGTGATGCATCTAGAAAGTCAGAGAACCAGACTCTGGTCTGATCTAGCAAATACTTGTCAGATGATGTAAGTTAACTGTTTGGATGATATGTATCCTTTATGACAATAGCATGCCTTGAGTCACTGGGAATTATGTACTATACCTTGGATCAGTATATTAAAAGCTCTTTTTATACAATTTCTTCAGTAGCTTTGTTATATTGTAATGTTTGCTTCTAATAAACCTTTCATATATTGGTATGAACTAAATACAGTTATTTGCATCTTAAAAATTGTCTGTTACTTTTTCATGAATTAAAAAGCATGACCTCTTTTGGAGACTTAAGTGTTTTAATATTATAAGTTTGAATTAGATGAATTACAACCAATTTCAATAGCCCAAATATGTCTGAATTTAACATTTATAAAAGATGACATCATTCTAAAAAAGGAATGAATTTTAAGATTTCTTAATTTGCCAGAGATAAGAAAAAAAACTTTTTTTAAAAGTATTTAAATTTAATAAATCTAGTGAAATTGTTATCTACAAATATATGAAGTATACTATCATGACAGCCATATTATAGTAAACATTGTCAAGTTTCTCACTATCTATATCTAAGCTTTGTCCTTTTTGTATTGTTGTAACTATTGGGGCTTATGTTTTTCTTTCTGCATTTATAATTGTACCGTTTTATTTACACCTTATTTCATGTCTGTGAAGAGCATCTTCCATGTTATTTTGAACTTGTTTTCACTTTACTTGGTGTAGTGTCATCTGCTTGGAGGTCAGTGGAAGAAACTGAGTTTCCTATCTTAAAACGTAAGTTTTTAATAAATAGAATGAGTAAATGATAAAGCCATTTTGTACTCCTCAATTATTTTTATTCTTTCAGATTGGTGATCATTTAAAGATACTTTTTTTCATACTATCTGTTGACATAGAGGTAAACCAGTCAAGGGAGTTTTCATTTGTTTCAAGGAGTAGCATGGTATACAAGGTCAACATTAACAGTGTTCAAATACTTGAAAAAATAATGTACATATTCATCTAGAATAATAGAGATTGATATGTGGTTATTTCCATTCTTCTTTATTCCACCTTTATTTAATGGAGTTTTCTTGGTAGTTCTCCAAGACTGTATACATTTATGAGTTATTCCTCTGCTTGCAACATTATACAGGGTATCACAATATAGAATGTGGCCTGTACTTGTGGTTACCTTTTGCATACCCACCAACCTTGCAGACAGCTGTCAAATTTACTCAGCCAGTTCATAAGTCATGTATAAACTAACGTATTAGTACAAGCCATGGTTGCTGTCTAAACATTGCCGCAGGCTCGAGTTAATCTCTTACGCAAGGTTACTGTGACCAGAGAGAAGATCCAGCATCTTGAATCAGCTCAGGCATTAGATAGCACAATTTCCCACCTAGGTGTAACAGCTTTGTCCTAAGATCAGAGGATCCGCGAAGAACCGGGACGTGTTCTAAATCCATCCACACGTGGACAGACAGCAAGAAGGACATTGTCTGCTAAGCTTGATTGGATCAGGTCACAGTGACATCATATTCCGAATTGAGATAGAGGGTGTGGTAACAATTTCCATCCAAATTATGACTTCTAACCAGCAAGTGAAAATGTAGTCTCACCTAGGAAGATTAATGAGCAATATAGGGTTACTCCCAGAGGGCCACTCATAATTTGGCAGTAGAACTTAGAGAGGAGATTCTAAGGAAAGACAAAGCTTCATAAAGGTTAGTAAGTCATTTGCTCAATTTTTGCAGAATATTACTGCACTGTACAGTGGTTCCTTGACTTATGAGTGTCCCAACTAATGAGTTTTCCGAGATACGAGCAATCTCTCGGCCGATTTTTTGCTCTGAGTTGAGAGCTAAAATTCGGGTTACGAGCCAGCTTCAGATACCCCACCGCTAGTTGGCGCAGCAAACGCCAAAGTGAACGTCGCAACATCCGCCCAGCATCCTGTGTCTCACTCGTTCACTTTAAGCGGTTAGCTCACAGTGGAAGCATCAGTGTTGTGCTCGCATTTGTGCTTGCAGTTATTTTGCAAAACTTCATTTTTCCAACCATGGATCCAAAGTGAGTGCGAAGGACAATGCTGAGAAGAAGAAGCGGATGATGTGCATTGAATTAAAGAAAGAAATTATCGAGAAACATGACCAAGGTGTGTGTGTAGTCGACTTGGCGAAGCAGTACGAACGTAGCACTTCTACGATCTGCACCATACTGAAGCAAAAGGAGTCGATAAAGGCTATAACGCCAGCCATGGACCTTAAAATAATTTCTAAACAGCGGACATCTATCCATGAAAATATGGAGAAGCTGCTGATAGTGTGGTTGACGGAGAAGCAGCTCCCAGGAGATACCGTGACGGAGGCTATAATCTGCGAGAAGGCACGAGCTATTTACACTGATTTGTTGCAGCAGACCCCAGGCACTTCGACTGATGAGGCATCGGGCGAGCAGTTTAAAGCCAGTCGGGGCTGGTTCGAGAATTTTAAAAAGAGGACCGGCATTCACTCCGTTATCAGGCATAGTGAGGCAGCGAGCACGGATATGAAGGCAGCTGAGGATTACCTCAAAACTTTTGCTGAAATTATAGCAGTAGAAGGATACATACCCCAGCATGTCTTCAACTGTGATGAGACAGGACTCTTCTGGAAGAAGATGCCAAGGAGGACTTATATAACGGCAGAAGAGAAGAGGATGCCAGGCCACAAACCCATGAAGGATAGGCTAACCCTCGCACTGTGCGCCAATGCGAGCGGCGACTGCAAGATTAAGCCGCTGCTCGTTTATCATTCGGAAAACCCCAGAGCCTTTAAGTCACATAAAATTCTGAAAGAAAAACTGCAGGTTATGTGGAGGGCAAACCCAAGGGCGTGGGTCACCAGGCTGTTCTTTGTGGAGTGGGTGAATTTGGTCTTTGGTCCTGACGTTAAGAAATATCTCCAGGAAAATAACCTACCCCTGCAAGCCCTTCTCATCCTGGACAATGCACCTGCTCACCCACCTAACCTCGAAGATGACATCCTCGAAGAGTTCAAGTTTATAAAGGTTCTCTACCTTCCACCCAACACCACCCCTATCCTGCAGCCCATGGACCAGCAGGTGATTTTTAATTTCAAGAAGCTCTTCACCAAGCACCTGTTCCGCCGCTGCTTTGAGGTGACGAAGAGCACAAACCTCACCCTTCAAGAGTTTGGAAGGACCACTATAACATCGTGATATGCCTCAGAATTATCAATATGGCCTGGCAGGGTGTTACAAAGAGGACCTTGACCTCTGCGTGGAAGAAGCTGTGGCCTGAGGTTGTGTCTGAAATGGACTTTGAAAGAATCGAACCTGAAGCAGCAGTGGTGGAGGAGATTGTATCTCTCGGTAAGTCCATGGGCCTGGACATGGATGAAGGTGACATCAACAAGCTCATCGAGGAGCACTCCGAGGAACTGACAACGGAGGAGCTAAAGGAGCTACAGACGCAGCAGCACACGGAGGTTTTGCAGGAAATAGGTGACGCGGAGGAGGCGGATGAGGTTATCTCTACAAGTGAGATAAAGGAAATGTTGGGAATGTGGGAGAAACTTTCAGACTTTATTCAAAAGAAACACCCAGAAAAAGTTGCAACTGGGCGTGCGACAGCGCTATTTAATGACACTTGCCTAACTCATTTCAGAAACATTCTGAAACAGAGGATGAAACAAATCTCATTGGACAGGTTTTTATCGAAAACCCCTGCAGATGAAAGTGAGGAAAGCATGGCGAAAAGGGCAAAAATCAGTGAATAAGATTCGGTTATTCACTTCAGCCTTTCTCCTCCACCTCCATCAGCATCTTCAAGTCGTCTGATCTCCAAGGTAAATGATGTACATTATACTTAATAAAACCAGTTTATTGCAGTACATTCTATTGTATTGTGTTTTTATACAATATTCGTTATTTATAAGTACATTTTTCTTATTCAAAAACATGTATCAAAAAAATGGCATTTCAATTCATTTCAATGGGGAAAATTGATTTGACATACGAATAATCTGAGTTACGAGCTCTGTCAAGGAACGAATTAAACTTTTAAGTCAAGGAACCACTGTAATTGTAATTATGTGTAGTATGTATACTTAATTAATAGGATCATTTAGTACATAGAATTACCTTTGTAGTGTTTAATTTACATACATATTTGAGAAATGAGCTTGAGTATGGTGTAGAGAATCATGTAGATTGTTAGCTTGTGGTCAGAATTAATTTTGTAATTCATTATTAGGTTACTTTGTAATAAACTAGTGCATTTATTCATGTGGGATATTAGATTTTGCACATGCCTGAATTGTGAATTTGGAAAATGGTTGAAGTAAGATTAGTTAATATGGATGTATGGATATATCAGAGTTTGGATATTTTAATATTTGTGTACTTTGTATGAGTCGTAATGTAAAGAAATGAATGTGTCTGATTGCTGTGATATTGGTTAGTATAATGGGATTAGGAATATATAATAATAATAATAATAATGAGGACTTTGTATAGCGCCTAATCTTTAGAAGCTCTAAGTGCTTTACAACATTAGACAACACCTATAAGATAAAAAAGACATATATAATGATATGATTACAAACACAAACACCATGAAATTAGACAACATAGATAGAAAAAAAACGAAAAAAAAAACAACATGCTGAAAATATTTAAGGCAGGAAACAATATTAGGTCTTTAAGTTTGTTCTTGCAGTTGAAATAAGTGAGTTTTGAGAGCACTCTTGAATGGGATCACTGTGTCTTTGTGTCTAAGTTCAGTGGGCAATTCATTCCACGTTGCTGGGCCCTGGTATGCAAAAGAACGCTGTTTTCATAGTGGGAATAATGAGTATGTGATTGTCAGAAGAGGAGCATAAGTATCTTGCTGGTGTGTAAACATGGGTGAGGTCGGATAGGTATGTTGGACTAGAGTCTGTCAGTGAAACGTAGCACAGAGAACAGATTTTGTGTTTGATTCTGGATCAAATGGATAGCCAGTGTAGGGTACAGAGCAGCAGGGAGGTGTGCTCTGATCGTGGTACTCTAAGTATGATCCGAGCAGCTGTGTTTTGAACATTTTGAAGTTTCTGGAGTAGATATTGAGATGAACCAGACAGAATTGAGTTACAATAGTCCAGTCTTGAAAGTACCAATGAACACACAAGTGTTTTAGTGACATCAGCTGAAAGATAATTGCGAATGGAGCTGATGCATCTCAGCTTAAGATATGCAGCCTTGCATATGTTCAAGACATGTTTGTGCAGTGTGAGATATAAGCATTTAAGTCAGCATTTCAGCATGCAAGCATTTAAGTCAGCATTTCAATATACTATCATTTAAGTCAGACTTTCAGTATAATAATAATAATAATAATAATAATGAGGACTTTGTATAGCGCCTAATCTTTAGAAGCTCTAAGTGCTTTACAACATTAGACAACACCTATAAGATAAGAAACATATAATGCTATGATTACAAAAACAAACACCATGAAATTAGAAAACATTAAAACACATGCTGAGAATATTTAAGGTAGGAAACATCATTTGGTCTTTAAGTTTGTTCTTGCAGTCGAAATAAGTGAGTTTTGAGAGCCCTCTTGAATGTGATCACTGTGTCTACGTTCAGTGGGCAATTCATTCCACGTTCCTGGGCCCTGGTATGCAAAAGAACGCTGTCCATATGACTTTGTTTTCATAGTGGGAATGAGTATACAATTGTCAGAAGAGAAGCGCAAGTATCTTGCTGGTGTGTACACATGGGGTGAGGTCGGATAGGTATGCTGGACTAGAGTCCAATAGTGAAACGTAGCACAGAGAACAAATTTTGTGTTTGATTCTGGATTGAATGGATAGCCAGTGTAGGGTACAGAGCAGCGGGGAGGTGTGCTCTGATCATGGTACTCCAAGTATGATCCGAGCAGCTGTGTTTTGACCTTTTTTTATTTTATATACTGATGTGAAGCAATTTATTGATGTTTGTATGAAAAGTAATTGATACTGTGCTTTTATTACGATGTTGTTTTACCAGTCAAGAACATATGAGTATTTCAATGTGAATGAATGTGTGATTGAAGAAATTTAATAACCATTTTCTGATGATAGGCTGGGTGTAGTGTGAGATGAGAGGGCTTGAGAAAATATTGTACTGTCCTTGTATTTTCACAGGAAGCTTTCTGGGGGACAGAACTTCCGGTTCAGTTAAGTCCAGAGTCTTATAAGAGGGAGACAGAAGTGAGACTAGCAGAGCAGTCGGAGTCGACAAGTTTAGTCGGGAGAGAGTCAAGGAAAAGGAAGTAAAGGAGTCGAGGAAGAGAATGTGGAGGAGAATGTGTATCAAGGAGTCAGTGGAGAGAAGAAGAATTTGGAGAAAGTTGGGAGGAAGAGAAGGAATAAGAGGAATAGGTGAGAAGAATACACAGATAAGTAAAATACAAGGACAAGTGGTAAGCTATCTCACACTACCAATCAAATGATGTAATCGGCTATCACAGGGTCGAGCAGAAGGAGAGTACATGGGAAATTTTAATCATTTGATTACTGAATTGTCATTAAATTGTTATTCGTTGAATTTCTCATTTTTGTGTATTCAATCACTTAACCGTCGGCACTGCTGACTGGGGGATCAGAGCTTTACATCAATCTTTCACTAATCTAACTTCCATCCAAAATCGAGCCTGGTTGGAATTCTATAATAATTTAAATAAAATATTGGAAGCACCCCACCCCACGCCAACCACAGTGACAGCATAACAACCCGTCATGCCACAACAGCATTGGTGGGTTTTGGAGACTAAAAGTATCTTGTGCATATGACATCAAATCATTAGATGGCAAGATTTTCATTAATTTAATAGACAGCTTCTAAACCAGTATGTATTGATATATATTTTACACATTTTAAGTGGATTGAAAACAAACTAAATGCAGTATTGCCAAAATTCCTTTTGTATTGTATCCTGGCTTGGAAATTACTGAGCAGTCTCAGCCTGGAAACATTAACATCAACAAGTTACAGTAAAATAATCTGCAATGAGGTAATTTTTCTCTGCCACAAAATTTGCAAACAATGTCTCTACAAGTGCCACTTTTGATAAAGTCTCAAACAAGACCTTCAAAGTATGAATGTTAAGAAGAATGCAGTGTTGTGTCCCCTCCATATACCTTTTTAATCCACTTTGCATGAAACATATAATGCAAACTAAAGACCTTTGATACACACATGCACACTCTTAAACTATAATTGCCTAGCATTGCTAAACTGGTAGTAATTTTTCTTCAAATACATTACACAATCATAATACCTTACAGGAACTATTATTACCTCGCAAATCCAGTCTAAAACAGTATGGCTAAAAGGCCAAAAGTTATCTGCCCACCTACGCGACAGCTAGAGTGCACTCCCTTGATACAGGAATTGGCACCAAATCCCATGAACACTTCAGTTGCTACTTCTGCTCATGCCAAGTTGCATGTTCTTGACAGAGAGGTTTCGCAATTGGTTCCCAGTTTTCTATAAGTTCCAGCTGGATTCTGCTTTGAATGGAAATATAATACCTGTATTTGGAACTTTTCTTTTTATCTCTGATGACAAAGTTCTGTCTTTGTGGTATTATCATTCGACAGTCATCGTGCAGTTAGGCATCCTGGATACATGCCTGCATGGATCTGATGTGTGATATAGAAAACTCAATAATATTGCATTATAACTTCCGCTATGGGCAGATACATGCATATTGTCTATACTAGATTTTGCAATCTATATTCCATGCTTCACTAAATGTACCTGTAAAAATTGATAGTATATCACCCATTTTGCAAATATCAAATTTGATGGTTCAGTACATACAGTGTATAGGCTGACATGCACAATTTTTACAGGTAAATGTGTTTTTATAGGGTATGAAGACACCATAAGTATCCATGCAGTCATGGCTTCAGTGCAGGGTGTACTTTCCTACAATATCCTGGTTCATCAGCCACGAAGCATCATAAGCCATCAAACTCATATATAGCTCCAGTTCCTCCTTCACCAACATAGCTCCAGTTCCTCCTTCACCAACACAGCAGGATAAACATTTACTGGCAGCACAAACAAGCTCATTCATCACATGGGTTCTATGCAATATTACTGGCTGTGCAGCAAGATAGAGATCAAAACAAAGTAATGAACAATACATGTGATCCAAAGAATAAAACGTGTAGTGAAAACTATTTATTGATATTTCAACATAACAGGAAATTGATTTAAAATGAATCTATTCAGTAGGAAACTGCTTCAAGTTGGTTACAAGTATGAATAGTCATCATTATCAATGGATACATGTGCTGTGTGAAGTAAAGAACACAAACTGTGCAATTTTGAATTAATTACTATGACATCAGAGTCATTTAATTAGAGCAGCATTTAAAACATTTTTCATTGTCATTAACTCATGTTCAATAAATTTTTATTGGTCATCTTCTATAAACAAATCACATATACTTACACACATACCAATGATAATAAATGCCAATTTTTTTTCAGATTTTAATACTAAAGTTTGCTTTTTAATCATCCATAACAGTGTCCTATTTAAATTGATGCCCTTCCTCATTGATGACTGAAGTGTAATAATATCTCCTAATGTTAAATTACTTACATGACACCAGCAATAAAAAGGAAGAATACAATATTACATACCTTCTGTGAATTATTTACAGTTGTTATCATTATTTTTAAACTAAACATATCACAAATAATGACTTAGAACCTGTTCAACCATACCTATTCAACAATAAAAAAGTCAATATTACAAGTTGGTGAAGTCATTAACACATCCTGTTGAAGTCAATATTATATGTTGGTGAAGTCATTATCACATCCTGTTGAAGTCAATATTACAAGCTAGTGAAGTCATTATCACATCCTGTTGAAGTCAATATTACAAGCTAGTGAAGTCATTATCACATCCTGTTGAAGTCAATATTACAAGCTAGTGAAGTCATTATCACATTCTGTTGAAGTCAATATTACAAGCTAGTGAAGTCATTATCACATCCTGTTGAAGTCAATATTACAAGCTAGTGAAGTCATTATCACATCCTGTTGAAGTCAATATTACATGTTGGTGAAGTCATTAACACATCCTGTTGAAGTCAATATTACATGTTGGTGAAGTCATTAACACATCCTGTTGAAGTCAATATTAAATTTGACAAAGGAGGCCAAGCATAAGTAAATGGTTTTATAAGATCACTTCAGTGACAGCAATATCTTCATCAACAATCTAGTGTAGAAAACAGAGCATGATTAAATGTCATTATCAATGAATTACTGACCACAGCAGTAACACATTTTGCTCTCATTTCTCATCTGCATAAGAAATCTACCAAACACTAATGATAGTCACAAACAACGACCATTAACAAAAAATTTACAATTTCAGAGGAGAATCTAGTTTTTAAACCAGACAAGGCCAAATCAAATGAGGAAGTAAACTGCAGGGATAGGTACTTGTCTATTATCTCCCTTTATCCAGTATCTGTATTAAGACTATGATCCCAATCACACATTATTTGTACTGTAATTTTAATTCTTTGGTGATTTGAAATGCTTTATAACAACTGTAACACATTTACTCTTATTTCTTTTTTGTCTAAGCAATCTAATGAATGCTAATGAAAGTCACTAACAATTGTGATTTGCGAAATGGTAACAATTCAAAGGAAACAATGCAATTCTATCATTCATAAGGTCAAGTCAAAAGTGGACGGAAATTCAAATGGAGTGGGATACCTGTCTATTATCTCCATTTGCCCAGAAAACTGCATGTAGCCAGATATGTGATTAAATCCAGAAACCATCTTACTTTCAGAAAAATGTTTTATTTTTTTAGGGTGTAAGCATTCATCATAAATTTAAATTGTAACAAAAAGTGACCATCTTTAAAGTTATATTTCACAACTTATAGATCAAAGATACATATACATGAACAGGTAAATTGAAACTAGAAACAAAATCACAGTTCCTGTTCAGCTTCAATTTCACTGATATTTAAATAGGCTATTTCTGCGGGGACACAATTTCATGGATATAATTGTGGTCACACAAGTCGAGGCAGTTAATGTAATTTTTATTATGGTTTTAATTTCACTGAATTATAAATGCACAAAAGAAAATTAAATCCCCAAATGAAATGATTTCTATTCTCAAGTACATACATACATACGTACATACATACATACATACATAGACTTACACATGGATAAAAAAACAAAGATACAAACAGACAAGTAGAAACAGGATTATAGATAGACAGGAGAGCAGGTTGACAGGGGAAGAAACATTACCTAATTACTAAGGTTTTAGAGCTGAAAGTGTATTGTCACAAGAACATGAAGAAGTAGAAATATCACGGCTCTAGAGAGAAATTACAGGTTTAGTGCTATCACTCATTATGAACAAATACTTTGCAAAATGCCTCTTGCAGGATGAATCATTTGGAATAATCTGATAGTATATTGTTTAGACTCACTTTCACATAATGTCCAACTACAAACAACATAGACCCTGACCTGTCATCACATAATGTGCTGGCAGATCGGGTCTATATTGTTCTACTGATTAGTCCCAACAAACTGTATAAACCTAGATCTGATGGTACATTATGTGATGGTAGATCTGGGTCTGTGCTGCTTGCAGTTGGACTACACATATAAGCTAGTACATACAGTAGCCTAATAGTTAAACAGTCAATGAAAGCACTCCTAATTTTTATGGTTGCCATGAGTCACTAATTTAAAGAGCAAACACATAATGATCCATCTGTGTGTGTGTGTGTGTGTGTGTGTGTGTGTATATGTTAATATTAATAAGAGACCTGCCAACCCATAATATTTTACCATCCAGAATATTGAAACAACACTCAAATAGCTAAAACATGAAAATATGAGCACTGTAGTCAAACTGATAGATGTTTATCAGAATCTGGGATTTCCTATTAGGTTTAGTAGAGTTAGTCAAGGAACCAGGCTAATATTACAAGGCTAACTCAGATGTATTAATTGCCCATATGTTTCATGCAAAACGCCTGATTTGATCAAGCGCTTGCTTTTTCATTAAGGTGGCACTCTACAGTTTCATATTTTGCATAGGGTTAGAATTTTAGAGAAAAAGAATTTCCCTGGCTTTCCACACTGGTTATACTGGCTATTTAAAAAGACCTTGTATATCTTAGGTATAATTCAAAGAACCTTTAATTTACTTTATTTTGGTGTATGATTGATGGGAGTAGTTGTTGTTGTTGTGGGGTTTAACGCCATTTTTCAGCACACAATAGGCTATACATGGTGGCCAGTATTAATGGTGAAGGAAGAACCTGGAAAAAGCCCAGAAAGAACCACCAACCCAAGAGAAGCTACTGGCAAGCTTTCTCACATACCCACATTGTTGATGGGTGTAATACAGGTTATAGAATATACAGCTTGGCCTTATTCCAGATGTGCACCTTTCAAAAAAGTGTTAGCTCCACTTGGTCATTTTCACTTCCCGAACTTCAGAGGTAAATTGTATAAAAAGGAGCCAATAACTTTTTTTTACATTTTATATATTTGGTAATTCATTCGTTGCGCTTTCAGAAGCTGGTATTGTCTAGTCTGGCAAAATTCATTTTCCCTATTTTAATAGCTGCTATGGATAGTGTACTTTAGACTAATTCAGGCTGATTTTTTAGCACAAGGGCACAGTCATTTTAGTTAGCAGTGTGCTTAGATCATGTACAATTTCCAAAAGTACAATATCCAAAGAAATATCATCCACATTACATTAATGTAGCATAGAGGTATGCCAACATTCTTTCCACTGTGCATGTTTTAAATGCAAACAACTTAACCTTAAATATGTCACTCTCTTAAAAGTACATACTCTCTTAAAAGTACATAATAACTGGTGAGCGCCCCTTAAAGCATGAATCGGAAATGTCACCCATCAAACAAAAGAGCACTTTAAAGACAAAGGGACAAATTAACCTTTTAAAAGATCTAAACAATTGACACAGATGAATTAAAGAAAAATGAACCTTTTAAATAGTCTAAACAATTGGCGCAGATGAAATAAAGGAAAATCAACCTATTAAAAGGTCTAAATAGATGTCTTAAAGGAATAAGAAGATACGTTTTCATGCTTGCCCTCATTTGGAACTGGAGTTTCTGAAACATGAAGGTCATTAATGCTAACTTGTACTTTACGAACATTTTAGCTTACTTCCACATAGTCTTTGCTACATATGACCACACTTCTAACTTTTTTCCAAACATATTTTCCAAGTTGACAACAGTACTGCATAATAATTTAATACATTTGACTGAAAACTGGTCTAATTTGTGCAAGAATATTGGTCTCTGTAGGGTCGGCAGGTCTGTAATAATGTCAACAAAAATCATATTCAGAGGATACTCCGCTGATACAGATGAGTGAAAAGTAAAAGCAATTATAATTTGGTGCTTTTTTATTTACATATTCTTGATATTCATTAACATATACAGAATTTTCTTTTGTGTTCATGACATGTTCAATCTGTCTTTGAGAACATTACAAATAGCTTCAACACAGGATGGATTAAGAACGCTGTCAATTATATCTATCGGTGTTACCTTGCAAACAGTTTCAAAAAGATGCCTTTTTCTCGCGCTTTCCTTTGCTTCATCAGTTTCATATTCCAAATTCAAGTCGGCCTTGTGATCTGTCATGAAACAATGAACAACCTCTGCATCAGAGAATCCATAATTTTCCTGCAGGAATCGGATATAATCAATGAATGCGTATGAAGGTACAGTTCTAATTTCAACCTGTCTTTTTGTTGGCTCTGCAAGTTCTTTTTGTAATGAAATATTGTTCACATATTTTGTCCCTAACTTTAATTCTTGAGTGTGCATCTTTTCTTCTGTGTCTTTGAAGGAATATCTGCATGAACTAGCATGCTTTTTGTCTGACTCTGCTATATTAACATCTCTCTTAATCAGTCCATACTGTTTATTTGGATCGTGCACACTGTCGATATCGATGTTGCTATTTTCATACTCATTGAGATTTCCAATGTCTCCTTCCCTTCCTGAACAATGGTGGTAATCCCCAACCTTTAAAGTACTCTCACTAATTTCTGAAAGAGTTGTGTTTAATGTTTCCTCACTGATGATATCTGAATCCAATATTCTGTTTTGTATAGCAGTTTCAACATTCATGGAATCTGTACCAAAACAGTCTTGCTGAGTTGTGTTATCACAGTCACAAATATATTTTCTTTTTTTTCCACCTACTTTGCTTACATGTGAATTTCTATGCACAACTTTCACACTGTGACCTCTAAAAGCCTCTACAAATTTCATGAACTGATCACCGGAGTGTGACAAGTTACATTCTGAGACAGGTGTACTTTCCCTTTTATTGCCATCGGAGGCTTCACTAGACATCAACTCTTGTATAGACTTTTGTAAAAAGGCAAAGTTAACTTCTGGATTTGTCAACTCCTGAAAATAAAAGAACAAGATTTTGAGTGTTTAGACAAGATATACCATGAAACGAATTAAACAGCTACCAGAATGTATGATGTTATTTTGGCATGACTAATTAAACAGCTGCTGCAATGCATGATGATTTTTACAGCAAAACAAATTAAACAGCTACTGCAAGGTATAATGATTTCTATGGCAAGTCAAATTAAACAGCTATTAAGCAGCTAGTGCAATTTCTATGGCAAGTCAAATTAAACAGCTAATGCAATGTAAATGTAGAACAATTTCTATGGCAAAACAAATTAAACATCTACTGCAGGGTATGATGATTTCTATAATTAGTCAAATTATACAGCTACTGCAAGGTATACTTTCTATGACAAAAAAAATTAAAAAACTACTGCAAGGTACAATTTCTATGGCAAGACAAATTAAAAAACTACTGCAAGGTATGATTTCTATGGCAAGACAAATTAATCAGCTAATGCAAGGTATAATGATTTCTATGGCAAGAAAAGTCACTGGAATAAACATATTCAGTATCTGGAAGGAAGCCCCTAAGATGGACATAAGGTTTATGTTTACCCTAAGGTCATTAACAATATGATTTTGCCTTCAAAAATGAGCCGAGCAGAAACTTCAGATTTATCCTATAATTTATTCTATATTTTCCGATTTTAGTTTTCATGATGGTAATTGCCAATATGTAACATTATTTAATAAACTGGAGTTTTAAAAAAATGTAGATTCTAAAACTTCACTCAAAATGATAAAGTTTCAAAGCTATTTTCAAACAACTTTTTTAAATGCACAGATGATCACATGCGCAAATATCACACATATTTTTATTATGTTGGTGATCAGGTGGTTCCAGTTCAGCGCATATGAATGAGAACCAAACTACAGTAACTTTTATAATAATTTATTCCTAAATCATGCTTCCAACAATAGGTACTGTACATGCAGACAGGTAGATACAGCTGAACACTTTTGTGTTACAACATCAACATTATACAACTTAAGAAATTATTTTCTCTTCACATTACTGTACCACCTTACAATTATGACATTATCATCCAGAAATTCTATGTACTGTGATGAAATTAATATGCAAATATTTACAGCAGTGCAAATTTGTTGTGATAATGCCCAATATGTTACATCACACAACTGCACTATGGGATCCCCAACCATCATGCTATATTGTGGTTTCACTGTACCATACTGTAACCTAAGTACTTCAAGTAGTTCGGTTTAATTATGAGTATGGTTTCTGCTATGCTGTATGGCCAAAATATATGGTGCAATGACCGAAATTAAACATAAACCTTAATGAAACTATTTACGTGTAGTCTATTCATTCGGTGAAACATTTCTTCACATAAAAGAAAAATACGAAACTATATCAAAGATCAGTGACAACTCACTGCCAACATTTTGAAAGATTGTTATACATCGAAGTTGCTATAGATTGGGTTGGTTTGGTGCTTTACCACACAGCATCATATACAGGGTTATTTAATTCCTGGGGCAATTAAAGCAAAGGGTATTGAATAGGGACATATGGTAGCTGATCCATGTCGTGCCTAGGGACACATGGCAGCTGATCCATGTCATACCTAAGGACACATGGTAGCTGATCCATGTCATGCCTAGGGACACATGGCAGCTGATCCATGTCATGCCTAGGGACACATGGCAGCTGATCCATGTCATGCCTAAGGACACATGGCAGCTGATCCATGTCATGCCTAGGAACACATGGCAGCTGATCCATGTCATGCCTAGGGACACATGGTAGCTGATCCATGTCATGCCTAGGGACACATGGCAGCTGATCCATGTCATGCCTAGGGACACATGGCAGCTGATCCATGTCATGCCTAGGGACACATGGTAGCTGATCCATGTCATGCCTAGGGACACATGGCAGCTGATCCATGTCATGCCTAGGGACACATGGTAGCTGATCCATGTCATGCCTAGGGACACATGGCAGCTAATCCATGTCATGCCTAGGGACACATGGCAGCTGATCCATGTCATGCCTAGGGACATATGGTAGCTGATCCATGTCATGCCTAGGGACACATGGCAGCTGATCCATGTCATGCCTAGGGACACATGGCAGCTGATCCATGTCATGCCTAGGGACACATGGCAGCTGATCCATGTCATGCCTAGGGACACATGGCAGCTGATCCATGTCATACCTAAGGACACATGGCAGCTGATCCATGTCATGCCTAGGGACACATGGCAGCTGATCCATGTCATGCCTAGGGACACATGGTAGCTGATCCATGTCATGCCTAGGGACACATGGTAGCTGATCCATGTCATGCCTAGGGACACATGGCAGCTGATCCATGTCATGCCTAGGGACACATGGCAGCTGATCCGTGTCATGCCTAGGGACACATGGCAGCTGATCTGTGTCTTGGCTAGGGACACATGGCAGCTGATCCATGTCATGCCTAGGGACACATGGCAGCTGATCCATGTCATGCCTAGGGACACATGGCAGCTGATCCATGTCATGCCTAGGGACACATGGCAGCTGATCTGTATCTTGGCTAGAGAAACATGGCAGCTGATTGATGTCAGGCCAGGAACACATGGCAGCTGATCATGTCTTGCCTAGGAAAACATGGCAGCTGATCCTCGTCTTGCCTAGAAAAACATGGCAGCTAATCCATGTCTTGCTAAGGAAAACATGGCATTTGATCCAAGCTGACCTGAGAGTAGATCTGAACCTCCAACCGTCCGGTTACAAGTCTGTCACAGTAAACCAATAAGCCACTGGTTGCTATGAAAACCAAACCATTATTGTAGAGATCACAAGTTGTATAGCCATTTTCTCAGTGCCATATTACCAAATAAGCACACACTTAGGGGACCAGCCAAACAGGGGAACCAGAAACAAATTCAAATTAATTGTTGATGATAAAACTGAAATAATTATATGACCAATTCGACCTGCATGAACAAAGTATTTTTTTCGGAATGATGGTAACGCTGGTATTTTCCCACCTTTATTGTTGTTTTTTTTAGTTTCACATTTTGTAAAGGGGGGTGAGGGCACCATAATATTTTCAGTGCTTAGGGCCCTGCATTTTATAATTTTTTCTTGATACAGCTTAAACACATTCATTGTAATTTAGATTCATGGAATGGGCTACATCTATTTGGTTACCATAAAAATTAAAAAGTGCATGAACTGTACATTTCTATCTTTATGCTGAACAAGTACGATATATTTTCTTGATAGAAAATATAAAAGACAAAGATATTTAAGATAAATGTTTTATCTTCCACCTGGAGAATAGAACCTTTCATCAAACTGAATATATAAATGATTGATCAATCAATTGACTACTGTATATATTAAAAAGGCGTTTTCGTGGCTACTTAAATTCGTGGTTTTGCCTGTCAAAGTTTGTATATTAGTAGGTATTTAATTTTATGATTTAACCTCTACAAGTACCCAAAATAAAGAATAAGAAAGAATAAAACTAAGCAAATGCAAACGGTGGTCACTTTAATGTTTAAAACAATACTACCACCTGTATGAGCACAAATCAAAGACGTGGCAAGTTCAATACTTACACCATGTTTTCGACCAAATGAATAACATCAGTCGAAGCTGACGCAGCCAACAACACCAAAATAATACTTTCATTTCTACGAGCACAAATAAAACACCTGTCAAAATGAATCACTTTTGCTATGTTTTCATTTGAGTGCTCATCATCAAAGGAAGCCAACACAGCCATCAACACAGTGCCAATCAGTTATTATGAATGATCTCTTATTTAAACCACTCTCCATTAAGTTGCTCCAATAATATTTGATGTGTTTAGAGCCCACCAAAGAGTGAAGGTGCTAACTAAATTGAAAGACAGAGGAAACACTCCTTTGTTTGTGCCTGCCTCTTGTACAGACTGACTTAACCACCAGACTTGACAGTAAATAAAGAGTACAAAGAAGAATTAAAGTCACACTTCCACGAGTAGTATGCTCAACAGGTCATGGACGCCATTATTGAAAAAGAAGATGATACTGGTGACGATCAGTGCACATTATTAATAAATCTTGCAACCTCAATAACCAAGCCAATAAACGCTGAATGGATGATTGCAGCTCATCCGACATTGAGTGAAAAATTGGACCTAATTATTGGTGGTTTTGAGAGAGCTGGACTTATTTAATTCAGCAATTTGGGGATTCTTTAATTGCTGTAATTAGTGTATATACATAGTGTTTCATTAATAATAGTGTTTCAAGAAATTGTTATAGTATTTTACAGGATTGTTGTGTTTTTGGATTAAAAATGCATGGATAAAATGAAATGTGCTTTCAGAAGGATTGAAATGTTTAAAAAACAGTTGTACTCGAATGAAGGATAGATTTGAATAAGTATTAAATTTAATTTTCATATACTGTTATTTTGTATTTTTTCTTTCATTTACGGTATTACAATTGTTTGAATGATTATGCTTTTTTTCTCTCTATCCTTACCTCACAAATCGATTTAAGGCAGTGAGTGTAAAATTACAGCCATTGGATACCTTATTGTATGTGTGCATCAAAACAATATAAAATGATTTGTAATTCTTGCTGCAAAAGGTTCAAATAAAAAATAAAACAAACACATGTAAAAGTTAATATTTAATTACCAGATTACAGTATAGACCTTGATTTATCAAATACCAGTAGCTGTTTTAATCTCTAGGAATGAAACACTAAGAAAACAGGGTGGGGGGTCATCATCCTACGTGACTCATTTTGTGTTGGGGGTTTAAATTCGTGGCTTGGGGCAACAACGAAAACCACGAAAATTAGTCCCCCATGAAAAATGATGATACTACAGTAATTAATAAACTGGTTTATTAATGAAAACTAATTAAATGATTTATTTGTATGATTTGTTGAAATAATTATGATCTATATACATATATCAAGATCTATATACATATATCATGCAACTAGCATTCTGAATAGGAATAATTTACATTACGCTAACAAGACTACACTTGACTGATCAACATATTGATGGATTATCCAATATTATACCTCATTTGTGTTGATAACGGCAGGGGAATCTTGGATATCTGTAACAAGTGAGATAAGATTACAGGCTAGAAGTCTCGCAACAGCTTCCTTCACATGTTCACCTTTGTCCTCAATCTGGAAAAAGATGTTAAGTTATATAAAATCTGTATTAACAATTTGCTTGGTGGGTGTACAAGTAGGAAAGGTGACACTTTTCAAGGCTAACTCAGAGGGTATTAAAAATTGTATATTTATAAAGTAAGAAGTAACTGACAATTATCAACTTGACCCACCTGACACTCCGGTAAATGACAGTCATCAACTCAGCCCATGTAACACTTTGATAATAGCATACCTGTCACCTCTAACACCAGGAGAAAAAAACCTCTTGATTTGTAGGTTCATTCCAAGCTTACCTCCAGATTTCATAGTATCTCCTAAATTTTGCAAAGAGATTACATTATGTCTGTCAATTTTCATTTCTCCTAAACAATCCTTCATAAATAGATGCAATCTACAGAAGCCATGTTTTATTTTATCACCCGTAAATACTGTTGTGACAAAATAATTTATGTCACACTACAAAGAATTTTTTCCTTCAGTAAATAGAATGCTAAGTTTGAACATTATTCATGTCAATTTATAACAATGTTTAACCCTGCAATAATGCTAAATCAGAAAATAAAACAAAAAGTTCAATCACTAAAATAAAATTGTCAGCAATACCAATAATGATGGAAACCATCACTGTGAATGCTGCAACATCTCCAATCCCAAGAAAGACACACAAGTGAACACCTGGCATTACTGTACCATATATACAAACATTAATTACCATCATTAAATTTAAAAAAACAGGAATGAAGAAACATACAGTGCAGCTTATGTGCCCTCAAAAACCTATTTCAGAATAATTATGTTATTTAGTAAACAATGTTAAATGCCTTTTGAGTTGACAATAAGGAAATAAGGTGGGATGCAAAATACGGGAAAAGTAGTGCATGTACTGTAGCTTCAGATTGCTTTATTTTTATTTTATTTTTAATTTTTCAGTCATATATTTTTCTGACATGACTAGAAGCTGAATATTACAAAGATGAGATACAGTGATAGCAGCAACAACTTCCCACAGTCCAATATGGTGGCTAAAGACTAGCATGGTATCCTTGATAAAGATGAACCAATTATATTTTAGAACTCTATATACCATTATACATATACATTAAGCTTCAGAATGGATCTAGGTGCCCATTCTAAACAGAAAATTGCAAGATAGTTTTTTTTATAGAATTTTCTCTAATAAAAAAACAGACTTTTATCAAAGAAAAACATAACCCATATACAGGACAATTATAGGAAAAACATATCTATGATTATATGAAAAGTATTCTTACCACTGGCACCCAGGTGTTTATGCTGATAGCTGAATCTATACACTCAACAAAGTGCCACCAGTGTCTTGGAACATATAGTACTTGACCAGGTTCCAGTGTAACAACATATGGGGTTGTCATCTGCAATATATAATTGGAATAGAAATTGGACCATATTACATGAATGCCTAAACAAGTATGATGCAACAGAAGGACCAGATTAGGGCCATATCTCTAAAAACATTTTTCAACCTAGTAAAAAGTTGTCTCATGTCTTCTAAGTGTAAAGCCCTGAAACAAATGTGGATTAAATCCATTAAGTCCTTCAAAAGTATGTAAGCAAAATATTTGTGTCATGTGATAGGATGTAACATTAGCAATATACATGGGTTACATCAATGCATCACACTCATACATTTATACTCAATTTGCATATAACAAATTATATAAACAACCTAAAGTATTATATATATATATATATATATATATATATATATATATATATATATATATATATATATATATATATACACCAAAATTTCAGCATCTCAACCTGTTAACATTTTATGATTTCATGACAACATGGTCTCTGCAGCCATCCCAATGACCAGAAAAGTGATACCTGTATCATGTTGTCTAGCCAGGTTCCAGCACACAAATTCTGACCCAGTGTTAGGGATTTCACAAACCTACACCGATGCCTATGAGAGATTTTGTTTTTCTTATTTCTGACAGTGAAATTGTGTTTGAAAAAATAGGTAGAAAATAATTTCTGGTCTCGGGAAAACAATTTTTCCAAACATTCGTCCTTGGTTCGTGCGAATTACAGGAGTTACTCATCCCTGTTCAATTATACTTCATTACAATAATTATGCTTTTACTAAATAATACAGGTTACCCAATGCAAGCTTGATACTAAAATGAATGAAAACCATGAAAAATGAATCAAAGTTTAATACATGGCTCCTTAGATACATGTATGCTAAGATACAATGCAGTTGCACAATAATCCTTGATTCCTTAGTGGCATTTGCATTTCTTGTTAAACCTTTCAGTAATTTAGGTGCCATAATTTTCCTTTTCATCGAGCTATCAGACATCTTCAATAGCTTAATATGGGAGAATTTAAGAGACAGGGAATGTCAAAATTGTATGAAATTCTTCTGGTCATACATTGTTATGCTTGCCTCAGATCGCCTACATTTTCAAGACTGCAGCTTCATTAATACATTGCCATGCCAAGATGAAGAAACCAACAGATATTTCCATAAGTATACAATTACTTTTGACAAGAAAAAAATTGTCAGTAACTTTCAATTAAAAGAAGAATTGCAACCATCTTAACTTCCAACCAACTTTTGTACTAAAAGATCTGTTTTGGTCAATCCTCCATTCTAGAGAGCTACACACAGGCACCATTAAAATATAAGAATAGTGATTGGCGAAAAGAATTAAAACATTTCTAAGTCATTACCCCAACTGTATTTCAACCAACCAGCTGTTTGTTCTGTACATTATGTTTTTGATAAACATAATAGAACAGCATGCATTGCAGGAAAGTTGGTGGGAAACTGCTGAAACTTAAATTATTCATTTTGAATTTAATGTGGCAACATTTGTTTTCTGAAATATAATTACACTCTTATGAAAATAACTGCTGGCATGACAATGTATTTTTGTTCATTTGTTTTAGTTTTAATGGCACCTCTAAGACATTGTTGGATATATCACATATAAAAATGGGAGCTAGATGCCTTCACCAATAACAAACAGAGGCAGCTCACTCTACCAACCATCTGGCTACCAGGATGACAATGTATCAATAAAGCTTCAGTTCTGAAAATACAGGTCAATTGGGACAACTGTAACACTGCCTGGCCTAATGAAAAATCTAAAAAATAATGACATTCTCTGTTCCGTAACATCACAGAGGTCTGACTCGTAAAGATGAGTGATAGCTCACTGAAAGGGAAACGTTCCCTGCATTAAAATGACACCTAAATTAATGAAAAATGTCACTGCAAAATGAAAACAAAATCATGAAACTGAGGGTTAAGTGTGAAACTGCAACACAATATTAACCCATTTTAGGGTCAAGATTACATTGGGTAAGCATGTAAAAGACAACAAAGTCTTTTCTGTTCTAGAATGGCAATAATTAGGCAAATTAGGCAAAGGTTATTTATAACTGACGCACACCAAATGTTAAACAACGTTGCCCTTCCACGATTGTTAAGGATCAAAATTATTCTTGAGGAAAATCTGCACCTGCTTGGCCCAGGGACGAGCACATAGCAAAGTCTTATTTGTCCAACTCAATTTTTACCTGGTCAGGATGAGAAGACCAGTGTATCTCTGCATTTGCAGAAATATCGCCTTAGAAATACCAGGCATTTTCTGAAAGGTTTACATAATGAGAAACAGCATAAGAAATTTAATTCACAATAAATTTATATTGTTTTAAACAAAGACTACTCTTTAAGGGCTTGCAAAATGTACCCTTTTAAAATCATCACCTTCCGAAAGAAAACTTGGAGCAAACTATGTTTTTTGGCAAAGTATCAGATAAAATGTCTGTAATGTTTCTCTTTCAGATATGTTACCTAGTTATATTAGGTAACTGAAGTACATCCATTAATCTGCAAATTCAGCTTGCCCAGGCATGCATCTGCCAAAAATGTCCTACAATTCCCTCTACTTCCAAAATGTTAAGTCTGGGTGGTTGTCCGCTAAGACTGAGAGATCAGTCCCAAATCCCATCCATGTCAAATACTACTGGAGGAAATGTTGACATTTATAAAGGGAACTAACTGCATGAAAGACTTAGGAGTAATGTGCCACTATGAAAGAAACATATTTTACTAACAAAATGTATTTCTTCTTCAAAATATGTTACTTAATCTTAATAATTTACTCAACATAATATACTGTACCTTGTAATAACAGCTGTAGCTTTGCTGAGAACAGTGTCATAAAAATTCCACCTTCAAAAGTCAAATGTTCATGCCTACTTTTTCATTGTATAAGTTGGTACATTTTGCATCTACAAATTCAACCCT
The DNA here is from genome assembly GCA_028554795.2 of Sinohyriopsis cumingii. NCBI lineage: Eukaryota > Metazoa > Mollusca > Bivalvia > Unionida > Unionidae > Sinohyriopsis > Sinohyriopsis cumingii. The sequence goes on along the minus strand of JAPYKE020000196.1, from coordinate 222,281 downwards.
TGATTGACTTATTTTACCCACAATACGGTATTCTTTACAAGATTGGAAAAGAGAAAACGTAACCTGGATATAGACAACCATTATTAGCTGAGTCATACCATGATTAAATTAAGGAGTGTAAAAACAAAAATTGGCTACTCCTCTCAACTTGCACTCCACTGACTTCTAATACCAGCAATATGGTACAAAGCTGTTCACCTACTAAAAGGCACCAAATTAAGCCAATGGAATGCCAAGCCATGCTGGTTACAGGAAACAGAAACAAATGGGCATTCACTGAAAGACCAAAAGGATGATTAATCTTTCAATGTGCATTTCTAAAAAGCTCATAAAAATGACTGGATACCTTTAATATCCAACATTAAGAATAAATCTCAGAATCTTAAAAGACTTGATTTATCTCCCTTTTATCCTTATCATTTTACTGAAAAATTACCTTGAAAATACCCTCAATGTAAGGATCTCTGCAAAATATGGCTTTCCCAAAATCCTTGTCTTGAGGGTACTTTAAATGCATTTCTTAAACATACTGTACAAAAAAGACAAGGAAGCAAAGTAAGTCTACCATCTCTTCACCTTGAATTTTGGGTGTCGTTTCAAGTCTGGATCCATAACGTTGACCTGGCTAAAAACACTGGATTCCTCATATGGTATCCGGGTAGTGTACATGTATGGAGTCTGATGAGGTGGAAACAGGAACCATCGCTTCCTTTCAAGTCAAATAAATATGAATTTATCCCAAGTTATGATGCAGTGCTAGTTCAAGGAGTAAAACTCTCAAGATATTGCAATACGGAAAGGTCTTTAAAAACCACACCGATTACAGTATATATATTCTCTCATAAATCATGCAAAAACAATTTCACTTAAAAAACGTACTGGTTTTATTGTGTTAAACAACAAGGTTGTTATTGATGATACTGTGCTTGTACATTGACTGGTATATAAAAAGACTCATTTTCATGTTTGTGATACCCCCAGAGAACTGAAAGCTGCTCAAAACCTTAATTTGAATACCAGTTTTCAGTGCAACCATACTATAGCACACTCCATTATAACATGAACACAGACACAACATAATATGACATGGCTCATACAATTTTGCAAACATGTATTTTTCTCATATAAGTATTTTTATTTTCTTAAAAGTACAAAAGTAATGTGCAAAAAGTTTATCATTTTCAGGGAAAGATCATGTAAAAGACAACCATGGCATGGCCCCTGAAATTTTAAATACATGTATTTCTCTTGCACAAGAAAAAAAAAACAATGTTTCTTCGTAAAGTACAAAAAATAATATGCAATTGATGTTGGGCTTATCCAATGTCGCAAACTATAATTTTTTCCGTACTGGTGACAAAATATACCATCTGGCAACTTTGTTTATGCAACATTGTTGGCTGTTTAAACTTGCATATATAATCTTTGGATGGAGTGGACAAATTTTGAGGCACAATGAAAGGAAGCTGCAAACTTGATATAAAATGCATTGGAATCTACCTATTGTTACATAAACAAATTCTTTTTTCATATTGACAAACCATCTTAACAGTGCATTGTTAGATCATAATCCACTTATTCTGACATCTGGACATAGTACAGGATGCTGTGATACACTACAACAGTCATGCTACCAGAACTAGCTAAAATTGACCAACCTTTGAAGGCAGGAACAGTAACTGCTACAACCAACCAAACAACAGCTGATTCCTTTTTTGGTACCCATAAAAAAATAGTTTTGCTGAACTTCAAAGAAAGTTGATTACTTCTGAAGCACTGAATATTCTCTGTGTGTGTGTATATATATATACTTAACCAAAGGGAAAAAAAATCAGTCTCAACGTTCTACAATTATTTCATGTTCCTGCTGCAATAAAAAAATGGCCATTTGTCTGGTACTCCAAAACTCCAAAGCTGTCACTTGGATGACCCATGCACCCTTCATCAAAGAAAGCCAATTACAATCTTCAATAAAAACAAAGAACCTTTCAGAAGTCAGCACCAAACATAAATAAAAGCACTGAATTCTGATGGACTACTGCATTTTCTAAAGTGTCTGGAACATGTTTATTGTGCTATGAAAGTTTCCTTTTTGCTGGAGAAAATGTTTATGCTTATGGTCGATACCAATGACACCATAAAATGTCAATTAAATTTCTAATGCTATGAAACCAATATATATCTGCCTGTCAAATTAATGTCATGAAACCAATGTATACCTGCCTGTCAAATTAATGTCATGAAACCAATGTATACCTGCCTGTCAAGTTAATGTCATGAAACCAATCTATATCTGCCTGTCAAGTTAATGTCATGAAACCAATATATATCTGCCAGTCAAGTTAATGTTATGAAACCAATGTATATCTGTCTGTCAAGTTAATGTCATGAAACCAATGTATATCTGCCTGTCAAGTTAATGTCATGAAACCAATGTATATCTGCCTGTCAAGTTAATGTCATGAAACCAATGTATATCTGCCTGTCAAGTTAATGTCATGAAACCAATATATATCTGCCTGTCAAGTTAATGTCATGAAACCAATGTATATCTGCCTGTCAAGTTAATGTCATGAAACCAATGTATATCTGCCTGTCAAGTTAATGTCATGAAACCAATGTATATCTGCCTGGCAAGTCAACTAAAGGTGTTCATTAAACATTTTAATTTGTTTGCATCATGTTTAATTAAAAGCATGGGGGCCCCGAGTGGCCAAGTGGTCTAAAGCGCTCTTCGTTACGGATCACTGCCATTTCACCTCTGTCTGCGTGGGTTCGAGTCTCGGATTCAGCCAATGTGGGTATGTGAGAAAGCTTGCCAGTAGCTTCTCGTGGGTCAGTGGTTCTTTCTGGGGTTTTCCCAGGTTCTTCCTCCACCATTAATACTGGCCGCCATCTATAGCTTATCGTGTTCTGAAAAATGGCGTTAAACCCTACAACAACAACAACAAGAACAACAATTAAGAGCATGCATTTTTGTGTCCACTTTTATCATCCCTGCCCCCAGGCTATTTTTTTGATACATGCATAATTTTCTTCAGCTAACTAACCTTGCTGGTTTTAACATGGTTTGGTCAATAATACTGTTGGGTTCTATGGACCATAACCACAGCATTATAGCAGGGTCACACTGTGTGTGTGTGTGTGTGTGTGTGTGTGTGTGTGTGTACATATACATAAGTGTGGATAAATAGAAAGAAAAGTACTGGAAAAAGTACCCTGTCACTAAATGACCATAAAATAATCATGCCTATTACAAGATGCAAATTTATTATATAAAAAACCATGCGGAAAAATGAACTGAATGACAAATCCTGCATATATTTATTTATTAAAAATCATTCCAGTTTATTAGATAAATCCCACAAACCAATTTTCATCAAATTTACACAGACTGACAATCACATACTTATATAATCAATACACAAAAAACAAGGTAGACATGCGAGTCGATTTCTCCAGTATGAAGAGAGTACTAACATGACAATGCTTATTTTTTCACAACGGAAACCTTGATTAATCTATTGACATAAGGTTGTAAATTACTAAACATCTCCAATATATTCATGTACACTCTTTTTCGAGTCAAGATTGTGTACTATGATTACAAACATCCTATCGGGCCTTAAACCCATGTTTAAGTAATCCTGGTACCTTATCATTCTTTTATGGTTGCAATACAAATTAGTATAATTTTATAACAGTATGATGCTTTCTCTAAAAGAAATATAGCTCTATAGATTTAATATTTCAACGTTTGTACTACCATAATGTTGTTTTCAAACAAACTAACCGACCATATATCTGTGCAACGAGGTTAAAGCCATAAGTGTCATAATGCATCGGCGTGTAGGCACCAGAGCTGCCAATCCAGATTGTGCTGTCTGTCCCATCACGCTCATGAAGGCCAAAACAGCTCCAAGATACTTGCTGCAAATAAAAACATATGTTTGATTAAAATCTTTATCTGATAAGCGGAACTTTTATTGTTTTGGAAAATGTATGACTTCCCACATCTGAAATGGCTTATCATTTGAAAAATGCAGAACATAACAAACCCAGCTCTGCACATCCTACTAGGCTTATCATGGGAAAAATGCTGTAATAACAAGCCTAACTCCCAAAATCCTACCACACTTATCATAGGAGATATGCTGAGAAAATGAGCCTAACTTCCAAAATCCTACCACACTTATCATGGGAGAAATTATGTAAAAACAAGCCTAACTCCCACAATCCAACCACACTTAACATGGGAGAAATGATGTAACAACAAGCCTAACTCCCACAATTCAACCACACTTAACATGGGAGAAATGATGTAATAACAAGCCTAACTCCCAAAATCCAACCACACTTATCATGGGTGAAATGCTGTAATAACAAGCCTAACTCCCAAAATCCAACCACATTAAACTTTATCAAGGGAGAAATGGTGTAATAACAAGCCTAACTTCCAAAATCCAACCACACTTATCATAGGAGATATGCTGAGAAAATGAGCCTAACTTCCAAAATCCTACCACACTTATCATGGGAGAAATTATGTAAAAACAAGCCTAACTCCCACAATCCAACCACACTTAACATGATAGAAATGATGTAACAACAAGCCTAACTCCCACAATTCAACCACACTTAACATGGGAGAAATTATGCAATAACAAGCATAGCTCCCACAATCCAACCACACTTAGCATGGGAGAAATGATGTTATAACAAGCCTAACTCCCAAAATCCTACCACACTTATCATGGGAGAAATGGTGTAATAACAAGCCTAACTTCCAAAATCCAACCACACTTATCATGGGAGAAATTATGCAATAACAAGCATAGCTCCCACAATCCAACCACACTTAGCATGGGAGAAATGATGTTATAACAAGCCTAACTCCCAAAATCCTACCACACTTATCATGGGAGAAATGGTGTAATAACAAGCCTAACTTCCAAAATCCAACCACACTTATCATGGGAGAAATTATGCAATAACAAGCATAGCTCCCACAATCCAACCACACTTAGCATGGGAGAAATGATGTTATAACAAGCCTAACTCCCAAAATCCTACCACACTTATCATAGGAGATATGCTGTGAAAATGAGCCTAACTTCCAAAATCCTACCACACTTATCATGGGAGAAATAATGTAAAAACAAGCTTAACTCCCAAGATCCTACCACACTCATCATGGGAGAAATGATGTAATAACAAGCCTAACTCCCAAAATCCAACCACATTTATCATGGGAGAAATGCTGTAATTACAAGCCTAACTCCCAAACTCCTACCACACTTATCATAGGAGATATGCTGTGAAAATGAGCCTAACTTCCAAAATCCTACCACACTTATCATGGGAAAAATAATGTAAAAACAAGCCTAACTCCCACAATCCAACCAGACTTATCATGGGAGAAACAATATAATAACGAGCCTAACTTCCAAAATCCAACCACACTTATCATGGGAGGTATTATGTAATAACAAGCACAGCTCCCAAAATCCTACCACATTTATCATGGGAGAAATAATGTAAAAACAAGCCTAACTCCCACCACACTTATCATAGGAGATATGCTGTGAAAATGAGCCTAACTTCCAAGATCCTACCATACTCATCATGGGAGAAATGATGTAAAAACAAGCCTAACTCCCAAGATCCTACCATACTCATCATGGGAGAAATGATGTAATAACAAATCCAACCACACTTATCATGGGAGAAATGGTATAATAACAAGCCTAACTCCCACCACACTTATCATAGGAGATATGCTGTGAAAATGAGCCTAACTTCCAAAATCCTACCACACTTATCATGGGAGAAATAATGTAAAAACAAGCTTAACTCCCAAGATCCTACCACACTCATCATGGGAGAAATGATGTAATAACAAGCCTAACTTCCAAAATCCTACCACACTTATCACTGGAGATATGCTGTGAAAATGAGCCTAACTTCCAAAATCCCACCACACTTATCAGGGAGAAATAATGTAAAAACAAGCCTAACTCACAAGATCCTACCACACTCATCATGGGAGAAATGATGTAATAACAAGCCTAACTCCCAAAATCCAACCACACTTATCATGGGATAAATTATGTAATAACAAGCATAGCTCCCAAAATCCAACCACACTTAGCATGGGAGAAATGGTGTAATAACAAGCCTAACTCCCAAAATCCAACCACATTTATCATGGGAGAAATGGTATGATAACAAGCCTAACTCCCAAAATCCAATCACATTTATCATGGGAGAAATTATGTAATAACAAGCCTTACTCCCAAAATCCAACCACACTTATCATAGGAGAAACTATGTAATAACAAGCATAGCTCCCACAATCCAACCACACTTAGCATGGGAGAAATGATGTAATAACAAGCCTAACTCCCAAAATAGAACCACATTTATCATGGGAGAAATGGTGTAATAAAAAGCCTGGCTCCCCACATCCTACCAGGCTTATAATGGGAGAAATGCTCTACATCACAGAGTAAATGTTAGTTTACTGTGAATATTATTTACTGTGCTCATGGCTTTTTAACAAAAAAGAGTTACTAAGCATAATAAAGAATGGACACAATGAATGCACCATTTATAGCCAAATATTGAAGGATAAAAATCATTTTACTTTACTACTAGGCAAGTTTTGAAAGAAAATATAATTTTTGGTTTAACTTAAGCTTTCAGTCAATCTGAGTTTTTCACAAAAACCAAATACAGATTAATCTCAAAATAACCTTTGTTAAAAGTTGTATCATTTGCTTGGGATGTATTTACACTGAAATGGTCCACATTTCATCTGAATGTCATCAGCAATTTATCAACTTCTGCAAACATTTGATGAAGTCATTGTATATGACTGAAATGATATATTTCTATCAGTGAAAAAATAAAAGTGGAATGCAAACTGAATGTAGAATAAATGCATATACAGTGCAAAGAATGAATGAAATGCTGAATAAATGCAAACACAGTGCAAAGAATGAATGAAATGCTGAATAAATGAATACACAGTGCAAAGAATGAATGAAATGTAGAATAAATGCATACACAGTGCAAATATTGAATGAAATGCTGAATAAATGCATACACAGTGCAAAGAATGAATGAAATGCTTAATAAATGCAAACACAGTACAAAGAATGAATGAAATGCTTAATAAATGCATACACAGTGCAAAGACTGAATAAAATGCTGAATAAATGCAAACATAGTGCAAAGAATGAACGAAATGCTGAATAAATGCATACACAGTGCAAAGAATGAATGAAATGCTGAATAAATGCAAACACAGTGCAAAGAATGAATGAAATGCTTAATAAATGCAAACACAGTACAAAGAATGAATGAAATGCTTAATAAATGCATACACAGTGCAAAGACTGAATAAAATGCTGAATAAATGCAAACATAGTGCAAAGAATGAACGAAATGCTGAATAAATGCATACACAGTGCAAAGAATGAATGAAATGCTGAATAAATGCATACACAGTGCAAAGAATGAATGAAATGCTTAATAAATGCATGCACAGTGCAAAGAATGAACGAAATGCTGAATAAATGCATACACAGTGCAAAGAATGAATGAAATGCTGAATAAATGCATATACAGTGCAAAGAATGAACGAAATGCTGAATAAATGCAAACATAGTGCAAAGAATGAACGAAATGCTGAATAAATGCATACACAGTGCAAAGAATGAATGAAATGCTGAATAAATGCATACACAGTGCAAAGAATGAATGAAATGCTTAATAAATGCAAACACAGTACAAAGAATGAATGAAATGCTTAATAAATGCATACACAGTGCAAAGACTGAATAAAATGCTGAATAAATGCAAACATAGTGCAAAGAATGAACGAAATGCTGAATAAATGCATACACAGTGCAAAGAATGAATGAAATGCTGAATAAATGCATACACAGTGCAAAGAATGAATGAAATGCTGAATAAATGCAAACAAAATTATTCAGTTTGAAGGAAATGACAAGCACAAAAATACAAATATCAAACAAAAATACACTGCATGAATGGATTTAAAAATTTATTTACTATTATGTCAAGATGCTGCCTAATTTAATTGACTGAGAGCCCTTTTGTATAATCCATCTGAGATCACATTCTTTTTCTTCACATTTACAATTATTATCATCTGAGAATATATTCTTTACATTTAAACTTTTTTATGATCATCTGAGATCACATTCTTTACACTTACAATTTTGGATAATCATCTGAGATCACATTCTTTACACTTACAATTTTGGACAATCATCTGAGATCACATTCTTTACACTTACAATTTTGTATGATAATATCACATTCTTCACTTAGAATTTTGCTTAATAATCTGAGATCATATTCTTTACACTTACAATTTTGTATGGTCATCTAAGATCACATTCTTTTTACATTTGTATGCAATAATTCAAGATCACTTTCTCCAGGTGGCCAAGTGATCAAAGGCACTCGCCTTTACTGATTAATAACATCTAACCACTGTCCTCACAGGTTCAAAGCACTGGCTAAGCCTACATAGGTATGTGCCAAAGCTTGCTAGTTGCTTCCCATGGGTAAGTGGCTCTTCCAGAGGTTTTCCCTCCACAAGACATAGTGATCATGTGCTGAAAAATGGCATCAAACCCATAACAAAAACAAAACTACCACCAACAGTGTAATGACATTATCTCCCTGTGGTTGCATCTGTAAAATATTTTTTTAACAAAAGAAGAAATAAAATTTAATAATAAACACTCTACAACTATATCATTAATAATTACAGGTGAGATTTTTTTTTCTTCATAAAATTCAGTCCTTGTTCTTTAACTAATATTAATTGAACCAATAAATGAAAAATCAGAATAAATTTCTAAAACTGTAGATGAAAACCAATGAGACAACAGCAGATATACAAATATGAATGGACTGTAACTAAAATGCAGATGAAGCACTAATGAAATGTCAAACAAATGCAGACTTTATAAAATTACCATTAAGACAACTGACCATAAACCTTTATCTTTTTTGACAGTAAATTTAGGTCAGAGAAGTGATAATAGCCACTGACTAATAAAAACACAGTTACACTGTACTGCATATTTAGTGTCTATGTAACATAATTGAACTAAAATTAATGACTATGATGGGTATGGAAGTAACCCACCCAGTTATACATAGTTAAAGCAGAATATAATCATTTGACATAATCTACAATGTTTTAACTTACTTTCAGAAGATGAGGGTACTCCGAAAAGAAATCTACCATGTATTTGTAGTCTACATAACAAGAGTATTTGGATGGATCAAGGGCAGACATTGGGTTATCTGCCCTTAGTTTTCCACTTGACCATTCTGCATAGTCAGTAATGGTGACATCTAGGTGTAAACATTCAGTCTCTGGCAACAAATCTGAAACATCACAACAAATGAGCAGTCTTATTTTTAATTTGCATATCAATTTTATAAAATTAAATAAAATAGTGCAACAAGTGGAACTGTAAATTCAAATAGTAAAAGAAACTTAAGAGCAGAAATATAAGTTCAGAGCACAAAGTTGCTGCATTTTCTGTTAATGATGGTGTCACTCAGTGTTCTTTTGATAACCTGCCTTTTTTTACATGTATATGTATGATAATGGTGCATGATCAAAGTTTACAAACAATAGAAGTTCATCTGATAGACAGAGAGACAGACAGACAGACACAGGTAAATTAAACCAGTGGACAATTAAAACATGATGTGCTGATCAAAATGAATAAAATTAAGCTTCTCACATATTTGCAGAAAATTATAAGAACACAATTTTAAACTGGTTTTCTATTATATAATCCAACTGCAATAACAATGATCATCTTTGCTAACACCAGCAATTATCATGAATGGTCTTAAGGACAGCAAGCCTAGACAATAACATGTAGTAAGCACTGCACCATGCACTATTTGTTTTTGTGTACAAGTAACAGATACTAGGTACAGTATCATGTACTATTGTTTTTGTAGACAAGTAACAGGTAGTAAGCACTGTGCCATGCACTATTGGTTTTTGTAGACAAGTAACAGATAGTCAGCACTGCCATGCACTATTGGTTTTTGTAGACATGTAACAGGTAGTGAGCACTGTGCCATGCACTATTGGTTTTTGTAGACAAGTAACAGCTAGTTAGCACTGTGCCATGCACTATTGGTTTTTGTAGACAAGTAACTGGTAGTCAGCACTGCCATGCACTATTGGTTTTTGTAGACAAGTAACTGGCTGTAAGTGCTGTGCCAAGCACAAGTAGTTTCTCTAGATAAGTGACTGGCAGTAAGCACTCTGGCATGCATTGTTGGTTTCTCTAGATAAGTGACTGGCAATAAGCACTATGCTATGCACTACTGGTTACTCTAGATATGTGACTGTGCCATGTACTGCTGGTTTTTATAAATAAACAGAAACCAAGTTCAGATAGACTGACTAGACATGGCAGATGGTGAAAAGTGAGGGTGGAAGATGGTGGAGAGCGAGGATGGGAAGATGGTGGACAGCAAGGGTGGCAGATGGTGGACAGTGAGGGTGGCAGATGTTGGAAAGTGAGGGTGGTGAATGGAATAGTGAATTAAAGAGCAAATCAACTGGTATATTCAAATTTAATGGCAATAACTGAGGGCAATGGGAGAACAGTGGCAAGAAATCATGGAAACGCTGTACCTTCTTTCCTAGAGTTTATTATATATATATATATATATATATATATATATATATATATATATATATATATATATATATATATATATGTATGTATGTGTGTGTGTGTGTGTGTGTGTGTGTGTGTGTGTGTGTCTGTGATGGGATTTATAGTGATGTCTAGCAGCAGGTCATCATGCCTCAGACATTTAGCATGATCTCCCAACCATATCCTGACACCAGACTGACCAGTACTATTACTATCCCAATAATGCTGAGCGCCTAGCATGGCAACTGTTAGTAGCATTTTTATTTGGTCTTTGGTAACACTTGGCCAGGGTTCACACCCACAAACTCCCACATCCAAGGCAGATAAGTCAATTATACAACCAGCATCAACAAGCAGTCCCAACTGGATCTTTCCCTTCCCCTGGAGACAGGGTGGGCACTGATATAAGGATTATTTTGCTTGATCCACAGAATAAGAATCACTCTGATAGCTCTTCTATTGATTCTGCTTGAATTTCATTTACCAAAGCTCTTCTCTTCATAATTTTCTGACTGCTCATAACAGAAAATACAAATCATCACATCCACATTTGGGTCACGTGACAGCCATTAATTTTTATTTTCCAAAGATTTCTGGTACTTTTTCCTTGTTATCTAATTTTGAGTATTGAGATTCTTGCCATCAACTAATTTCTAATGTTTTGACGGTAGTGGTACACCTGCAGATATTTCCACACCTTCCCCATTATCATCTGACAATGAATGTTTGTCAACTATGTTTTAACAGTAAAACAGGTTAATTATGCATTATCATTAATTAGGCCAATAAAACCTTCTAAGATTAGTCAGATATTGGCTCCAAAATTGATGCCCTATAAGATTTCATACTGTCTGTATTGAAATTAGCACATCGTACAAGTCCTCTCTGACATGCATGCAGGCCTGTATCTTACCATGTGATCATCCTTGATCGCCTTTATTATGCATGGAACATGTTCATGATCAAACTCATTTGAAATCTTTTGTCAATCATAATCAAGCTCATCCAAGGTCTTGATGAAATAAACTATACAAAACTTATGAAGATCTGACCAGAAATATAGCCTATTGGGAGTTCATGATCCCAGTCAATTGGATGCATGATAAGTTCATTATTATGCACAGATGTTAATCATAATCAAGTTCATCTGACCGCTCAACCGTATAACCTTACATTCCAAATCTAATTAAAAATATGACCGTCACAAGCTTATCCAATCAAATGCAAGGCTTCTTCATTATTATTCCATCAATTTCTCTTGTAACTGAAGTTATCCAAGATTTTAAAGACCATGAGCTTCCGTACCAATTGTTATGAAAACTTGACTAAAAATATGGCCTAAAGAGTGTTAACAAGTCTATCCATTTACATGATAATGGCCATTGTTTGTAATGAAACTAATATGAGGTCTTGATGTTACATATTTACATGCAAAATCTGACAAAAAAATAAAGCTTCAAGAGTGCTCAGAAACAAATGTTAATAGGTAGATGAGAGATAAGACTGATGTTGCCCCTACTCCTTCTTAGCCCCAATAACCTTTATTGAAAACAATTACATAGCAAAAAATGATAGCATAATACTAAATTCATGCCTAATATGACCACTTTTAATGAGTAACTGATGATCTTCCAAATATCTCAAAGCAAGTAATGAATATTACTGATAAACAAGGGAGACAGACCTTGAGTGTTGAGCAAATTATCAAAGCAATATTGAAATTTTTTAACCAAAACTTAAGAATCAGCTGACAATTATACTGCTGCTGGAAAAGTGACTGATTTGTATGTTTTGTATATCTACATTGTGTGTTTAACTTTTGTCACTGAGTGTAGATTGTAATGATCATTTGTAAACAACAAACTACATAGATACATGTTGTCAACGACTGTGGGTTATAATTTAAGATAATATATGCAAACATGTTTACTTGGATTTGAGTTCAGGTCATTGGTTTTTCACTTGGAAAAAAAACACATGGTTTATCTGATGTTTGTCAAGTTATTTGCTAAATCTTAAGTACACAGACCTAACCTCGTTTACAAATTTTATGGAAATTCCATTGGGAATAAGCCTTTTTCCAGGGCATTCTTTGGTGCTGTAAGTCAGGTGTCAGTCTGTATATAAGGACAAAGCAAACATTATTCATTATTTTCTTAATATCAGTCTTTCAGTTGTGTTCAGTTATAATTTTGAGAGGAATCATTTATTTAAATTATTTATTGGAATTATAAAGTTCTCACTGACATTTTGGTCCAAACATTACTTTGGTATTATTGTAAAATTAATTCAAAGACATTCTGGATTATATTGTTGAGATACAACAAGACTGCTGGTACATCAGCACATTCAAAACAAGGAATTCATTTGAAACACTCAGTTTTTGGAATTGTGATAGAACGTTTACTATTATTTGGGATTTAATTCACAATACAGCAAATTCTCTATTAAGTTTCATTTTGTATTCTAAGGAAATAAATTACTTGTTGAAATTTACCTAACTTGTTGGTTATGCTTTTCCTTGTTACTTAGTTTAAGTCCCAAGACATGACAGGAAAGTTTTCCATTAACATGTGCTCACCAAAAATAACTATTTGTCAAGAAAAGACGTTTTGAATGACTTAGTATTTTACAACTACATAGTAAAATATTTCGGAATAGCTCAGTCATAAATGTCATTAGTTACTGAGAAACAGGGACAGGATCGGAAATGTAACTGTAGGAACCAATTATCTGAAGCTAACATTCAATAATGTTCTGATGATTGATCTCTCAATAGTAATATCATATTCTTTGTTCACCCTCCTCTCCCACTACCATAAATTATACCACCTGGACCTACTTTTCATTAACAATTGATCTGGGCTTAGTTTTCATTAGAAATTGATCTTAGCTTCATTTTTGTTAACAATTGAACAGGGCTTTAATTTCATTAGCAACTGATCTGAGCTTGGTTTTCATTAGCAATTGATCTGGGCTTAGTTTTCATTAGCAACTGATCTGAGCTTGGTTTTCATTAGCAACTGATCTGGGCTTTGTTTGTGTAAGCAACTGATCTAACCACAATGATCTTGGTATAATATTCAAGACTTAGTGCATATTCACTGAATTCATACAATTTAAAACCGGCATCTTGAAAGAAAAGACTGTCACAAATCAATATCTATGTAACAAACTGAGCCAATACAAAATATCACTAAGCCTGCCTAGACAGCAGCAATTAATCACTTCATATGCAGTGTTAAAAACAATAATTACTGCTTATAAAATTGGCTCTACAACATATGTGTAGATATCATGTGCAACAGAAGTAAAATGCAGGTTTTACAAAGAAAGAAACATATTTACAAACAGGCTTTGTTACCAATTATAAGAATTCTCCATGTGGACCCGACCTCTAGATATGTATTCATGGTAATACATGACACCAACCAACAGTTAACAGGAAATATTTTAAGCACAAATGGTAAACCAAATCATCAGCTATCCATTTGATTCTAACCACAGTGTGATATCAAGGATGTGAAAGACCATTCTATGGCAAAATAAGTATTACAAAAATTTCACGGATTCAGCCAATGCAGATATGTGAGAAAGCTTGCCAGTAGCTTCTCATGGGTCGGTGGTTCTTTCCGGGGTTTTCCCGGGTTCTTCCTCCATCATTAATACTGGCCGCCATGTATAGCCTATCATGTGCTGAAAAATGGCGTTAAACCCTACAACAACGACAATAACAAAAATTTCAAGTACATGTATTCATTTTGATTCTTTCAAACAAATTTTGAGATTAATTTGACAAAATGATTCAAAATTTGGAATAGGGATGGGGGGTTTACAGCAAATAAAAAAGTTAAATGTACTTTTGACAGAATGTTTGAAGGCTTCAGGATTAATCCTCTGCTTTTCTGATTAACCATCATGATACCCAACTTAGTGTTCAACCCACTACCGAGAAAGCTTGGGGATTATGATACTGTACTTAAAACTGAATGCTCATTCAATTACTGTCATTGAGTCTCAGACTCAGCCAATGTGGGTATGTGAGAAAGCTTGCCAGTAGCTTCTCGTGGGTCAGTGGTTCTTTCCAGTTGTTGTTGTTGTTGTAGTGTTTAACGCCATTTTTCAGCACACGATAGGCTATACATGGCGGCCAGTATTAATGGTGGAGGAAGAACCCTGAAAAACCCAGGGAAGAACCACCGACCCACGAGAAGCTACTGGCAGGCTTTCCCACGTACCCACGCTAGCCGAGCCTTGGACTCGAACCCACGCAGACAGAGGTGAGATGGCAGTGGTCCATAACGGAGAGCGCTTTAGACCACTCGGCCACTCAGGGCCCCCAGTTCTTTCCAGGGTTCTCCGGGGTTCTTCCTCCACCATTAATACTGGCTGCCATGCATAGCCTATCGTGTGCTGAAAAATGGCGTTAAACCCTACAACAACAACAACAACAAAATCAATTACTGTCAAGAAAGATGGAGAAAAAAATAAAGTAAGGCACATAATTTATGCATCAGATGTTCACACAAGTAGGGATCACCCCCCCCCCCCAATTTTTCTGAAGGCTTGTTGCATGGAATCCTAATTATCATTTCAGTCACAGAAATTGAATGCACAGAATTAAAGTCAATAGGAAATGTCCAAGAGACAATTAACTGGTATTTGAGCACATTCATAAAAATACAGATACTGACATCAAAGGCCATCAATGGATTTTATGGTTGTGGGTTACTTGGAGAAATTCTGGAATTTATGCTGGGCCCAAAGACAACCTAGGTAAAACAATGATACAAGATTCCAGATTAATCAAACAATTTAGAATATTATCACAATAATAAACAAACCTCCTGAATTTCTGGGAGCGATTTTACAATTGAACTTTTTGGCTTTCATAACGTCAGCCAAAAATTCTGGAGTCCACAATGCTGCTGGCCAATGATTGATGATATTGTGGAACACAAGGGGTGGGCATTCACTGGACTGCAGCAGCGACTCAAAGCAGATCTGCTCAGCCATTGTCAGTCTTCACTGATCTGCAGAAAAAGAGGAATTCTCCTTAAATATTCCATTTCATAATCTGGCCCCACAGGCACGAGATTCAGTAATCTCTCTTCTAAATATTTTCATCGGACAAGGCAGATAGTATCACATTTCTCTGGCATAGGCAAGTACACATATTTGTTGATCAAGCACAGGCCAAGTCAAACGTACCATATATATAGTTAGCAGTAATTTTTATTTTATAAATTAAGAACAGCTATTTTTATTTACTAAAATAACGGAAGATGTAAGTTTTCAACAAACACACATTTAACTTTTCTTCTTGGCACAAAAATCTGAGTGGAAAATGTTCATTCTGAATTCTGCACAATATATTTAGAATATTTTTCAGTGCTTTACAAGCAAGATGACTGGAAATAAGATCTGAGCATGCCCAAGAATATCGCCATGAAAGTTATATATAAATTAAAAAAAACAGTAAAAATATTTGATATTTTAAGGAAATCACTTTATATTTACTTTACAAAATAGAACCTTCCACTCCTTGATTTCAGTGCTTGCACCTTAAAACAATAAAGCAATAACTAAAGTTTTCAAATCAGATATACATAAATAGTACATGAAGATAGATACTAGAGATGTAAAAATTTTAGAAAAAGTCAAACAGGAGCCCAACCATTTAAATGACTGGTCACCCAGGTACCCAATTAAAGGGAAATTAAGTTATATGTGAACCTGAACTGCTTTGCTTTATGTTTATACATGGCAACCCCCTCCCAAGAGGTATAAGCGTAATTGTTACTAAAATGAGTGGCAAAAAAGTGCAATCTGTGCATGAAATTACTGATTGATATATTACATGCTATAATTACAGAAAACCGTATGAAAAACATACATTTATTCTGTTACTTATCTGGATGTACAGTTAAAAAATTTGTGACAATTTGGCTAAATCCATCTGGATTACTATGAGAATACAGACACAAAACAAAATGATAAATATGCACAACATTCACTTTATTTAGTCTACATCACGTTTAACTTCTGCTTAAAGGTCGTAAAGTCAAGTCCAAACATTCTGAATGCTGTATTATATCACTGTAGAATTCCTCTTTAAAAAGTAAATCTCATCAAAACAGCAAATGGTGAGTGACCCAAATTATCGTTCCATGGGGAACAACTTTATTATTGTTAATAGACCTAACTATGGTAATATATTACTTATCATGTTAAACTGAACATAGTAATCTTAACAAAGCTTAAATCCAGAAAAATTATAAATCCAGTAAAATTATTTTTAATTTTTAACCAGAATATTTAGTTATCTGGGAGCAGAGGTAAGTATTATCTGTTGATCTGATGATAGTAAACGAAAACCATTCACCATGATCAATACCTCACACATTGATTACTGATTGGATAAAAATGAAAAGTAAACAGAAACTATTTAGGGGTATGTTTTCTAAGTAGTAGCAAGGTAATAGGATATACTAGCCTAGGCCGGGTTACCTGGTTGATTAGCTCTACCAATATGGTCCATCTCATCTTCTTTTTAAAGACTGAGGCTTTTAGCTCGGGTAGAAGTATTCTCTAACACTGTCATTATCGCGGGTGCTGTATTATCGTGGTAAACAAGATTTCACTAATAACTCTGAACACATGCAGTCTATTGGCTGTTTACAGATGTGAAACTGTAGTTAGGAAGGAGTGAAAAACAATGAAAATCACTTTCTTGTAAAATGCATGCAGTTCCATTGATCATCATATACAAAACTTGTTAAACTTACTATATCTGCATTGGTCTTGATTACGAAATATACTCATTGTATCAGTTTATGTTTGATGATTATAGGTCATATACCAATGGTGACATACATATCCTTACAAGGTTATGTTTGGAATTTCATTCCATGGTAGCCAATATGGAACAAAATTGACAAAAGGTGTTTATGATCCTATTTATATAATTAGTAAAAAAAGAACAGTAAACGTTTTTTAAATCAGTAATATTTTAAAAAATACTAAATTCTTAAATAAATTTATATACTTTGCTAACAGTGCATTTAAACATCATGTACAGTTAAATAAAAATTTTTAATTTGTACCGTTCATTAATGGATTTCAATTTATTAATTTGTGTGTTCGATTTAATCATTGGAGTTTTTCGCTTCTGTGGAAATATTCAGCCAGTGCAAGCGTGGACATTTCTTTGAATAGATAAGTTACAATTTATGTTTAAAATTATAACACTATGTGTCACCATATCTAAGTCTGGCAAATACTGCGATAATCACAGGCACTCGATTCGGAGGTAAACCAATTATGTGTTGATTGATGAATGTACATATTAGTTTAACATCGAATCAAATTCCTGTGGCAATAATATAGATTTATTCCCATCATGGTACTTTAATCTAGGTCAATCACTATATGCTGTTTTATTTACATTTACGCATTTCGATTGACAGAGAGTTGTAAAAAAAAATGGAATTGAAAGAAGGAAAGTCATAGAAACTTTACAAATTATATCCATGCAGCAAAATGGCTCTAATTATGTACCAAAAACAACATTAAGTAGTTATACTATGCAAAGGTGGCGTTAAGAGTACGCGGGACCTAGGGCCGACCATGACCGCGCGGGGACAGAGTATCGGTATCTCGATTGATATGCTACTGCATCTGTGCTGCCACCTGTTAATTGCGTTACGAAGTTGATTAAGTTGACTTCGCAACTTTGCGTGCATTACGTGCGGCCTGTAACAGCGTTTCCAATTTACCGGAGAATATAGCCTGAAAAACTCATAAGGACGACCTTAGGCCTGAAGCGCGGTGCCCCCTCAAGAGCGGGGCCTGGGTCAGTCGCCCCACTTTCCACCGCAAACGCAGCTCATGATAATATGCCTACAGCGTTAAACTCTTCGAATCGTCAACAAATCGGTTCAAGAACAAGTGCTTAAAAATATTGGTTCTAATGTCTTTCTTAATTGTAATTTTGTTAGCATGATCTCTTGGACCGACAGACTAGTAGACCTAGTCGAACAAAACAAATCGGCCTATTACCTACTCGGCATGTATACTCGAGTTTCTCTGCACTTGATACGTATCAAAAACTTTATATGCAATAAACTAAGTAAGACGTTATAACATCACTTACACCATTAGTAAGGAATTAATTATAGTATCCTCTCATATTGAATTGACATCAACTAGTGACTGCTTTACATCAGCATTATACACAAAAAGCCATGTTGTTGTGTTGATTTGTATATCCCTCCAGTATTTTTACCTGAGAACCCCAGCTTTCGTGTTCTGTGCAAGTGCAAGCGCGCTCACACACACATAGCCAGGGCCGTAGAGAGCGATCACGTGCCCTGGGGGTAAAAAAAACACACCCGAGCCTCTCCTATTTCCTGTTCAAACAAAAAAAGTCTTTTATAAAATTAAAAAGTGTTGGTCGGCCCGGGCCCCGGGGATATATCCCCGGTTGCGCCCCCCCCCCTTGTCGGCCCTGCACATAGCTTTCGGATTCTCAGTAAGTATCTCTGTGGGATCAACAAAACATATATTATTATTATGGGTTTTGGGGTCCATGGCATATATTTGTAATCAGAGAAAGAAAGAAAGAGTAAGTCCTGCTTTGTCGATTGTATTAGTTGTCTATAAAACACCTCCAGAAATCTTTTGAAAGAATTAGCCCTTTATTAAAAGCAGGAATACAAGCTTGAAATATTTTATGGTTCAGCTAGATGCATGGCTTCAGCTTGATGCTGATGTTGAGAAATATTTGTTATTACCTTTTCGTTGTTCCAGCAGAAATAGTTGTGTAATTTTTTTTAAAACATCAATGCTAAATGTTTTTTTTTTCCTTTGTCTTGTCATTGTTTTGTATTTTCCTTTGAATACAACTCATTTAAAGTTGGAAGCGCTTACACGAGTTACAAAATTCAAAATTGTTTTGCATGTTCGTTGAAATTTTTTTACATGCATTTATCTGCAACAGTCCCTGACACATGTGATCCCTAAGCCAAATCCAGTGCACTTGAAATGACTGTTCTTCACCATATGATTATATTTATATATATATAGGAGTTTAAATGTATGGATACATAATTCCCATTATTGTACGGAGTTGCTAGACGCTCAAAATAGCATCTCCATTTCCTCTGTCTGTAATTAGGTGATTAATGTATGTGGAGGAGCTCTCTTTGTGCATAAAGGAATTTCTTCTGCTTATTGCTTATTGATGAGTTGTTGATCAAATTCATCTTCCACTATGATTTTGGTATAGAGTTAGTCTCTATTTTTTCCTGACAGTTTGTGGAATTCATATCTTAGTTCTCGCTTTGACTTCTGAGGCAAATATTAAGAGTCGGATCTGTTCTATGCAGCACCTTTCACTGACCATTCATTGTTCCCTTTCTTTTGATGTATGGGAGGAAACTCTTATATTTTGATTCCAAGAATTTTTTTCCCCTCTCGTACTCCTACTGAGTCCATGTCCCGTGGTGGCAGCTGATGAGGCTTACTCCAGGATGGACTGTTGCTGCCTTTGGAGTGTTGTTTTAGTTCAAGATGTTTAGTGATGGTGTCTATGTGTATACAGTGTGCCCCGCTATAGCACACTCTGTTATAACACTTATTCAGATGTAACCTGATTGTGGTGTGGCTCTGGTAATTTCAAAGACAATGTAATTTTCTTATACAAAAATGTATTACCGTTTTCTTAAAAGTACGAAAAGTAACGAGCAAAACGTTGGTTATAATTTTGGAGAAGAGATCATATATGAATTTTAATATAAAACGATCGTGGAGTGGCTCCTGCAATTTCATTTACATGTATTTTCTCAGACATGAAAAATGTTTTCTCTATAAATTTAAAGTACAAAAAATAACATCTACAATGTTTATTCAAGGATCACGCTGGGCTTCACCAATGTTGCAAATTGCGATTTATTTTCTTACTTGCGACAAAATATACCATCTGGCAATTTGTTTTGTGACATTGTTGTCTGTTCAAACTGGTAAATACAACCATGGGTTTGGAATTAAGAAATTTAGAGCACCATGAAAGGAAGCCACAAACAAGGTATACAATTCACTGGAATTTATATATTTTTTATAACACTTTTTTTGTTCATAATGACAAACCATCTTAACAGTATTGTAATACCATATTCAATTTCTTCAATGGGATTTCATGATCCACCATGTCAAAAGCTTTCCTAAAATCTACAAATACAGATCCTATTGTTATACCTTGGTCATGTGCTTGAAGCCATTTATCAGTTAGGGAGATCAGTCTCAGATGAATGTTTCTGTCTAAAGCCTGATTGATTAGGGTGTAACAGCAAGTTTTTGGTTAAATATGACATGAATGAGTCATGGACATGTTTTTCAATCAATTTTGACAAGTTTGGTATAAGACAATAGATATGCAGTTGCCAACGGTGATAACTTGTTTGTTAGTTTGTGCTTCATTTACTCTGGTGGCTGAAATATCCTATCCTGGAACAATATTGCATGCTGCGAGCATCACAACTGTATTATGTGGTAGATCATATAAACTAGCTGTCACACTGCTTTTGCCATTGTCACTTTCTATGTAGCTGGTCCAGCCACTGTTCATCATGATGTTGTACTCCATCCATGAGCTTATGCACCCATTACTAGTGTCATTGCTGCTTACTAGTATATTCCATTCATTGATGTCAATATTGAAATTGTCAATGTCAAGTTTGCAGACATTACTAGTGTCCTTGCTGCTTTCTAGTATATTCCATTCATTGATGTCAATATTGAAATTGTCAATGTCATGCTTGCAGACATTACTAGTGTCCTTGCTGCTTACTAGTATATTCCATTCATTGATGTCAATATTGAAATTGTCAATGTCAAGCTTGCAGACATTACTTGTGTCCTTGCTGCTTTCTAGTATATTCCATTCATTGATGTCAATATTGAAATTGTCAATGTCAAGCTTGCAGACATTACTTGTGTCCTTGCTGCTTTCTAGTATATTCCATTCATTGATGTCAATATTGAAATTGTCAATGTCAAGCTTGCAGACATTACTTGTGTCCTTGCTGCTTTCTAGTATATTCCATTCATTGATGTCAATATTGAAATTGTCAATGTCAAGCTTGTAGACATTTACGAAGCAGAGTTTTGGGTATCCTGCTTATCTCTTAGGATTGGCAACTGCACTGTACAGTATGTCCTGTGTGATTTGTCCATTCTGCATTTTGTGCATGTGTCTGAAAAAGTGCAGAGATCTATATTTGGGGAGAGCCAGGAAGCTTGGTAAATTGGCCTAGGCAAGAACATAAGCATTGGTGACTTTGTCCTGCTACGCAAAATATAAAAAATGCAATGCAAGTAGTGGAGATGGAAGATTTCAGCCATCTATTTTTGGCATTTGTAGGTAGTCAACATTTTGCTGCATACAGCAGGTTACTGAAGACGCTGACATGATAAGTTACTGAGGACACTGACATGATAAGTTACTGAGGACACTCACATGATAAGTTACTGAGGACACTCACATGATAAGTTACTGAGGACACTCACATGATAAGTCACTGAGGACACACATGATGAGTTACTCAGGACAATCACATGATAAGTCAGCATCTAAATCTCAAGTTAAGTTTGTTGTTATCTCAGGCATATTTGGTGAATCTGTCAAAGGTGATGGCCACTTTTCCCATAAAGGTGCTGATCTCTATGATCAAGTGACATGTTGTCAGTGCTGATCTCTATGATCAAGTGACATGTCAGTGCTGATCTCTATGATCAAGTGACATGTCAGTGCTGCATCTCTATGATCAAGTGACATGTTGTCAGTCACTAAGGATCCTAGCTTGATGAACTTACTGTCTACCTTCAGAGAAATGCTACTGAGGCTAATTATTGGCTGTTGTGTGACACCTATTGTTATGATTTCCATTTTATTGATGCTGATAGTGAGAGAGAACATAGAACATGCACAAGAAATGCGTCCAGGAATGGAGGTGCCATATTTTGATCTTGACTTTCAGCCTGGCAAGGTTGTACAACATTTTCTCAGATCTCATGTACAGGTAGTTTCTTATTCCTGTGTCAAAGGCATAGTTAAGGGGCACTGAGAAGAAAATGAAAAAATATGTTTGTGCCGGGCTCAACCTTTTTTCATACCACACTTGATACTGAAGCCTCAGACATGGAAGCATCACACTGTGTCATTCTGCACTTCCTAAGGAGTTACACAGGGCAGCCAATCTTTCAGAGTATTTTGAAAAACTCTGCCCTACTGATAAAATCAAATGGTATGTAAGGTCAACAAAGGTAATGTAGAGTTGTTTCTTCTTTTCTCTACATTTCTCTTGCAGTTAGTATAAGGTGAAAATCAATTATTCACTGTTAATTAGTAATTTTCCAGACTATGAGCATAAATATCTTAAGAATTAAAAATTTTGGGCAGTATCACTCTGCCTTCATTAGCGATTAATGTTGATCGCCTGACTTATAATGGCGGCACACAGTCACATGATAAGAGGAGACAGGTGTAGGTGGGAGATCATTCAAGCCCCTCATCCCTGTATAGTGTTGGCCTCCACTGTCATATTTCAGTCACTTCCTTCCCCTTCCTCTTCTGATGTGCTTATCTTTGATTGGGAACAATGAAATGTCCTATATTACATGTACTACAATGTTCATGTAAGACCTATGACTCTCTACTGATTTATTCTTTGATCCTTGTTTCTAACACTTTACCCGTTTCCTTGATGTAATAATTCTTACAATCATTACACTTGATACAATAAACCATGCCTCATGTTTTAAATTTTTGTTTGTTTTGTCCTTCACATGTGTAAGTTGTTGTCTTAGAGAATTATATGGCTTGTGAGATACATTGATCCTATGATGTCTCAATACTCATGCTGGGACTTCTGTTGTACCATGGATATATTACATACCGATGTTGGTTTTATTTAGGCCACACGTGGTTTTGTTTTTAAAACATTCTGCTGTTTGAAAAACTACTCTGGATAGCCATTTACCTTTAATGCAGTTACCACATGCTCTGCTTCATCAGTAAGGGTATAAGGAACATTATCCTCATAGTGAAAAATTAATAAGGATCCATTTTGTTCATTTTCCAATCATTTTAATTCTTTAGAAAGGACACCTGTCCAGAAAGAATAGGTTTGTGTAGTCCCATGAGCGATTCTTTTAGGCATGATCTATTGGATGTCAAAACATTTTCTGTTTGAGAATTTTCTTTCGACATATCTACATGGATTACCTCTGCTGTTATTATAACATTTGCTCTATCCATGAATTTATTCTCAGATGCATAAAATATTCCATACAGCAACCATCCTGCAAAAGACCATGCCCCAATGCCATTAAGCTTCATTGAACAGCTCAAAAAAAAATATAATTTTACCTCATCTTAAAAACCTTGTTTGAAATGGACAACAATCCTGCATTTTGATTGGTCACATTACTTTTGAGTAAGATCCAGCATTTTGATTGGTCACAATACTTTTTAATAAAATTCAGCACTTTGATTGGTCAGATTACTTTTGAGTAAGATCCAGCATTTCGACTGGACAGAATACTTTTGAGTAAGATCCAGTGTTTAGTTGGACAGAATACTTTTGAGTAAGAGTTGCATTTTATGATGGAGGGACCAGGCTACATGTATGTCTGTGGGTGTTACACTTTTAATCTCTTTGCCTCTACACTATGTAGGTTTTTATGTGCTGATATGCAGTTAAACACTAACCAATTGGTAAATGAATCAGTCATCCTGGTATCAATACACCGATACTTCTCCAAACAAATGACAATAAAGAAGATACAGTGTACTGTGACATTTCTATACATTACGAATACAGTGACGCACAATACCACATGCGCTATAAAAGTGCATTTGGTAAATATATTAGAAGCAATTCACACAGAACCTCATATTACAGCATTGAATGATGCAAAACCATAGAAAACTATTTAATATAATATCCACACATCCCTTAATTAGTACCAAGGCTGGCACGAGACAATACGGCGTGTTAAGCGAAACAGACATTTGGCACACCCCCTTAGAATATTGCCGATAAGAAGCTCGTCAGAAATTGATTTAAGTTATGACCATACAAAAAGATTTTCATATGAAGAAAAAACGAATGGTTTTGTTTCATTTTAGCTCCATTGTTTGATTTTTGTGCCCCATTCCTTTTTTGATTTGGCATCCCTCTGAAAGCTCACTGCTTGCACATAACTTGATTTAGCACACTCCTGCCTTCGGCTTTTTTTTGTGTTATTGTTGTAGGGTTTAACACCATTTTTCAGCACACGATTGGCTATACATGGCGGCCAGTATTATTGGTGGAGGAAGAACCTAGGAAATCCCCGGAAAGAACCACCGACCCTCGAGAAGCTACTGGCTAGCTTTCTCACATACCCACATTGGCTGAATCTGAGACTCGAACCCATGCAGACAGAGGTGAGATTGCAGTGATCCGTAACAGAGTGCGCTTTAGACCACTCGGCCACTCGGGGCCTCTCTGCCTTAGGCACATATTCAGAAGTATGAATTATTAGTACTGTAAACATATGTATTGGCAATCATACTGGAAGTCAGTTAGCAAGCACACATATCTTGGGTCAAAACTCTAAAAAAATATTTTATGACATATCTGTCAACTTTTCAAAAGTCGAGTAGGGAGATTGAATAAAACAGTAGGGAGATCAAGACATAAAATCAGGAGGTTTCTCACAGCATTTTTTTTGTGTCATTTTTACTAGATACTAACCGATCTTCTGGGTCCAATAATGCATGAAATTCTGCAAGGACTCACTGTTTCTTTCCGAGATGTACTTTATTTTCCCCCAATGACATGCCCCATTTTCATATTCTGGTCAGCTGTGGCCAATTTACTGCACAATAGCTGAATATCAGACTTAAGTGAACAAGGAAGAAAGCAAGTGTGACTAATTAACAGTTAATCCTTATTGTTGCAATTATCTTGTGAAAAGGACTGCCCCTCTGTCATACTTCAAAGAAACCACATTCTACAATTTGTGTATTTAAGAACCAGAAATTGATTGGCAAATAACGATGCCGCATTTTGTTATAGTACCTAAAGTGCATGATAATTCATCTTAACAGTTCAACTCTGCAGTCTCAAGATACCATACATGTGGCAACTATTTTTACCACGTTTTATTTATTTCCGTGTTGTCAGCTCATAAGACATTTAACGATGTTAACTAAATAAGATATTTATTCTGAATTAGTTTTGGGAGTGGGGGCATAGATGCTATGAGGTATGTTTTTGTATTCCTTCTTTTAATTTAATGATGGTAATTAACATATATATGTACAGGACAGTAATGCCAGGTGTTTACTCATGTAAATTTCCATATGGGAATGGAGATGCTATTTTGCTTGTAGAGAAGGTTACATAGCACTCACAGTGAGTGTTATTGGGATTGGAACTAATCGTTGAGAATTTTATTGTTGTGGTTTATTTTTTGTTAGGATTTAAGATTTATTTCATTATTGTATTATAGGTTTAAAAAAAATCAATAATTACATAAATAATATTTAAACTTAACATTCTATTTACTGAAGAAAAGAATTCATTGTAACGTAATACTAATTATGTCATCACAGCAATATTCACAGGTGATAAAATCGAACATTGGCTTTTGTGGATTGCATACGATATATCTATTTATGAAGGATTTTATTTTGAAGGAATGAAAATAGACAGACATAATGTAATAATCAGGAGTTCTCTGCAAAATTAAGGAGATATGAGGTCATGAGGTTGGCATGGAAGGACCTCAAAATCAGGAGCTCTTGCGTTTGTAGGTGTGTTATGACTATATATTGATCACAGTAGTCATTATGATTCTGAAATCAATCAACACACACTTCCTCTTAGGTGAAAACTCTATTAAAATATCCATTAATTGTACATTATGTATTGATCTTGGTAGAACATGTAGTTGTAAGGTCAATAAATGACACAAACACCCTGCATAAAACTCTTATTAAAATATCCATTATGAGTACGTATGCATTGATTGTGGTAGACATGGTGGCTGTGAAGTCAATAAGCACACAACCCTGCTGCTTAGCTCATATTTATCCATTATGATTTGTAGTCATAATTATCCATGTGGATGTGAAGCTCCTTATACATTCACTTTGAGGCTTAAATCAATCAATGGATCTAATGTTTTATTCTGCACAATGAGAGAGAGAGAGAGAGAGAGAGAGAGAGAAATAGAGAGAGGGTTAAATCAATCAATGGATCTAATGTTTTATTCTGCACAATGAGAGAGAGAAATAGACAGAAATAGAGAGAGAGAAACAAAAAATAGAGGGTTAAATCAATCAATGGATCTAATGTTTTATTCTGCACAATGAGAGAGAGAGATAGAGAGAAATAGAGAAAGAGAAACAAAAAATAGAGGGTTAAATCAATCAATGGATCTAATGTTTTATTCTGCACAATGAGAGAGAGAGAAAAAAATAGAGAGAGAGAAAAAAAATAGAGGGTTAAATCAATCAATGGATCTAATGTTTTATTCTGCACAATGAGAGAGAGAGAGAAAAATAGAGAGAGAGAAAAAAATAGAGGGTTAAATCAATCAATGGATCTAATGTTTTATTCTGCACAATGAGAGAGAGAGAGAGAAAAATAGAGAGAGAGAAAAAAATAGAGGGTTAAATCAATCAATGGATCTAATGTTTTATTTTGCACAATGAGAGAGAGATAGAGAGAAATAGAGAGAGAGAAAAAAAATAGAGGGTTAAATCAATCAATGGATCTAATGTTTTATTCTGCACAATGAGAGAGAGAGAGAGAGAGAAATAGAGAGAGAGAAAAAAAAATAGAGGGTTAAATCAATCAATGGATCTAATGTTTTATTCTGCACAATGAGAGAGAGAAATAGATAGAAATAGAGAGAGAGAAAAAAAATTAGAGGGTTAAATCAATCAATGGATCTAATGTTTTATTCTGCACAATGAGAGAGAGAAATAGATAGAAATAGAGAGAGAGAAAAAAAATAGAGGGTTAAATCAATCAATGGATCTAATGTTTTATTCTGCACAATGAGAGAGAGAGAGAGAGAGAGAGAGAGAGAGAAAAATAGAGAGAGGGTTAAATCAATCAATGGATCTAATGTTTTATTCTGCACAATGAGAGAGAGATAGAGAGAGAAAAAAAAATAGAAATAGAGTTAAATCAATCAATGGATCTAATGTTTTATTCTGCACAATGAGAGAGAGAGAAATAGATAGAAATAGAGAGAGAGAAAAAAAAATAGAGGGTTAAATCAATCAATGGATCTAATGTTTTATTCTGCACAAAGAGAGAGAGAAATAGATAGAAATAGAGAGAGAGAAAAAAAAATAGAGGGTTAAATCAATCAATGGATCTAATGTTTTATTCTGCACAATGACAGAGAGAAATAGATAGAAATAGAGAGAGAAAAAAAAGAGGGTTAAATCAATCAATGGATCTAATGTTTTATTCTGCACAATGAGAGAGAGAAATAGATAGAAATAGAGAGAGAGAAAAAAAATTAGAGGGTTAAATCAATCAATGGATCTAATGTTTTATTCTGCACAATGAGAGAGAGAGAGAGAAAAATAGAGAGAGAAAAAGAAATAGAGGGTTAAATCAATCAATGGATCTAATGTTTTATTCTGCACAATGAGAGAGAGAGAGAGAGAAATAGAAAGAGGGTTAAATCAATCAATGGATCTAATGTTTTATTCTGCACAATGAGAGAGAGAGTACCTCTAAAGGGAAGAGCTTACATATATATATATATATATATATATATATATATATATATATATATATATATATATGCATATGCATGTGAGCACTTGTTAATAATTGTAACCTCAAAGGATGTATCAAAATTATAATTCTTTAAGGACACAGTGCAACTAATATTTCAACAAATTAATTATATGGAAATTATAAAATTAATTAAGCCAAACTTATGGGATAAATGGCAATACCTAAATTATATGGTGGAATGTAAGCACCCTGAGGGTCATGGTAATGGTAACAACCATAGTTCTTTTATTTTACAAGCACAAGAGTCATTCATTCAAAACCATTTTATTCATCCATCAAGGAACTTAAAACTATTTCATAATGCATTATAACTCATGAAGTAGATAAACATTTATCACAGTTTTTTGTCTCTCAAATATTTGAATGATACGAGTGTTGAATGTATTTAAAATAATAAACTATAATCATAAATGTATGTGTGAACAGAATCCATTTAAATGTTTTAAAAATAACCTTGATGTTCCTTTTCCTTCAACATTTGCATCATACAAGTTCTATGTACATACAAGTAAGCTGATATTAAGTGATATCAGAATGTATACAATCCGACATCCTGGTATTACTGGCATTGGATAAACATTTTAAATAGTTTCAATTTCATTTTTTAAGGATATGCGATTGGGGATTTTTTCCACAAATTTTGGGTGTTGTTTCTATTTTTATTTTTTATTTTTTTTAACTTTTAAATTATTACAGTGAAATTAATCCCATGCATATAAATCCTTTAAGATCGATATAGAATCTTAAAAAACAAAATTCTCTCAGAAACTCCTATATGTCTTCATTTCTCTCAAAAAGTCCTCATTGTTTTCATTCTCTCATAAAGTCCTAAATGTCTTCATTCTCTCAGAAAGTCCTAGATGTCTTCCTTCTTAAAATATTCGTTATAAAAGACATTCAGTTCCAGTCCCACTATATTTTATGACCAGATTCTAACAGTGCAGTCACTGCCACCAGACACCAGAAATTCTCCACTACGGTCAAACAGCAAGCACTGGACAGCATCCTCATGTCCAACCAATGAGGACAACTGAAAAAAAGACAATCAGAAGCTATAATATGTTATGGACCATTATAAATTAAGGAAAATGATTTATTAATATTGGCTTTCAAAGCTGGTAATATCACTACTTTCAGTGCACTGTCATCATGATTTTATATTGTTTTTCTTTTTTATTAAGTGAAAACATTAAGTTTTGTCAAAAGTCAGGCAATATGATTAGAGCAATTTCATTTAAACATTTATGATACTCAGGGAAGGCACTTTTTAAAAACAATATATAACAGGGTATTCTGATTATTCAAGAAGTTAATATGAAAATGACACAAAAATTTTATATATTTATGGGTGGCTACTTGATATTAAAATTTCCTTCCTTGGGTCCAAAGTATGCTTTACTGAAACAGCCCTAAATACACTATATTTTGTCTAGCACTAATTTTCATGGACTTTGCGGTTGCTGGTGACACATCATAGATTTAAAAACTAGAAAAATGGCTGTTATCTTGAAACAGCGTGACTCTTTCCCATTTCATTTGAACTGAACTCACAATGAAACTATATTTTATACAAAACCATGCAAACTGATATTCATGAAAATAGATACATTTACGTTAATAGTGTGTGAAGCTATTTCTTTATTTTTTGGAAGATAATTGATCCTGATGTGGAATTGTGCTTAGCTGACTTCAGTGATAATTGACCAAGCTGTGACACTGTGTTCAAATGACTTCAATGATAACAGATACTGATGTGACACTGTGCTCAGATGACTTCACTGATAATTGACCCAGCTGTGCCACTGAGCTCAACTGACTTCAGTGATAATTGATCCAGTTGTAACACTGCACTCAACTGACTTCAGTGATAATTGATCCAGTTGTGACACTGTGCTCAACTGACTTCAGTGATATCACCTAAATTAAATTTTATCTAAAGGTAAGATCATCATCATCATCAAACGAATAACCCAAGAGGTCATTGGGGCACCACAGTTGACTTTACAACCAATTCTCTCCATCTTTTACAGTTCTCTACTGCCCTTTGGGAATCTCCGAATCCCGTGCCTGTCCACTACTTAATGTTGTCTTCCCACCTCTTTTTCTGTCTGCCTCTTCTTCCGCACCCTTGCACTGTGCCTTGCAAAACTGTTTTTGTCAGTCCAGATGATCTTGAGACACGACCGTACCACTTCAGTTGACACTTTTTTACAGTGGTCAAGAGGTTTTAATAGGATCCAATGGCTCGTTGGATCTTGTTGTGAACTTCTTTATTGGTTACATGGTCAATGTATGAGATGCCCAAAATCTTGCTGTAGCATCTCATTTTGAAGGTTTGAATCCTTCTTTGTAGATCTGATGTGAGCGTCCATGTTTCACAAGCATACAGAAAGATGGATTTGACAATCATGCGCATCAGCCTGATTTTGGAACCAAAAGCAATGTTTGTATCTTTCCATATTGGTCTCTGACCTTGTTATTGCTACTGTTGTCTGGGCAATCCTGCAAATTAGTTCTGGTTTAGAGCCCTCATCTGTGATAACTGATCCCTAGTACTTGAAGCTTGTGACTCTTTCCAGCTTCTCTCCACTGACCTTTTTTCCTGCACTGATGCCATTTGGTGTTGTTGTCATCAGTTTGGTTTTTTTGGTGCTAATCTCCATACCTGTAGAAGCTGTGTCGATGCGCTCAACCAAGTTGACCAATGGGCAGTGGTACAGGCCGACTGGATCCATATGGGATGGAATAAGATGCTCCCACCCCCATGAGTCTCCCAACTATGGGTAAAATAGTGTGATGACAGCACAGCATCACTGGGTGGAAGTCTTCCTCAATGAAGTCAATGACCAGGGTGGAATGGCTCCAAGATGACCTCAATGACCATGTGCTCAAGGCCAGGGCGTGCCACACTATATCAGTGAATTTTGGCTGTGGTCATCCAGTCTGGAAAGAGACAGGCTTTGCCAGGCTGTATCTTGCCCTCGACAGACCACATGAAGATCTAAATCAATTTTTATATAAAAGTAGCACCTAAATTAATTTTTATCTAATATTATCACCTAAATTGATGATATTCATCCATCGGTGTCGATTAGAACCATTCAGTGGGGGTGGGTCTGGAGATGGCTGATAAGTCCGATGCAAGCCCTGAAGAGTCTGTTGCAGTGGGGACATGGATGTGCAGGATACTGACGGAGTTACAAAACTGCTTTCCATGATTTGCACAGATCACATTTCTCAGCTGTGTCCACCAGTCTTTTCTGCTCAAAGGCTGCTGCACCGGCATTGACTTAACTGTGCCAAGCATATCAATCAGCAGCAACACTCTCCCAGCTGTCAGGGTCAATTCCTAGGTTCTTCATCGAGGCCTTGAGGGCATCCTTGTACCTTTTTTTTGGCCACCATGAGATCTCTTGCCTTGCTGTAGCCCTCCATAGAAGACCTTCTTTCTTAGGTAGGCATTCTACCAGCATGCATACAACATGGCCAGCCCATTGGAGTTGTGCCTTGTACAGCATGGTGTGGATGCTTGTTATTCTGGCCTGAGTGAGCACCTCTGTATTTAGTACCTTGTCCTGCTATCTGATTTTCAGCCATTTTCTCAGGGAGCTCATATGGAAGTGGTTTAGTTTTTTAACATGGCGGCTATACACAGTCCATGTCTCGCAAGCATAGAGGAGGGTGGGGAGAACAACTGCTGCGTAGACTTTGAGTTTGGTGGTAAGCTTGATGCCTCTCTTATCCCAGACATTTGAGTGGAGTCTGCCAAATGCTATGCTGGCTTTGGCAATCCTGGTGTTGACCGTATCATCTATGTGGACTGCTTGTGAGAGGGTGCTGCCAAGGTATGTGAACTTGTCTACATTTTTGAGCATTTGGCCACTGACAGTGATGGATGGTTCCAGGTAATGTGCTCCAGGAGCTGGTTGATGCAGAACCTCTGTCTTGCTGGTAGAGATGGTGAGTCTGAAGTTGGTGGATGCTGTGGAAAAAAGGTCCATGCTCTGTTACATGCCTTCCTCCATGCTGGAGTTGAGGGCACAGTCATCTGCAAACAGGAGGTTGTGAATGTTCTCATTTTGGACTTTGGTTTTGGTATGAAGCCTCCTCAGGTTGAACAACCTCCCATCCAGATGGTATTGGAGAGCTACTCCCACATCACTATCCTTGAAAGCATTCATCAACATTGTGGAGAACATGAGGCTGAAGAGAGTGGGGGCTAAGATGCATCTTTGTTTCACACCATTCATAACTGCAAAGGGTTTGGAATAGTTACTCTGGTCCTGGACTCTGGCAAGCATGCCATCATGAAAATGCCTCATCATTTCAATGAAGACTTCTGAACATCCAAATTGGCCATCAACTTCCAAAGGCCTTCCTGGCTGACAGTGTCGAATGCTTTAGTTACATATCACCCAAATTAACTTTTACCTAAAAGCAATACCTAAATTAATTTTTATCTAAAGGTAATATACATTAATTTTTATCTAAAAGTAACATCTAGATTAATTTTTATCTGAGTTCTACAACACATTACTTACCTTTCCATTTGATATCTCGTACATCTTAATAGTGCTATCATTGCTTGCAATGGCCAACACAGTACCTGAAATGTAGGGGCAAAATTAGAAAATAATTCTGAGTTTGCATCTGTCTATCTTGCTTTGCCCGTTTACTGAGATAGAATAATATGAAACTAATGTAATAATAATATATTTCAATGTAAATGTGTAAAAACATTTATTGTTTAAAAAACATTCTAAACATGAAATTTGACATCCAGTTTACTTTTCCAATTATTACTGATTAGACAATATTCAAAAGACTGGTATTCATTCATGATTTAGACAATATTCAATAGACTGGTATTTATTCATCATTTAGAGAATATTCAATATGCTGATTTTCATTCATGATTTAAACAATATTCAATATACTGGTATTCATTTCATGATTTAGTCAATATTCAGTAGACTGGTATTCCTTATCATTTAGAGAATATTCAATATACTAATATTCATTCATGATTTAGACAATATTTAATATGTTGGTATTCATTCATGACTTAGACAATATTTAACATACTGGTAT
This sequence comes from Sinohyriopsis cumingii, assembly GCA_028554795.2. Lineage (NCBI taxonomy): Eukaryota > Metazoa > Mollusca > Bivalvia > Unionida > Unionidae > Sinohyriopsis > Sinohyriopsis cumingii. The sequence continues at coordinate 188,575 of JAPYKE020000196.1, read as the reverse complement.
TCATTCATCATTTAAACAATGTTCAATATTTTGGTATTTATTCATAATTTAGACAATGTTCAATATACTGGTATTTATTCATGATTTAGATAATATTCAATACATTGGTATTCATTCATTATTTATACAATATTCAATATACTGGTATTCATTCGACATTTTGAAAATATTCAATATACTGGTATTCATTTATCATTTAGACAATATTCAGTATACTAGTATTCATTAATCATTTAGAGAATATTCAATATGTTGGTATTTATTCGTGATTTAGGCAATATTCAATATGTAGGTATTCATTTATCATTTAGGATGTTTTCAAAAAGGTTGTATTCATTCGTTAAAAAACTGGCTGAAATTCAAGACATCAACTACTGAAACAAACTGTTAAATTACCTTAAAGTTCTGTTCTGCTCTGAAAATTGTGAGTTTTGGAATGTAAGGCAGGCATCAGTTTCAAACATTGCTGCCTTATTTACTGCTTATAAAAGTTTATGCATGCCAATGTCATTTTTTTATGTAACTGCGGGGGATAGGGGGCAAATCTATCTATTCATGTTATTAAAGAAAATCCTAATTAGCTCACCTGAAGGGTCGAAGCCCACTCTGTTGGCTGGATGGGGTCCTGTCTCAAAACTGACAATTGGAGCCACAGCCCTTACATCCCAGACCTTTGCAGTTCCATATGAGTCACAGGAGGCCACCATATCACCCTAGGAAAAAAATGAATAAATATATTTCAGTTCCAGTCAGATTTTTTTCTCTGGAAATAACTGTCAGATTTATCTCCCCTGGTACTATTATAATTAACAGTACTTAAGAAATCATAATTCCTCTTATTGCTATGCATGTGTGATAGATTTTGACCATTTGAGAAAGTGCACCCATTATTAAGCTGATGGCATCACAAATGTTAACATGGTTTCTTGTAGTTTTATGGTAGTATAAACATGACAAAATGTACTGGCTTATGAAAAATTATTCTTTTTTTAATAGAGCAAATTTTGAAATACTATCAAAAATGCTTTGTACCACACCATGCTTTGTACCACACCATATACATAGATAAATAAATAAATAAATATATATATATATATATATATATATATATATATATATATATATATATATATATATATATATATATATGTAACTAATAAACTGACTATGAACAGTGCAAAACTAGTATCTAACAAGCCTAAGCACTTTCGAATATTAATGTCTTTTTCAAAAGCAAATACAAAACACAGACAAGACAAAAAACAGAAAAACCATTGTCTTTGCAAAACTTTACATGACTATGACTTGATACAGATGCTGACTATGACTTGATGCAGATGCTGGAAGATATTTTATATTGACCTAGAAATGGAATATATAAGATATGACATCTTGTTTCCAACCAAACAAAAACTACCCTACTAAATGGTTCCTGGAAAATACCACAGGTAACTTGAATATTAAAAAAACAAAACAGTACAAGTAGAGTTGCAGGCTATTATACATCTGTAACATCTTGAGTTCATTTTTTTTAAAGCTGTCACGTATATAAGATGGTGGACATTATTATTGGCATGGTCTCTGTAGTCTTTAGGTGTTGCCTTACCAAAACATTAATGTCTAACTTTAAAACTGTTTTATGGTAATTTCCATACATAATGCAATAATAAGTGCACATTATAATGGCTTACCTTCAAGTTAAATGTAGCATAATTCACTGAATGCAGGTGACCATAGAATGTCTGTGCACAAAGTCCCTGGAAATAGACAAATAAAGAAAAATTATCAAAATTGTAATGACTAGTGACTGCACAGTATGATGGCAGTGCTTACATCAATGAAAATTGGTCATCCCCTGCCTACTGTGGTGAGGTCACCCAAATATATACAGCAATGAAGTCCTTTGCGACTTAACCATTCATTTAGTGTGGCCTCATTAGTTAAGTGGGCAGACAATGAAAGTAATCAAGCTTCATGTATTTATCTCAATGGATATTATAGTAAAAGTGCCAAAATGGCAAAAAATAATTCATCAGTGACCTTAACATTGAAAATTCTAACTTGGACTATCGTATATTGGATGCCCTCAAAATGATAAGTACTAGTGTAACAAGGTTCATCACTGATCCTAAAAGATTTATAAAAAAATATAATGCAGAAACAAAAGAAACCATAATATGAAGCTCTGTGACCTTGAACTTAAATAAAAGACTGTAAACTTTGAACTGCAGTATATCTATTAGTGTCAAATTTACCAAATTGTAGTTAGTTATCTTAAACAACTCATAAGTTATTTAGCAGCAGGGACAATGTTACAGAAACCTAAATTTGTGACTGTGATTGTGACCTTAACCTTAAAGATAAGACCCCCAGTTGCAAATGCAATACATCTTTTAGTATCAAGTATATGAAGTTGTAGTTAGTTATTTGAAACAACTCGTAAGTGATGGAGCAGAAGGAAAATATTACAGAAACCAAAAAGTGTGGCCTTGACCTTTAAGATAAGACTCCAAATTTGAAATGCAGCACATCTGTAAATGTCAAGTATGCCAACATGTATTTTTTTATACCTTAAACTACTCATAAGTAATTGAGCAATAGGGAAAATGTTACTGAAACCTAATTTACTGACCTGTGACCTTGACTTTGACCTTAAAAACAAGACCTCAGACGTGGTATATGACACAACTTTCTGTGATGATATAAAGGTATACAAAAGTTTTCACCCATTTGTCTCATGTGGCTCAAAGATATTAGAAAGGAAAATGTGATGGAAAACTTTAAATACTGACCTTGACGATAGGATCCAAATGTGGTCAAAGACCAAAATTCCTGTGATAAAATTATGCCAAAATTTCATCCCCAATTCTATGATGGCTCAAAAGTTATAGTAAAGTAAAAGAAAGTATCATGGTCCTCTGCCATAATATTCCATGTGAAAAGTAGAAGTTCCAAATATAGCACTGAATGGTAGCAAATTATGTCTGAGATTTCTTTCTTGTCTTGACAGAAAAGGCAGAGGATGTTCCAACTGAGGACCCCTAATGTGATACTCTATACACATTTTAATGATAATGTATAAGCTTACCACATTTAACCCTTTAGCTATGACTGCCACATCTAAGTGTCACCTGTAAATAGCTCCTGAACCCCAATGATGCATATATGCAGTGTCGATAAGCCTCATTTTCTACCCCAGTGTCGCTTATGTGTGTATATAGTTCAGCTGCTACTCGAAACCCCAGTGTCACATCTATGTGGACATGACCACTATGTTAACTAAACATTGATTGGTTGAAAGTACAGAAGTTTACATATTTTTATTTATCATAACCAATGAGAGTACAGTTTACTCAACATTTTGATACAAGTTTGAAAGCTGAGAGGCTAAATGTAAATACACAGGAAGGGCTTTCCTGCAATTTACAAAACATGTGTAGTTGAGATAAACAAAGATCGATTCTGATTCAGATATGAGCAACTTTGTTTTCTTATCCATCTGTAAGTTGTTGTTGTTGTTGTTGTAGGGTTTAATGCCATTTTTCAGCACACAATAGGCCATACATGGCGGCCAGTATTAATGGTGGAAGAAGAACCTGGAAAAAACCCCGAAAGAACCACCAACCCATGAGAAGCTACTGGCAAGCTTTCTCACATACCCACATTAGCCGAATCCGAAACTTGAACCCACACAGACAGAGGTGAGATGGCAGTGATCTGTAATGGAGAGCGCTTTAGACCACTCAGCCACTCTGTGCTGCTCAGATGTAAGTGATTTTGAATCAGATGATGAGGACATAGTCCCACTGGCACAATGGAGTGATGGCAGATAAATGATTTTGATTCTCATGTTGGTTCAACAATCAAGCTTGGACCACTAAGCAATGAGAAAGAATTTTTTCTCAATTTTTTTTTCCTGAATGTCTGGTGGAAAAGCTTGTAAAAGAAACAAATGATTATGCCAAGAAAATAGGGGACCAAAAGCAAGATCTGAAATGGTATGAAACCAGCAACATGGAGATATGGGCATATCTTGGAATATACATCATCATTTATGTGTGGATAATGACTGTTTTGAGAGGTACCAGTCTGAACTTTGTAAGTACAGTGTGGATTTCATTCATGTTTTTATGTGTACATATGTAAATAATGGATTTATTTTGTGTGATTCAAAACAGTTTACATGACTGGGATTTCTTGTATGATGGGATATAGGAGACTAGTGGAAATATATTAATAACAGACACTATACAAGGTAATCTGTTTTTTATTTCACTGAAATCCAGCAAAAACTAATGAAACAATGAATATAAATGTAACCATGTTTGTATTGTCAGTTTCTGTAGTCAGCCATGATGATGCTCTAGTATTCAGCCTAGCAACCAGCCTCAGTAACTGATGATGATAGCAGTAGTAGCTAAATGGTTAATTCCTTAATCACACTTTGGCTTTAAAGTTATACGGCAAAATGTAAAGTGTTATGGAAAAAAAATATCAACCCATGACATCAACTTTGCATATAGGACCCCTAATATGTTATGCAAACACACCTTAAAAATATATATATATATATATATATATATATATATATATATATATATATATATATATATATATATATATACCACCATGTTGACCTATTTTGTGTGTCGGGTAATTCTGTGCAATGATATGTCATTTCTGTAAATATTTGATCACATGCTATTTTGGGTCAAAAATCAATTTTATATCCAGAAAGAAGAATCGAATATTGATTAAGAAGAGTGATATTCATAGTGTACAAAAAAAATATCTCACATTTAGACCCGAAATGCACATAAAAATGTGATTTCTAAATGGCAACGTGAAGACCCACTCTATGACCTTCTTGAACCTGTAACCCAGAAAATTTTGATTTACTATGCATCTTTTAGAATCATACAAATAAATACATTATTTAAAGATGGAAATATGTACCTTAAAACAAAACTGTATTTTAATCCAAGTTTCCAATTTTGCAAGAAGTTGTCCCACACATACAAAATCGTCTGCTACCCAACGTGTCAACTTGCCGCTAGAATATAAATTCTCAAGAAATTCCCCAGGGTATAGTCTGTTTTTAAATTCTGTAGTAATTTTTCCCCATCAACAAGACATTGTAAACACATTACATCCTATTCATTGTTGTTTCTCTTCCACATAATAGCTTATTTTTCATAAAATGTTGAACTTTACATTACTAACCTATTTACAAGATCGGTTTTGTTTGCTTAATATCTCTTGCCATTTATTGGCAATTTTATGTTGAATTTTGTAAAACTAGCTATAAACCTGACCTAATTACTCGACTGAACTGCTGACAGAAACAGTCGAAAGTAATATATTTCATTTCTATAGCAAGATGGATAAACATTACATCTTTTCAAAGCTAAGCGCAGAATAGGCCGACATATCGCAAGTCAGGAAAACAGGAGGGTGGTATCCCCTGTGTCCAAAATTAATATTATTTTGAACAGAATATTCTGGTGACAATTGCATCTTTTCCAATGGTAAGCATTGTTGTATTTTATTTTTGTCAATTGCTCAAATTCAGTATGCATTTTGCTTCAATATTGGAAATGAAAACCTTAGGTGCGCAGAAATGCCTGAAAGTAGTATGTGTGTGTATATATATATAAATATATATATAAATAAATAAATAAATATATATATATATATATATATATATATATATATATATATATATATATATATATATATATATATATATATATATATATATATCGATTATTGAGCAGGAAGAAGTGTGATGGGAAATTTCACATACTTAACCATGACCTTCAACCTGAAGATAGACTGCTAAATATGGTAGATAACACCTCCAAAGGATGATAATGTATAAATATATCAAGTTTTATTCCTTAATCTCAAATGACATGACACTTATTGAGCAGAAACTAAGTGTCATGGATGAATAGATGAAAATGCTAGGGAACATATAAAAAAGGTTAGTGTATAAGACATCTGAAGGCTCTGATGTCATCAATAATTTCATGGCTAAAATATAAAATTTAATAATAATTAAATGTTAGATTAATAACTCCTTCAAAGCATTATTCAAAGTTCCATTTCTTACCATCCTGGCATCCCAAAGTGACATGGTTTTATCTGCAGAACTGGTAAGAAGGGTGTTGGAATATGGCAGAAACTCTATGCTATTGACGGAATCAGCATGCCCACGGAGTGTGTACCGACATCGCAGGCTGCTCAGGTCCCAGACTTTACTAGTATTGTCCAAAGAGCAACTTGCCAGAAAATCGCCACATGAATGCCATGTACAACCCCATACTAAAACAAAAAAGAAACAACAAATCATGTTTTGTTGAAGCTTATTCTAAAAAAGACAGAAAACTATAGATTCCATGAAACACTCTGTGTACTCATGATTGTTGTTATTAGTATATTCTTACCTATTAGCTAGTGTACACGAGAATTTTTTTTAGTTCATTTCAATATATGCAAGAAGCGTCAAACCACCTTTCATTATTTGCAGTACAATTTTAAATACTTCATAAAAATGTTAATTGTTTTCATATTGAATTTGTATGTGCAGTACTAGATTTACTAAGATATTTTATCAAACACAAAACGTTCTCGATATAGTAATGAGAAAAACAGCAACAAGAAATGGCTTTCCATAACAACAGTTCCAAATAGATATGTAACTAAGTAAAGTATACATGTAACCAAGCATAGTAGTTATGTAACCAAGTATTAAAAGTATATATGTAACCAAGTACAGCAGAGCATGGTTATATTTCTAACAATGAGGTTTCTCAGTACAGTATGACCCCGTATGTAACCAAGTAAGTATATATGTAACCGATTATAGTAGGTATGTAATCAAGTAAAGTATATGTATAACCAAGTATAGTAGATATATAACCAAATACAGTATACATGTAACCAAATATAGTAAGTATATAGCCAAATAAAGTATGATGTAACCAGGTAAAGTATATATGTAACCAAGTATGGTAGATATATAACCAAGTAAAGTATATATGTCACCAATTATAGTATATATATATAACCAAGTGAAGTATGTATGTAACCAAGTCTAGCAGATATGTAACCAAGTATAGTAGATAAATAAATAAGTAAAGTATATATGTAACCAAGTATAGTAGATATGTACACCAGGTAAAGTATATATGTAACCAAGTACAGTATGACCCCTTATGTAACATAGGTAAAATAATGTTAATTGGCCCCGCTATATTTACCTATTTCCATTACTCAAATAATTTCACTTGATTTTAGTACTTGACTGACAACTCATGGCAATGTAATTTAACATTAAATATGCATGATTTACTTTGTTTTTAATTACTATACCCTTTCCTGACACAGGCTTACTTAAAACTTATCTCAGGACTTATACTTAACAAAGTGGAACATTGTTATGTTTCACATGAACCATAATTATGAGAGGAGATTATTTTAACAGCAATTGTAATATAAATCATAACCCACCAGCATGAGTGTGGTCAGTGAAGGTATGGATACACTCTGCCTTGGAGAAATCCCAAATCTTAACTGTTGTGTCTCCACTAGAAGTGGCAAGCTTAGAACCACTGCAAAAAAAAGAAACTTGTGACCTGTAAGTTGTCTCCTCTCTAGAACTTTTCTCCCTTCAAACACTTTTCTGCCAAAGTTTTAATGACTAATGCTTCTTAGTCACACAAAAAAACAATGACTACACCTTCAAGTAATTCAATTATACTAGTTACCTGCAATATTGGTTTACTTAAAATGCTACCTTTAGTTACCAGTAAAGTTACTTTTGATTCTAAACAAAAAGTCACAGTAAATTAGTCGGGTTACTTTTGATAATAAACAAGGAGTAAAACATTCAGTTTTTCTGTAACAAAAACTAAATCAGTTAGTTTACTTTGCTTGTATACAGATAAATCGGATTACTTCATAAACAAAAAATAACCGAGTCAGATTACTTTGCAAAAAAATAACTAGTCAGGTTACTCTATAAACAAAAAGTAAATTAGGTTGTAAACAAAAAGTAAATCAGCTAGGATTATTTTGATTGTAAACAAAGTTACTCACTTAGGGGTTACTTTGCAAACAAAAATTAAATCACTTAATTAAGTTTCTTTGATTGAAAAACAAAAGTGAAAAAGTAAATCCATGAAGTTAATTGGATTGCACACCAATTCCAAATGTTAATTTGATTCTAAACAAAAAGAACATCACTGATTCAGTTAGATTACTTTGATTCAAAAACAAAAAGTAAAAAAGTACAATCAGTCAATTACTCTGATTCTAAACAAAAAGTCACAGTAAATTAGTCAGGTTGCTTTGAATTTAAACTAAAAATAAATCAGTTGTTGTAATTGAAAACAAAATAAATAAAGATAATATGTTAACAATAGTAAAAACTTTGATTACTCCTCGTAAACAAAATGGAAATCTGCAGCAATAAAATAAGATAAAAGATCATTACTGATTTCATGCTCAGCCCAATGTCTAGCACTGTGACTTATCTATAATATCAGACATAAAAAAGTGGAATTTCAACTTACGAGGGATGGAAGTCACAGCCTGAGACCCAGTCCATATGGCCCTCTCCTGTCATAATGATGTCCCCACCAGGAACTGACCACATCTTCCAGGTGTGGTCATCACTACTGGTGGCCAAGATCTGCTTTCTAGGGTGAAGACTGAGGCTGAAATGAAACAGATACCAAAAATACTATCATAATGAGAAAGTGTTGTATATTGTACTTTATTATAAGTCAGTCTCACTATGAGGTGGTATGCTTTACAAATCCCATGTAAAGATTTTTAATGATGGTACTTCACTATAAGGTGATCTCACTATACAGTAGTATTCTCTAATGTAGCTCCCATTAACAAGTGTTATAAAGAGGGCCTACAATATGTGTAATGTACTTCATTATAAGCTGAACTGACTCTGGTGGCCTAAGTGGTTAGAGCATCCAACTCTGATGTAGGAGGTCACAGGCAAGTCATACCAAACACTTATAAAAATGGTACTAGCAGCTGATTCATTAGGCGCTCAGCATTAAGAGGTTAGTGTTAGGACTGGTTGGCCTAATGTCAGGATAATGTGAGTGGGTGGAGCATGATGATACATGTCTGAGGCAGGATGCTCCAGTGCTAGACATCACTATAAACTGCCATGCAGCAGACATCGTAGCAATATGACAGAAATTGTTTTAAAGCTATCATGTTAAAAATCCAAATCACACACGCACACAAACACCCATTATAAGCTTGTCACACTATAACATGGCTTACTCAATGGCTCCTACTGACAGTGTTATATTTATTGAGTTACAGTGGTACCTCGGGTTACGAATGCCTCAGGTCACGAACAATTCGGGTTATGAACAACAACTTCGAAAATTTTTTGTCTCGGGTAATGAACAGTGCCTCGGGTTACGAACGAAGGCGAGAGAGAGAGAGCAAGGTTTAACGTTGGAGACAAACGATCGCGTACGGTACAAACGAAAGTCACGCAGTACATGTACTAACATCGCTTAGCGCTAGCCTAGTAGCCTAGATTTCTTAGCAGTGGCACTGTGTTCAGTTTATCTCTTTCATTATTTTCCTTGTTAACCCCATCAATTATGAGTTTGGTTGTTTTCTTTCTCTTTATTTAATACGTGAAGTACACATATTCTTTGCATTTTGTCAGGTAAACGACCAGATGTTAATAAAAAAGAACGATTCTTTCATCTTGAAACGGATTGTCTCTATTTCATTGATTTCAATGTTTCGGGTTACGAACGTTTCGGGTTATGAACCGAGTTCTGGAACGAATTAAGTTCGTAACCCGAGGTACCACTGTACTTGTATTACCATTACATCATGTAATGGAAACCTGACCATATCCACCTTAGAAAATGGATCCAATTATACCGAGATTACTATATCATAAACAGGAAGAGACAAAATATTTACCTGCTAACAGGATGAGAGTGAGCCTGGAATGTGTTGGATTGTCTGAACCCTCCAGTACGTGTAAGGTGACCTGGCAAGGTCTTCACTTGGCTAAGGTATGGATTAACTCCTGTGTCTGGTGGGAACTCAGAATCCTGTGGGAGAGATATTTTTGATGGCATATTACTTAACCATACCACTATATAATCTGTAATTTAAAACAAAATTAAAGTGTATGCAAAAATTACATACCTAACAATCACACTATTTTCACATGATAAATAATCTCAAGAATTTAAAGAAATTAGCAAAACGTGTGCTGTTGATATTTGGGTTTAATGCTATTTCTCAGTGCAAGATCGCCTAAATATGGTGGTTGGTAAGACCCATTGACCATACTGGTAGCTTTCTCACATAACCACACTGGCTAAGCCTGTGACTTTAACCTTTACAGAAAACACTGTGTTAAGAGCATATGTTATTCATGAAGATATATTTGTTACAGAATTAACAGATTGGGAGAAATTTTAAGATGCTAATGATTGTTAACTGATAGGTAATCTGACTCCAGTGTAGTTGTCTCCTAAAATTATCTGTCATAATCATTCAATTTTGAAGAAAAAAAAGCAAAAATTTTTTAAAATTTCTAAGCACTTTTGTAAATTATGGTCATTAGGATGAATATTAATTTGCAAACTCTATAAATAACATTCTTTTCAGCTTGAAATCTAAATATTTCTCACCAGTCAAATGTTAAGCTTGTCTTAAACCTAAGTATGCCATTTCCAGTAACGTACCTCACAATAATAACATCATGGTTATTAAAGCCCAGTATACTTAATTTTATTTTTCCAATTACAATTTTGTTTATTTCTTTTTTTTAATTCTTAGCCTATTACAATAAATTAAAATTACAATGTAATATAAAACATCAATCATAATGAGGCTTTCTTTCAATCATAACATTATTACATATCCATCATTATTAATGTAACCCATTATAAGGCTGTCTTCTATATAACATGGCATATCTTACCATTATTACATAATCCTCCTATCAACATAAACCATTATAATGCTGTCTTGCATATAGCATGGTATAAAATACCATATTATGCTGCCTTTTTATGAATGTAACCCTATATTCGGAAGCCTTGTATACAGCATATACCATTATTATATAGCCCGGTCAGAAAGTTGTTCTCAATTCAGCCCATTATAATGCTGTCTTCCATACAACATGGTATAACAATTTAGCTGACCTAAACAGCATTACAGTCCAGTATTTACAGGAAAAATATGGTATATAAGAATCTAGACCAACTGCCATTTCAAATATGTCAGTGATCACAGTAAAAGTTTACATTAGGATGTCGCTTGTAATCCTGGGGAATTTCTCTAACATCCACCATAGCTTTCTGTCTTTCCTCAACAAGCATCCTCTGTGTGGGGCCATACCCTGCTTCATCCAAGGGAACACCTCGTCGAGACTGACCATTTGCTGAAAATATATTTAAACATCTTGTCAAAAATACATCAGAATTATCACTTTTTTTTGCAAATGGCAAACAATTTCATATTTTGTTGAAATAATGCAAGGAGAATTCAGTACCTGCTGGAAAAAAATGGGGCTGTAATGAAGGCAGTTGATGTTAGATATGCCTTTTTCCCTGATGATCAGTGTATAAACTATGTTCATGTTATGCTCATCTGAAATTATTCCAAAAACTGAAAAAATTATACTCCAAGAAAGCCTTCTTCAATTATAAATATCCTTTTAAAGGGTGGACCTTCTTATATATCACACCTGCAAGGTGGGCTCCATGGACTTATCATGGAAGGATCTAAGGTATTGCTTACTTTGGTGAAAGAGCTTGTCTTGTGCAGTGATATTTACTCCTGTCAAATTAAAGAGACAAGAAGCATTTCTAGGCTTTCATGATATGATATCCAAGTGGCATGAAAACAGATGCAGGACACTTGTATAGGCTGTTTTTAATCAGATTCAACAGCAAAACTGTATAAACCCTGATATGCCGTAAGATAAGGTGCCAGCAGATTTGGGTCAATGAAGTTTGTTAGGAGTACAAAGTAGCATAGAGTCTGATCTGATGATGCATAACGCAACTGTTGTTTGCAGCTGCATGCCCCAGAGTAACTTATAAGCAAGTATATACTGTAAGTAAGTGTGGCTGTTTGAATGGATGATCATATGGGATTACTCTTGAATGGATTGGGATTACTCTGACTTGCCTTCTGAAATCCTTACCTTTCTGAGTGAGTACTGAACCACCCTTGAAAGACTCCATACTCTTCAGGGTGCTCTGCAGCCCAGTCACCTGTCCCATTGCACGATCTCGCTCAAGTTTTGATAACATCTTCTCCTTCATTGCCACTTCATACTTCTTTTTCAGTTGCTGCAGTGTTGGTTCATACTGGGCATAATGACGTTTTAGCCTGAGAAGAAGTAAAGAAAATTTTATATATAGTTATCCCTCGCTATAATACTGTTAAGGTAAGACGTTAAAAGGTACCATCTTACAAGTCAGGTTGCCTTTTACTAAGGTAGGTTTACATTCATCCCGAAATGGGATCCATGCCAAGAGGGACGTAATACTATACTGAAGTGGTTTATAGTAAGGGATCACTGTATAGCACTACATGGAATTTGACAAAATTTAAACAAAATAACTTTTTGATAATACTATAGTGAACTAAGTGCATTCAATGACATAAAGAGTTTGGTGCATTGACACATTGTGCATTTTTTGTCATCTGACTCATTCTGACTGATTTTTAAAAAAAATCTAGTACCACTTTCAGCAGACCTGATCTATCAGAAATACATTTCCCCAAACCAGTCTCCTCTGCAGACAGACTGGCAACCTATTTTGTCCCTGTAAAAATGCTGTACTACTAATGAAACTTCTTTATATTGGCTGTCTATATATGACAATGCTAATTTGTATGCCAACAATGGCTCATGTTTAAGGATGTTTACATTACATGTGGTACATGAGGGCACACCTTCCATTTCTTGCTCTAAAAGGTAAACACTGAAGCACAGTACTTATAATGCAAATGCCCGGACCGAAAGGCACCCAAAATGGGATATCTGACATGAAGCTTAACTGTATTTCTGCTTTGAATAACGTCAACTAGACTGGATGGTACAGTATCATCTTTTGCCATGCATATTATCCTCTAAGAACAGTCAGATTTTTAACCTTTTTTATGCAGTGACTCAGATTACCTAGGTGTGTTGTACTAGCCTCACCACATCTAATACTAAAAACTCGCTGGTAGGAAATTTCAGATTATTATTGCTGATCTTGGCGACCCCATTCAAAACAGCATGGTGACCCAGTTTTAGGTTGTTACCCATGGAATAAGAACCACTGCTCTACACAGACAATTTTTTTATTATGGTTGTTGCTGTAGGGTTTAATGCCATTATTCAGCACACGATAGGCTATACATGGTGGCCAGTATTAATGGTGGAGGAAGACCCTGGGAAAACCCCGGAAAGAACCACTGACCCACGAGAAGCCACTGGCAAGCTTTCTCACATACCCACATTGGCTGAATCTGAGACTCGAACCCGCGCAGACAGAGGTGAGATGGCAATGATCCATAATGGAGAGCGCTTTAGACCACTCGGCCACTCGGGGCCCAACATATTATGGTATCAACACAGTATTAACATCTTAAACTAAACATATGAACTGATTATCTTTGGAGCAATGAATGGATGGCAAAAAGAAAGAATTACAGTATGTACTTGCTTATAATTCAGATCCAGCTGCAAGCTGAACAGACCCAGATCTGCCACTGCATAATCTACTAGTAGATCTAGGTCTATGTAATTAGAAGTAATCAGCAAAACATCATACAATGGCAGATCTGGGTCTATGTAGATTGCTAGAAGTAATCAGCAAAACATGATACAATGGCAAATCTGGGTCTATGTAGTTTGTTAGAAGTAACCAGCAAAACATGATATAATGGCAGATCTGGGTCTATGTTGTTTACAGTTGGACTAACTTATAAGCAAGTGCATATAATACAATGACTTTCTGCGCCTGCCCCCACCCCCCACCCCCCGGCACATTTCAAGACTTTAACAACCTGTTTATTGTAGCAGTAAAATATGCAGTCTCTGCTAACACTGTGCTATTCTGTTATCTTCTTTATTTTAATTTATTTGATAAAAAACATGATTTGCTAGATATACATTTCCTAATAAATTTACATTATTTTCTATCAATTAAACATTATTTTTTACCCATTAATTGTGTTTAGGTGATCATACTGTACCACATCATGACATCCTTTCAGAGAATGGCCATTTATGACAAGAATAAAAACAACTATTCACAAAAAAAGTATATACCATAATACATGTATATGCTCAGAGTCTTGGTGAATTTAAACAAGGAATTATAATTCATAGATTTCCATATAAAAAAACTGAAATATTTTCAAATTGGGATAGCCACCAGAAAAAGCAATCAGGGTTATCTTCAAGGGTCAATAATTACTAGTTACACTTTGGACTATTTATAATATTGTTGTTGAACACCAAAAATCCAATCCACAAGTTATACAAGACATTGAATCTGCAATTTTCTATAAATAAAATTGTTAATTCCATATTTTGTTGAATGTTTGCCCCTCCCCAATTATCCAGATATGATCATTACTGAATTTTTGCCCCTCCCTACTTACCAATATATGGTCAAAGATGAATTTTTGCCCCTCCCCACATAACCATATATGGTCACAGCAGATACATAATCATATTATAGATAAAGATTGATTACCATGATAGCATGCTGGTGTTTTGAATATAAATTGAATATGTTCCATTCTTTTGACATAAATTCATAACATTTATTGAAACTTATAAAAAGTAAATTATTCATGATGCCAAGTTCTGGTGCTATGACATAAGCACAACAAGGCAGCTCCATGTACATGGTTATCATCATCATTTTGTTAAGGAAGTTTGTAACCTTTCAATAATTTACCCAGCTGTGAGTTTTGCTGGCCAAGGCTAATTAGGCTGCACCTAAATTTTGTACACTGAAATCCAGGTAGCACTAAATTCTTGTGCACCTTGTGTTTTGTCATGTGACTAGACCTATATCAAATGGTAATTGTTGTGGAAGTGGTTGTTGATTATAGTCTTGTAACTGAAATCAACACAATTATGTCATATTTCATTTTGTGACAGGTGTCATTGCTTGATCACAGTGCATTACTATGTTATACCATGTGAAATTGTTTAGCAGTGCTACTGTTAATGAATCCGAAGAGCATGCCATTTGTAACCACTTTCAAGAACACTGATGAAATGAATCAATCTAAATGTTTGAATAGTTGTTCATGCACTGGTATACACAGGTAAATGTCCCAGGTGTTATGGGATCAAGAAACATCTGCTGTCTGAATGGTACAAATAGGGTTTACTTATTGTTTACTTTAAAAAATCAGCTTCTACATTCTCTTCCAAATTAGTGAGGAGAAATTTGGAAGACATGTACATATCATGTTACATTGGATACAACATTTCAAAGAACCACTCATAATGAGTCCAGGGCTTAACTCTGTTTAAACACTTCATTTTAAAAAAAATAAATTATCATGCTCTAAATCTATTGGTGAAAACCTAGTTAATGTTGATCTTTAAAAACAACAAGCAATTTGTTTTGAAGCATAAGTTAAAAATGTAATTACCGTTTTATGTCTGTGATGAGTTTGTTCTTTTCCTGTACCACTCTCTTGTGATGCATTCTGTGGTAGTCCCTCTCCTTCCGTAACTTCACATAGGTTTCCTTGGCTTTCCTGTCATAGAGAAGATATATGGAGAAGTCAGTCATCTGGTCTCAGTCAGAAAAAAAGGGATGTTGTTAAACATTAACTCAATGGCATTTGCATCTGCAGAAAATGATAAATTAAAGGTAGAATAAAATGTGGGTCTACCCCCTAGAAACTTAAATTTTATTGCAACAAAGGAATAAACATTGGAACAGATAACAGTAATAGTAATGTAATCATTCAAACAATAACTTGCAGACAATGGTGTAAAAATTTTTTATATTGACTGCAGCATAAGAGAGTGTATGTGTTTGTGGGTGTGTGTATGTTCATGTGTGTGTGTGTGTGTGTCTGTTATCCAGATTTTTAATGTAGCTTTAAAAAAAGTTCAGTCTTATCGTTATGTTGTCTTCAGTGTGACAGTTTATAGTGATGTCTAGCACTGGGACATCATGCTGCAGACATGTAACATCATGTCCCACCCAGTATATAATCCTGACACCAGACCAACTAGTTCTAACCCTAATGTCTTAATGCTGAGTGATCAAGTGATCAAGGTAGCTACTTGTACCATTTTTATAAGTCTTTGATATGACTCGGCCTGGGTTTAAACCCATGACCTCACAAATCTGAGGCAGATGTCCTATCCACTTAGGCCACCAGAGCAGTCCAACATAAGAGATAAGAATAGTAAATTGATAGATAGACCAACCATAGCAGTAAACTGTCATGGTATGGTGGGTACACAGGATGATTTTAAACTGTAAAGGTATGGTGTGTACAGGGTAGGATTTTAAACTGTCATGGTATGGTGGATACAGGGTATGATTTTAAACTGTCATGGTATGGTGGATACAGGGTAGGATTTTAAACTGTCATTATGTACAATGTATTAATGTATATTTTCTAAATATTATTCCAACATATTTACGCACATAAAATATAAGACTAAGTTAATTAAAGTCAACTGAAAGTGAATGTTTTAATAATATCAAGTTTATGTGAACTATTCAAACTTGTATTAAACATTCCAGTGCATGTTGCTTCCCTTGTATGTACAATTTTGTATGTTTCATGCTCCAATGTAATGAGAATTTAGCAAAAGGAACTGTCACTGAACAACTTGTAATTTTTTACATCAAACTTTAGAAATCTGATGAGAGCCCTAGATCTCATTATTATGTAAATGGGATTTTGAGTTATATGAGTGCATTGTTGAGAAAATGGTGTACACATCTTATATCGAATAAATAAAAATAACTTGTGTTCAAGATTTTAAACTGTCAGGGTATGGTGGATACAGGATAGGATTTTAAACTGTCAGGGTATGGTGGATACAGGACAGGATTTTAAACTGTCATGGCATGGTGGGGGATAGGATTTTAAACTGTAAAGGTATGGTGAGTACAGGATAGGATTTTAAACTGTAAAGGTATGGTGAGTACAGGATATGATTTTAAACTGTCATGGCATGGTGAGTACAGGATAGAATTTTAAACTGTCATGGTATGGTGAGTACAGGATAGGATTTTAAACTGTCATGGCATGGTGAGTACAGGATAGGATTTTAAACTGTAAAGGTATGGTGAGTACAGGGTAGGATTTTAAACTGTCAGGGTATGGTGGATACAGGATAGGATTTTAAACTGTCATGGCATTATGAGTACAGGATACGATTTTAAACCATAAAGGTAAAGTGAGTACAGGATAGGATTTTAAATTGTCAGGGTATGGTGATTACAGGATAGGATTTTAAACTGTCATGGCATGGTGAGTACAGGATAGGATTTTAAACTGTAAAGGTATGGTAAGTACAGGATAGGATTTTAAACTGTCATTATGTACAATATTAATGCATATTTTCTTAGTAATTTTTTAAAAGTACAGGATAGGATTTTAAACTGTCATGGCATAGTGTGTACAGGGTACAATTTTAAACTGTAAAGGTATGGTGAGTACAGATAGGATTTTAAACTGTCAGTGTATGGTGGATACAGAATAGGATTTTAAACTGTCAGGGTATGGTGGGTACAGGATAGATTTTTAAACTGTAAAGGTATGGTGAGTAGGATTATAAACTGTCATGGCATGGTGGGTACACTGTAGGATTTTATATATATATATATATATATATATATATATATATATATATATATATATATATATATATATATATATATAATAATTAAAGATATATTAGTGCCATTCATTTATGTGTAACTGCAACACAATTTTAAAATAATGACTGGTCTGTAACATGTACCTCATGTTGCATAATTTACTTTCATGTATCATTTCTAATCTAATTTTCTCACTAAATTTGAACTTTAAAATTTGTCATTTAAATCATACATACTACCTAATCTGAAAAACAATGGATAACTGAGCCATTCAAAGAATATAATAAATATCCAGGAAGAAATCAGTGACACTGGACTCTTACATAGCAGCGTCTTTGTATTTCTCCACATCTCTCTTGAGGAACTTGATCTCATTGTCCAGGTTCTGGTTTCTGATGTAGACATCAGGGACCACTCCGATGTCCTCCTCGTGCAGTAAGCCTCGCTGCTGCAGCTCATACCTACAAAATAATTTAAACAATCATGGGTTTAATTACATTTTTCTCCTTGATTTGTATATCCAGCCAGAAAATCTTTTTATATTTTTGCAAAGAGCATGTACTGAATAACAAGATCTGACACATTTAAAAATTAACAGATAGAAATAGTGCATTGGCAATGGCTTTTTAAGTGAATGTTTTGGAAACTCATGTTACTGCTAGTTGCCAACAATTTACGTAACTTTGACAGCTTAGTATGTTAAGGCTAGTTGATGACAATTTACTTAATTTTGATAGCTTATATTACTGCTAGTTGCTGACAATTTACATAATTTTGGCAGCATATATTACTGCTAGTTGCTGACAATTTACATAATTTTGGCAGCATATATTACTGCTAGTTGCTGACAATTTCTATAATTTTGGAAGCATATATTACTGCTGGTTGCTGACAATTTACGTAATGGATCCAGGAAATACATTCTTATCAAGATCTAATGACTGATCCAGATATTGCACAATACAAAATGTTTCCTTAATAAACCAACATAAAAACATACCTATATACTGTGCATACATGCATATAGCCATATCTGTATAGAAGTGTGTAGGAAATTTGATACATGCATACCAACATACCTTTTTTTATAAATGTCCCTATATGTAGGTAACTGTGGGTTGAGGAACTTACTGACTATCACATGTATCACTTACTGACTATCACATGTATCACTTACTGACTATCACAATATGTATCGCTTACTGACAATCACATGTATCACTTACTGACTATCACATGTATCACTTACTGACTATCACATGTATCACTTACTGACTATCACAATATGTATCGCTTACTGACAATCACATGTATCACTTACTGACTATCACATGTATCACTTACTGACTATCACATGTATCACTTATTGACTATCACATGTATCACTTACTGACTATCACATGTATCACTTACTGACTATCACATGTATCACTGATGGTATACCATGTCATTACCAGGATAGCAACCACATTATTTCTGGATAAATTTTTGCTTCTGGTTTTGTTATTTTCAACTCTTCTTGAATAGGACTGTGACTAAAGTACCTGGTGAACTGCAAGGAATTTGCATGTATCAATCTTATTACCAAAGATTGTCTTGTTTTTGCAAACGTTTGCACACACTGATGACTTTAGTTAAAATGTTCACTTTGAACAAATGTTTGCAAACAAAGATCTGGTATACGAGTTGTGAGGTGTGTTGTTATGCATACATAAGGACATGGTAATATCAATGTCATATGTCTCTCTATTAAAGTTGTTTGTTTGCTTGTGCTGTTTTGATTTGTTTATTTTTGTCATTGCTTTCTTTCAAGTAGACATTTATGTTCCAAATTTTTGTATAACCATTGGCTATACCAGTTAAGTTTACTTCATGGCTACAGTCCAAGGTTCCCTTCTCCCAGAAATAATGATGAAAATTTCTCAGGCTTCTACACCTAGCTGAATTATGACACATCAAACCTGACATAGGATATCTGTGTTTATTACAGTACAGTCCTTCCTTGAGTTCAGAATACATGTACCATCTTGTTTGGACAAAACATGAGATAACCGCGTTTATCACAGTACATTTTTTCCTTGAGTTCAGGATATATGTACCATCTTGTTCAGATGAAACATAGGATATCTGTATTTATTATGGTACAGTTCTTCTTTATGTTCAAGGTATATGTACAGTCTTGTTCAGATGAAACATAGGATATGTCTGTTTATATTAGAGTACATTTCTTCCTTGAGAGAGGGTATATGTACCATCTTGTTCAGACAAAACATAGGATATCTGTATTTATTACAGTACAGTCACTCCTTGAGTTCAGGATATATTTACAATCTTGTTCAGATCAAACATAGGATATCTGTATTTATTATAGTACAGTCACTCCTTGAGTTCAGGATATATGTACCATCTTGTTCAGATAAAACATAGGATAGCTGTGTTTATTACAGTACAGCCCTTCCATGAGTTCAGGATGTATGTACCATTTTGTTCATACAAAACATATGATAGTTGTATCTATTACAGTACAGTCCTTCCTAGAGTTCAGGATCCATGTAACATCTTGTTCAGACAAAACATAGGATATCTGTATTTATTACAGTATAGTCCTCCCTTATGTTCAAGGAACATGTACAGTCTAGTTCAGATGAAACACAACTTATCTGTGTTTACAGTCCTTTTTTGTGTTCAGGATATATGTACCATCTTGTTCAGACAAAACATATAATATTTGTATCTATTGCAGTACAGTCCTTCATTGAGATCAAGATGTATGTACCATCTTGTTCAGATGAAACATATGATATCTGTATTTATAGTCCCTCCTAGAGTTCAGGATATATGTACCATCTTGTTCAGACAAAACATAGGATATCTGTATTTATTACAGTATTATAAGTCCTTCTTTGAGTTCAGGACATATATACCAACTTGTTCAGGCAAAACATAGGATATCATTGTTTATTACAGTACAGTCCTTACTTGAGTTCATTATATATGTACCATCTTGTTCAGATGAAACATAAGATATCTGTATTTATGGTCCTTCCTTGAGTTCAGTATATAATGTACCATCTTGTTCAGACAAAACATAGGATATCTGTGTGTTTTACGGTACAGTCTTAATCCTTATGTTCAAGGTACATGTACAGTCTTGTTTGGATAAAACATACAATGTATCTGTATATTAGAGTACAGTTCTTCCTTAAGTTCAGAGCTTATGTACTGTCTTTTTCCAGCCTGATTAAAGTCAGATTTCCACTGTCCAACAAGAAGATCAGACAGTAACTGCTTCGGGGTCATGTTTTGGTGATATCCAAATTAGCCATGCAGCTTTTAGAAATCTGAAAGTGAATAAACTCATTTGGCTCACAATGATGTTCTTCAACCATACTGCTCTGTCTCCTCCAATTACAAAGATATAATACTTCATCTGTTTAGGTAGCTGATAAAGTTAGCAATTATGGTAATATCATAGGTCACCAGAACATGACCTCTAAGCATTCACTGTCAGATCTTTATGTAGGACAGAGGAAATCTGATTTTAATCAGACTGAGTCTTATTCAGATATAATATACAATATCTGTCTTTATTACAGTAACTTAGTTCTACCTTGAGTTCAGGATATATGCGTACCTACCATAATATGACATGTCATGCTAAAAACCATTATTTTTTAAAACTTCCAAACCTCTGAAAAATTGTCTTTTGAAAAACATGATTTTCAGTAATCTTCAAGAAAGAAAAGAAACCTTCTGTATGTGCATGTAAGTTCATGTAACATGTATAAACAGTTAACAGTTGTGATTGGAGCTAATGTAAAACTATCCTTTATTATACATGTATGTGTGTATATCTATATATATATATATATATATATATATATATATATATATATATATATATATATATATATACTGTCTTGCTCAGACATAACATAGGATATTTATGTTTATTGCATTTACAGTTCTTCTTTGAGTTCAGGGTACATGTACCATCCTGTTAAGATGTAACATAGGAAATCTGTATTTATTACAGTACAGTTCTTCCTTGAGTTTGGGGTATTATGGAACATCTTGCTCAGACATATTATAGGATATCTGTTTTCATTACAGTCAAGTTTTTCCTTGAGTTCAGGGTATATGGGACATTGCTTTCAGGCCTATCATAGTATATCTCTGTTTATTACAGTTGAGTTTTTCCTTGAGTTCAGGGTATATAGAGCATGTTCAAGCATATAATATATGTGTGTGTGTGTGTGTGTGTGTGTGTATTACATAGTGCATGTGGACTGTCTTTCAGTTCTCTACATATAATTGATGCTCGTACTAAATTTAGCCAGATAACAATCAGAAACCAGCCTATTACATGGGCCAAAAATTAAAAATCAACACTGGATGGATGTACAGTTACTGAAAGAGGTAAAAATGATTTTTGATGACAGGTTATGTACAAAATAATGAAAGAAGAATTGTAATATTATATTGGTATTTGTCAATTGTAAATAATATCTACTTCATGGATATTTATAGAAAATAAGAAACTGATCTACAGTAAATTTGTATACAGCCTGCCATCTTGTTGTGTCATACTGAGACTCAAGATCAGCATCAAATGAATGCAAGGTAGAATTTTGTTCTGTCTGGATTGATGCATTTTGGATCTAGAATGTGAAACTTTGCATTAACACAGCTTGTGAAAAGTGGACCAAAAATTCCATAGTTAAGTCTATGTGATGGAAAACTGAATGAAACATTTGATAGCTAGTTCTATTTGATAGAAAACTGAATGGAAAATTCTTTAGCTATAGTCTGAATATACCTCCCCATTTGTTTGTACCCCCCACCAATTTAAAAAATGAAAACTACAGATGAGATAAAAGATGCACAGAACTTAGTTCATACACCTCCCCCTTGTTAACTAGCACACAAAAGGGTCCAAAAACATTGAATGCACTATAAGCGATGGTGTGAATTATTGAGGGACCTCCTTAACAATATGAAATAATACCATCCTCATTGGCCACAGAGAAAACTGTTTAGGGGTGGGGGGAGTGAACTGGTCTGTTTAGTGGCTGAATACTCATTTTAAAGTTGCAGTGGGAATAATTGTCAATAAAGCGCTTTTTCTACCCAAGTTATTTATTTTTGTGTAAAAATGTCCTTTATTTTGTTGATGTAAAACCACTGAGAGATCATTAACAATAAGCCAACTGGATTTAACAACCATCATGTATAAGCAAACATGTTGTGTATTCACTGCTTTATGTTCTTGTAGAGTAGTCTGGTTCCATGATCCATATGCTCCATGCTCACTCTCTACGATAGTGGAATGCAATGCAAGGGACATAGTAATCAGGGAATCAGACCACTTATTGTTTCAAATTCACAATCAAACAAAATTCCTTTTATTAAAAGAAACAATACACAATAAAAACCTGGAACACTTGGTTCATGAAACAGCCATCATCATCGAAAGTCATTTTGTTTGTTCTATTAGTAAAATATTGATGCAATGATTTCATTGCAAGTAATAGTGAAACTTCTCATCCATGTGGAAATCTCTGAGTGCCAATTCAATAATTACAAATTAACTACAAGCATTAAAACAAGCTTCTCATTAATAAAACGTATCTGCAAAACATAATTTTATTTCACCAAGTATTCATTTCAGTTTGGTTGTCTTGCTATCTTTGATCACAGTTGTGAATGAGTGTGTTAATTTAAGGTAGTTTAATTATATTACGTTCAAACACACACAAAAAATTGTAACAGTGTTCCATGACCTGTCACTTGACTGACACCACTAGCTCTTATGCAGGTTGAATTTGCATGCATTTTACTTATTTATTTGGTATTTATTTATTATAGTACTGCCTCAAGTAGGTGTTAGTGTCATTTTCATTGATCAAAATTTTGTTTTATACTGTTATTTATGGTTTACCAAGAATGTAGTTTGGAAAGAAATTTTAACAAAATACATGACTTCCTATTAAAAATAGATAATTTCATAATATTAATTCAAATTTTCAGGTCATATCAACCATTTTTGACAATAAATCAAGCAATATATAAAGGTTTCTTGTACAAATTTTGATCATGATTTTCCTCATATTCAACAAATATGGGTCAAATTATTGGTACTCTCTAGTATAAACAAATGGGATCCACGACTGACCCAGCGTTTATAGGCAGGTTCACAAGTTATCACAGGGCAAGAGTTATCGAGGGAGTGGCGTATAGCCTGATTTGTAATTTCAAACCTGAATATGCCCAGTTGGATGTTTTCAGTCTAAAAGATGACCCTGCTCACCAGTCATTTCCAGTTCCTGGACAAGTCCATTTTCAGCAAAAAGGTGTAAGCATGACTACACATATATGTAAGTAGAAGGAAAATACTACATCGTCAGCTTCCAATATTTACAATGTCGAATCAAGCAAAGGAAACGAATGACAACTACAAATTAGCCTTTCATGTGGATTTAACAAACAGTGTAATTTCTATGTTCATATGTGCAAAGGGATATAATTAAAAACTCTCAACATTATGGTAATTTTCCAACTTATCTGGCTAGTCATCAAAAAGGATGAAATCTGTCACTCTGTTGTCTGCCCATAGTGTACACAATAAGGCGATGTGTTAGTATGGAAAGTCTATTAAGTATGAAAGCAGACATAATGCCAGTGTTAGGGTCACTCTGGTTGCAGTCAGGTTGGAAATTATAAATCATTGAATTAACTGACTAAGTTCTGTGCACTTTTTGTAACATTAAAAATTTCTGTTATTGAAATCAGTACCTGGGACCCAGTACAAATGGGGAGGTATACTGAGTCTATTATAAAGTTCTAGGTGACTGAAAACTGAATGAAAAATTCCATATCTAGTTCTATGCATACCATGTACTGCATTCAGTGGCACAAACTGAATGTCAAGTTTAAATCTTCCTAATTTACATACCATTCAGTCTGGAAGCAATCAAGAGTGCGAGTCATGCCTATCCTAACCAAAAAGTTGCGGACAAAATCATCAACAACTTCAGGGTGTTGTGTGACAGATGGCTTGCTCAGTCCCTCTTTTCTGGCCTGAAAATTAAATAAAACCCTATATCCTGCACTGGAAATGGAAAGGAAGACTTACATATATGAATCTTACTGGCCTAGTAATTAATCTGTCTGGCCTAGTTATAAAGAAGACTTGGCATTATATGAATCTTTCTGGCCTAGTAATAATGATATATCAATCAGTCTGGCCCAGTTACAAGAATATATGAATCTGTCAGACCAAGTTATAGAGATATGTGAATCTGTCTGGCCTAGTTATAATTATGTATGAATCTGCCTGGCCTAGTTATAACAATACATCAATCTCTCTGGCCTAGTTATACTGATATGTGAATCTGTCTGGCCTAGTTATAATGATATATGAATATGCCTAGCCTAGTTATAACAATACATGAATCTGTCTGGCCTAGTTATACTAATATGTGAATCTGTCTGGCCAAGTTATAATGATATATGAATCTGCCTGGCCTAGTTAGAACAATACATGAATCTGTCTGGCCTAGTTATACTAATATGTGAATCTGTCTGGCCAAGTTATAATGATATATGAATCTGCCTGGCCTAGTTATAACAAAACATGACTCTGTCTGGCCTAGTTATACTGATATATGAATCTGTCTGGTCTAGTTATAAAGATATCTTTGTTTCTTTATTTATCAACAAAGTAGCATTTTGAATTCTACAAATTTGCACATTTGAGAAATATTAAAGTTTTGTTTTGTATTAATATAAAGTCTTTTAATAGCACTTCTGCTTATCCATGCATCCATCCATGCATGCATCCATGCATCCATCCATCCATGCATCCATGCATCCATCCATCCATGCATCCATCCATCCATCCATCCATGCATCCATCCATCCATGCATCCATGCATCCATCCATCCATGCATGCATCCATGCATCCATCCATCCATGCATCCATGCATGCATCCATGCATCCATGCATCCATCCATCCATCCATCCATGCATCCATCCATCCATGCATCCATGCATCCATCCATCCATGCATGCATCCATCCATGCATCCATCCATGCATCCATGCATCCATGCATGCATCCATCCATGCATCCATCCATGCATCCATCCATCCATGCATCCATCCATGCATCCATCCATCCATGCATGCATCCATGCATCCATCCATCCATGCATCCATCCATCCATGCATCCATCCATGCATGCATCCATCCATGCATGCTTCCATCCATCCATGCATCCATCCATCCATGCATCCATGCATCCATGTATCCATCCATCCATGTATCCATCCATCCATGCATCCATCCATCCATGTATCCATCCATCCATGCATCCATCCATGCATCCATCCATCCATGCATCCATCCATCCATGCATCCATGCATCCATCCTTCATTCATTCATTGTAATTATCAAACTTACGTTAGTGGGTAATGTACAAGTACATACCAATCTTCTTAATTTCTACAGACTAAAATATAACTTGAATGATGACCTTACTCATTTCTATATGCACATTATCTGATTCAAATTCCATTAAAATGGCATACCAGCATTGGAAGAGCAGATAATAAATCATTCAGTCCCACAACCAAAAGTCTGATACAGGACTTTTGCCTGATGCTCATCACCTAATAGAGCACTTTCTGCAGACTGCATTATTAACATCATACATAAGTTTGACTTCTCATCCAATCCTAACATAAAAGGCAATTTGTTTTAAGTTGAACAGTCTCATAACTACCATCATTTCACTAATAGGCTTATAACTACTGTTAATTCACTAACAGCTTTATTACAACTGTCAATTACCCCATATAACCTTATAACAATTGTTGATTTGCTATACATGTATTAATGCATCATAACAACTTGAATGGATTTCTTGCTTACTACAAACCAGTTATTTAAAAACCCCAAAACAATGATTCTTCAATGGAAATAAAAACCCAACAGCAAAAATTCTTCAATGGAAATAAAAATGCAACAGCAATGATTCTTCAATGGAAATAAAACCCCAATAACAATGATTCTTCAAAGGAAATAAAAACCCAATAACATAGATTCTTCAATGGAAAAAATCCAATAACAACGATTCTTCAATGGAAATAAAAACCCAAAGAACAGTGATTCTTCCACAGAAACAAAAATGCATTGAACAATGACACTTCAATGGAAACAAAAATCTTTTGTGGAATCTAAGAATATAATACCTATCAGTTCTTCCCAAAAAAATGAAACTTGATGCCAACAAAGTAAACAAAATTGCAGTGCACAAAAGTTCCATTTTCACAATAAAATTAGACATAGTCAAGTTAAACATAACACATCATAATTTGGGTCAGATATTATTGTTTGTGTTATGAACCTGGCAAATACTGTTTCAAAAAGATAAGATTTATTTAATAAGGCCATGATTTAAAACAATAACTGAACATCAGTTCAAATAAGCTTTTACCAACACTGTAGCTTGCATTATGAACCTGGCAAATATTATTGTAGTTGGTATTATGAACCTGGCAAATATTACTGTAGCTGGCATTTTGAACCTGGCAAATATTATTGTAGTTGGCATTTTGAACCTGGCAAATATTATTGTTACAGCAGCTGTTATTATTAACCTGTCAAATATTATTGTAGCTGGCATTTTGAACCTGGCAAATATTATTGTAGTTGGCATCTTGAACCTGGCAAATATTATTGTTACAGTAGCTGTTATTATGAACCTGTCAAATTTTATTGTAGTTGGCATTATGAACCTGGAAAATATTATTGTAGTTGGCATCATGAACCTGGCAAATATTATGGTAGTTGGCATTATGAACCTAGCAACTATTACTGAACCTGGCAAATATTATGGCTGGCATTATGAACCTGTCAACTATTATTATGGCTGGCATTATGAACCTGGCAAATATTATTGTAACTGGCATTATGAACCTGGCAAATATTATTATGGCTGGCATTATGAACCTGGCAAATATTATTTTGGCTGGCATTATGAACCTGGCAAATATTATTATGGCTGGCATTATGAACCTGGCGAATATTATTATGCTGGCATTATGAACCTGGCAAATATTATTATGGCTGGCATTATGAACCTGGCAAATATTGTTATGGCTGGCATTATGAACCTGGCAAATATTGTTATGGCTAGCAATATGAACCTGGCAAATATTATCATGGCTGGCATTATGAACCTGGTAAATATTATTATGGCTGGCATTATGAACCTGGCAAATATTATCATGGCTGGCATTATGAACCTGGTAAATATTATTATGGCTGGCATTATGAACCTGGTAAATATTATTATTGCTGGCATTATGAACCTGGCAAATATTATTATGGCTGGCATTATGAACCTGGCAAATATTATCATGGCTGGCATTATGAACCTGGCAAATATGTATTTAGTGTACTGACTTACTGTAGCTTGTGCATCCTCCTCTGTCACTCTGATTGTCCTTACAGCTGCATCAAGGTCCTCTTCTAAATCTGCAATTTGGCAGGGATATAAGTTTTGAAGAAAAGAACCAGTGGACTATGTATCTGCAGGCTTTCCAAAATATGGATATAATTATGTTTGTGTTACAGTTACTGTATTTATTTCAATATGTACTCACCAGATTGTGCAATCACAATGATTTTTCTCTTGTAATATAATTTGTATTTATTGTGTTTATCACCCATTGTCATGTATTTTTTTTTATGATAGGCATATATCACATGATGACCTCCAAAAATATACATTTCAGTTATCATTCAAAAGCAACCATCTACATGTATCAGTCTGAACAGTGAATTTCATACACTAAATATCTGTCAAGGAAAACAAGTTTGTTTTGTTTTGTGATCAATATTATCTGTGTTCATTTAAAATATCACTGAGTAGATATAAGGGAAACAAAATGGAAATGGAGCATTTATTAACATAGTTTAATCACTGAATAAGTCTCTTTGTGTGAAATTTTAACAAAATAAGTCATGTGCAAAAAATATTCCAGAAAAACATATACAAATCACTTCACCACAGCACTGAATCCAATTCAATTATAAATGATTGTCCAGAACAGGAATCAGCAAATTTTTAGAGTATCTTCAAAAAGATTCCTTTAGCAAATTTGTATTTTTCAGATAATTTAAAAGAAATTCCCTGAAAGATAACCCTCATCCAAGCAATTGTGACAAATGAGTGTCATACTATTGGAGTAATGCGGAAGGATAAGCATGTATATATAACATGTTATTATGCCACTGGCAGAAACAAGGCCAGAGGCTTTATGGAAAATAATGACAAATTTGCCCTTACTAGAGAAAAACAGTCTGTAAAGGAATCTAAAATTTCCTTTTTTCTTCTAATTTGTCTGCTTTAATATCTATGAAATATGCAGTATGTAACAAAATAGAGACCTATGAAACTTTAATCAACATTGAAAAAATATTAGTGTTTTTTTGCATGCTTTTGGGTGTGAAGAACTTATAACAATCTTTAGTTCAGTCAATGGCTCATTTTATATATATATATATATATATATATATATATATATATATATATATATATATATATATATACTCACCAGCTGCAACAAAGTCTTCATCCACTGGTACTTCTTCATATTGGAATTCATCATCAGAGTCCACAGTGATCTGCTCCTCTTTACAGTGTTAAGGATCATACAAAAATGATTTGAATTTGTTTTTAGATAAAAAAGGGGTATTTATGTTATAATGATATGTTACAGTTTCAGTGTCTATCTTACATCTTCTTCCCATTTTTTTTTATGTTTCCCTTACAATTTGAAACTGAAAGACAATTGATTTCTGTACTGAACTTTCCCAGGAATGGTCAAAATTTGAAACTGAAAGATGAATGACTCATGGACGAATTTTCCAGGAACGGTCAAAATTTGAAACTAAAAGACGATTGACTCCTGGACTGAACCTTCACAGGAATGGTCAAAATTTGAAACTGAAAGACAATTGACTCCTTTACTGAACTTTCCAAGGAAGTCTAAGAAGTATAAACTTAATTTAAATCCAAAAGTCACGAGAATGACCTAGAAAAAGAAAACACATTAAAAACTCATTTATATCTATTGTCAAACACATATAGCAAAGAATCTTGATTAAAACACAATTATAACATAAAAGATTACAAGAAGACCAAAGTGAAATTTGAACATCAAAATATTACATTGAAATGCAATATTTATAAACCACTATACATAGACATTTACAGCTACTTTATTAAATTATTGACTTCTTCACTTATTTTCAACTCAGATTTAGCCAAAACTTTCTCCACTCATATTCAAATATTTCTCTGTTATACAAATTAATTTTGATGATTTTGCCTGATATCTACTCATGTTCCACTGATTTGGTTTTCAGGAATTTTTCACAGTTTAACACTGGTATGTTGTTGTTGTTGTTGTTGTTGTTCTAGGGTTTAACACCATTTTTCCGCACATGATAGGCTATACATGGCGGCCAGTATTAATGGTGGAGGAAGAACCCGGAAAAATCCTGGAAAGAACCACCGACCCATGAGAAGCTACTGGCAAGCTTTCTCACATACCCACATTGGCTGAATCGGAGACTTGAACCCACGCAGACAGAGGTGAGATGGCAGTGATCCATAACAGAGAGCACTTTAGACCACTCGGCCACTCGGGGCCCCAACACTGGTATGTGATAATAAAATCTGTTTTGATATCCTCATATTTCACATTAAGCTCCTGATATACCACCTTTTACCCCTCTTATTTTGTAACTGCATAAGTCTTTCTTCATTGGTTCAGGATTAATAATCACTGCCACTCTACTGTTTGGCCCCAACCTGTTTCAAATGTTCTCAAGCACGATTTCACCATAATCCATGATCATACTTTATGACACTGATAAGAGCAATGGACTCATTACCTTTTTTGGCATAGTTTAAATTGCTGATGGATGAATCCTCAAATCTATTTGTCATGATTTCTTGAGGTATACGTAAAAGCACTTTTGGATCCAATTGCTGTTGTTCATCTTCAGTCAATTTCACATCCTGGTAGCAGTTTTCTCAAATTGATCAAATGATCTCTGCAATGTCTGACCATTTTTCAACACCTGAAGTTTTCCAATGACTTAGCTGTGCTAGAGACCATCACAGTTCCAATGTCAATGTCCATTTTATTTTTCTGGAACAAAGTGTTCATAACAGACAACACATCAATGAGGAAAGCAGTCATTAAAAACAAAATGCAATGACCGTCAGACTTTCTGCATTAACCTTTTGGAATTATTGTTACCATCTCCTGCCAGGTTTTCCAATGCAGACTCCAATGCTGAATACACTTTGAAATTAATTGCCTGAGGCAAAATATGTTTACAGTCCCCGTGCATAGTAAAATCCAGCCTTTTCAAGGAATACTTCTCAGGTGTTATTTGTTTTGGTCACTTCACAAAACTAACAAGCCTATCTTCAACAAATATCTTATTATCTTGTGCAAATTGGAAACATTTCATGCCATGTATAGTAGCATCAGCAGAGTCAACTTCTAAATCCAAAGAAAACAAACAAAAACATACCCGCAGGTTTCAAAAGAGTGACATGTCTACTGACATCATTTTCATCATACAAATGAAATGGTGGCAAATTTTTGCAGGCTTGATTGGCCACACAATGCTAAAAAACCTGCACTGCAACACAGTAGAGATCTATATAAGCCTAATGTAGTGACTTGCATGTAGTTTAACATCTTCATCTCTATTTTTTTGTCAGAACAAAAAACACTCAGTTGACATGGAAACTTCTCTATTTTATTTACAACTGCATCTACTTATCCATTTTGAATGGACACACAATCCATGAAATGAAGGCATTTTTCTGTAGTTCCTGCCTCAAATGACGTGAAATACATATTAAACCTCCTTATGCACTTGTCCATGTTTGATCTATAATGAAATCACTGGAGTTAATGTCCACTCCAATGTTGCCCTAATTTCCTTATCAATGGCATCTAGCAACCCCATCATGGTCACATGACTCCTCATATGGCTCTCACCTTGGATGATTATACAGATTTAGAATGGTCAAGAAATATTGCTGCTTAAATTTCTCAAAGGCAAGTAAATTTTTTGATTTTCTAATGGAACAAAATAATGCTAAAACAATCTTATCTGAAATGATAAAGGATATTTGAAAAAAATTAAGTTTGTGAATTATGAACCCTCTTTATATAGATAACTGAATGTCTTTCATCCAGCAAAAGGCATGACTTACTTACTTACTTAAATTGGATTTAAGAGGTGTGCATGTGCCTCTGGTTTGTGATCGCACAGTGACCTGATAATTGTTCCTAGGAGAAGGAAAGAGAGCCTCATCCACCAGGCATTTGTGTGCACAAAGTTCACTGATAATTTTAGCCTCAGCTGCGAGTCCTATTTTTGGATCCATTGTGGACTGAAAGGAGGGCTGTTTCATGAGAGGGAATGGAACCACGCACTCATGATACCAATTAATATTTTTATGTTTACCAATCACTGTGGTATTAATCAATGCATATGTAATGTCAGTCACAATTGGTCAGCGACAATGAAATCACACTGGGACACCAATTTTATGTGGGTGGAAATCGTTCCACTTCTCCGCACATATGTACGAATGTCCAGACGTGGAAAGTGTAGGAAATTCCGGCAGCAGGCTATCCACATGAAGTAACAACAACCCACCTGTACTTTAAAAGCATGACAATGATTGCAAAATATATTTTATTTTTAAAAAATGTTAACATTCAAAACTGGCGTGCTTTCCATTACTCTAATCTGTCATATACCTAGCCATTACAATACACACATTATAAATAAATGCTTAAATTTATCTTAAATTATTCAGACACATTAACATGGCTAAACTATTTTATTATAATATAAATAATTAATTTATCTCACCTCAAAAAGCTTCAATTTAAGTAATATTTTCTGTGGATATATGGAAGAGGATGGAAAGAAGTTCTACTAAGTAGGCAATATCATTCATTATTGTTATACAATAAGTGTCCTTACCTTTAGATTTTATTTCGGATTCTTATTTGGTTAGCTTATATCAACATTTAAAATAAATGTCATGCTGTTCAGAGTGTATTATTATATATGTGACTTTAAATTAATTTGCATCTGTTCACACAATCACTGCTTTCCAAATGAGCAAATTTATGCAATTTTTATATCATTCGTGCACTTATGCACCCTGGCAGCATCTCTTATTTTTGCCACAAGACTGAGCTTTAACTGAATTAATAAATGCACTTGATTATTTAATTTCTAATATTGTTCTTTTCCATAAAGATTGTTGTATCCTCTGTACACCTAGGCCCAAGAAGAAAATATCTGCAGAAAACAACTTAGTACACTGGATAACCATGAAGTTAAAATTCATTAAGCTTTCCTTATGGATGATGGGTGGATTACTTTCACAAATATTCCTGGATAAAGAATTACATATGCCATTTCATTAAGTTCAAAAATAACAAATGTATGTATAAAAATCAACAAGCATTTCTTTCCTGCGCTATTCACAACTTAAGACCTAAGAGCTTATACGTTATATACTCTGGGATACTACAATAGCGAACCATACCGACCGACTTGTCTAATTTTAAAATAGAACTAAATTATTTGTTTTTACAAAATGTTATATAAATTCCTCCTTAATAATGATTAATAACTGCTTAATCAATACGAATCGTGTCTTTATAACAGAGATTGCAATAAATAATCACTTAATTTAGGATACTTTCAAGATAATATTTTTCCGCCTCCGGATCGGTCGCCATTTTTGTTTCAATGCGATCTCCACGGTTACATACTTTTCTGATCTTCGTTTGAAAGAGTAGCAATTACTACATCTGGACAAAAGTGAACATATCGCAACGGAAATCATTTTCAACAGACAACGCTCCGGATATATAATATGAATATGAGTGCTATGGTCTTTGGTGTTAAAGTCTGCGATCGGCGAATAAGTAAATAAAAACACTGACCATCAAGATATTGTATGTGTATATTTTTTGTTCTTTGTTAGATGTAAAATTTTATTTCATTTCCAGTTTCAATCAGACGAATACTGGAAACAATCGACAAACAGACGCCATATAGATTCCAGGATACATTGGAAATTACTCTGCATCGCAGTAACGTTGTAAAAATATTTTTAAGGTGGCATGGTGCATATGTAGCAAAATGTGTAAATCAGCTTGCAAAATTGAAGCCACTTCAACAACAATCATTCTGCCACAAATGCCTTCCGAGAGAAAGTTTTCGGGGAGAATAAAATAAATGCATCTGTTACCACCTACGTGTCTGCGGCAATATGCCCTTGTGCTAGACCACAGGGGATCGTATCGTTGCTTACAACTGACCCGTCATACATGTACTATATAACTATAGCACATGTTTGACATGTCAATTGTAAGCAGCTATACGAGTCACTGTGTGCTAGATATCACTATAAACTGCCATACTGCAGACATCGTAGCGATATGACTGAAAACTTGCTAAAGCTACGTTAAAAATCCAAATCACACGCAAACATACCGTAGAATATCGTAGGAAGTTACCATAAGCAGTTATATATAAGTTGTAGTTACAAATAACTATCACTTTATACACGAACCAATATCATCATCGCATAAAGTCCATCCAAGTTTCATTATCAAAGGAAACATTTTTTTATTGTTTGTTTCTTCTTTTCCAATTCTATATTTTTTATTTCTTTCATAATTTCAACAGTCTATGTGATAAAAAATGGAGCTATTAATTCACTTCTACGGTAGATAATGGCCATGCATACAGTTTCACGGCGCATTGGTGAATGCGTGACGTGACGAGGTGTTAATGCCGTCACTGTGGTAGGTGTGTGGGAGGGTGATTCCAATATTTTATTTAAATTATTTAAAAAAAAGTCCCACCCAGGCTCGATTTTGGTTGGAAGTTAAATTAGTGAAAAATAGATGTACAATTCCGAGCCCCCAGTCAGCAGTGCCGACGGTTAAATGATTGAATATACAAAACAGTGAAATTCAACGAATAACACTTTAATGAAAATTCAGTAGTCAACTATTTAAATTTCCCAGGTATTCTCCTTCCGCTTGACCCTGTGATAGCCTATTGCATCATTTGTCTAGTAATGTGAGATAGCTTTCTACCTGTCATTGTATTCTACTCATCTGTGTATTCTTCTCTCCTATTCCTCCAATTCCTTCTCCTCTTCCTCCCGACTTTTCCGCATTCCTACTCCTTCTCGACTTCTCTATACCTCTCCTCCTTTTCCACTTCCTGCTCCTCGACTCTCTATACCGACTAGAATTGTTGACTCCAACTGCTCTGCTAGTCGCACTTCCGTCTCCCCTCTTAGACGGGTTCTTCTTCTGGCACTGACACTAACACAGGTTTAAAAGTTACGAATTTAGGATCACAACTCTTGGTCTTTGTAGTTACAATGAACTATCGGTCTTGGACGTTTTCCCTTTTTATATGACGACCAATATCGAAGTGTCCGTACGGCAAAGTGAAGTGCTTGGGAAGTCGCACTCGCTTCTGGTACACGATTTAATACACTTTTGCAAAGGCCGACTGACGATTTGGTGTGTTGATAAACGTACAATATTGTACGGTTCGCAGGTGGTCACTTTAAAGTTTCCATCCTGTCCAGACTGCAAGGTTTCTTTCAATAGGCCAAAGTTCATCAGTCGACTGGTGTGATTGTTGTTGTTGTTGTAGGGTTTAACGCCATTTTTCAGCACACGATAGGCTATACATGGCGGCCAGTATTAATGGTGGAGGAAGAACCAGGGTAAACCCCGGAAAGAACCACCGACCCACGATAAGCTACCGGCAAGCTTTCTCACATACCCACTGTAGCCAGACTGGTGTGATAATTGAGAGTCAATATTTTCACCTTACACTCGGTGTCCACTTTTCCTTGTGGGTCCCGGTATTCTTAGCCGTAATATTTAGGACCGCTGTTAACAAAACTTTGAATCTTGTCGTAGGGGTGCTCGTCCATCCAGGCTCCTAAACAGTCTCTTTCGATGTTAAGGAGCCGGTGACCCAGCCGATCGATGTAGATGCAACTGTATGTGTCAAAATACAGGACACGATCTCCTAATATTTCTAAAGCTTCGTACAATATTAAACGAGCACGGGCTGTCACGTACGCCGCAATGATGACATTTCCAAATGCGTCAGCTTCTACAAAAGTCCAGTTCTTCTTCGTAATTGACTATGGTTAAGTCTTCACGAAGGATGTCCACGTGTTTCATGTATTTGATTTTGTCGTGAATCATCTGGAAGTAGCGGGAAGGACCGGGCAAATACTCCGTCTTGGGTAAACACGGTCGTTGTGCCATTTTGCCCCACAAGCAATTTAACATCACTTTGGCAAACGATCACCTTCCTTCGTTTTCCCCACGTGGTCTAAAGTGATGCCTTCATGCTCCCAGTATTTCTCTTTGAATTTATTTTGGTCTTCGGGAAAGTGGCACCAAGAAGGTTAACCGCTGGCTTCTTGTTTCAGTTTAAAAAGGCAACCACATAGTCTGTGGAAAATGCCTTTCTGAGTTTGATCTCCCTTATGGTGTTTTTCTGTCTTGGTAAAGTGGTAAATTTTGTACACTTCTAACAATTGGTATCCCAGGTCCAAGGCTTTGAACAATTCCACGCTGATCCACGTTCCTGGGTGTGCTGACAAGGCTGGTCATGGTTTATGCACAAGTACGGCACAAGGGAAACATCAGTTTTCCTTAGTGATGGTGAGGTAAAACGGGATGATACAAGTCCGTGGGAGTCAAGGCTTTGCACTTGATCAATCCTTTGTATTGTCGAATGTTTTCCACGTCGATTTGTTTGGTGAGCAATTGATGAAGCTCTACGGAAAAGTGACAATATTTGCACACGTAAGGATACAGAGAACACACGTCCAAGTATTTGATTTCTTCTCCTTTCTGCTCGTCAGCTTGGTACAGCAAACAGGTGGCATTTATCCGTCTTCTGTACAATTTGTCCCTCGGGTTCAGAAGGTCCTCCAACTTGCAACTTTCACAAGTCTTGCAACTTTCCAAGATACGTTTAAACTCAGGATCGGTTTTCAAACGGTGTTCGTACTCGTGTTCCCATATTTCCACCACTTGGTATCCTTGCTGTTCTAACTTCAAGCGCCGCTGACAAGTGGTCTGGTACAAGTCTTCCATGTTACGTTGTAAAAAGTGATTTTTAGTGTCACGTTGAGGGTAGCAGATGGGACATCCGTGAAATAAGCACCCGTTAAACTCATACACGATCTTAGGGTTTTCTATGTTCCAGCCATCCACTGAATACTTTCCGATGGTCTTTTCGCCTCCTCCGTTTAGTGCATGTTGAATCCATTTGTCTTCCTTGTCGCACAAGTAATGTAACCAGCGGGAGGCTTTGACCGAGTATTAACGTTTGACAAAGTTCGTCGTTTGAGGGCTTAAGACAGCCAGGGTGTTTTCGGGCATAAATCGTTGGCGGTATAGTAAGGAACACGCTTTGACAATGGTGCAGGTCTCTTTCAAAGGATCGATCCCTCCTTGTTTCATGAATCATTCTCGAAATTGTCTGCAGCAACGACGTAAAATGTCCACGTTGGAACGACAATACTTTAACATTTCTTCCTGAAAGTCGAAGGGGACCGAGGCGTGAATCTGGTAACAATCGTAGAAAGCTTCTCTTTGTTCGGTGCCTATGTTGTCTGGGTCGTAGTAGTGAGCCTCAGGCAAATGGAGTAGAACGGCGTGTTGACTGGCTTCAGTAATGAAAAAGTGCGACAAAAAGCCTTTGGTCATTTCTGTCATTCTAAATGTTTTAGGCATTCGGCTCAAATGCATGGCCAAGTAACTCATCGAATCTATAAATCGTGCTTGTCCCACTTGCATGTAGATGATTTTGGCTCCGCTCAAAGTCACTTTAGGACGTTCGGTACTTTGCTCCGTATGGTATCTCAAAAGAAAATGTCCATCGTATCCCAAGAAATTGTGAGCCATTACCGTGGCATGGCGATGACAGCCTCCATAACGTTATATGTCCTCTTGACTCCACGTCTCGTCGATGGGGTCTAAGATCCATTGGGTTAAATCGGCTAGCTTGTTCGGTCACTGAAGAATATTTTCAAGTCCTCCAGGAATCTTGCTGAAGTGAGGACAATGACTAAAGATAGGCTTTTGGATGCACATCTCGCACGCTTGATAAGCCATGGAGGAATTAGGAATGCGACTGTCGGTCTCTTACATGCATTCGAAATCGAAAATGATGAAATTGCCTTTCTTCTGGCCATCTTCTTCATGTTGGAGCTGATATTTTTGAATGTAGCATTCGTGTTCTAAGTCCACGATTTCGTAACATTTGTGACATCGTTTCTTTCCGGAACATACATGCGCCTTGACATTATTGCTACGTATGGCATGTCCGCAAGTAGGGCACAATCTCAGGAGTTGACAAGCACCTTTCTGCTGTGAACCTTGCGTCTTCAGATGTTGTTGGTAACAGGCAGGGCTGACAAAAGTGAGCTGACAAACAGGGCCATGCACTCGTTCTTGTCCTTCGTCAAGACAGGATTTAGAGGCCAAACATCCTGAGCATTTCGATCTACAATATTTGTGTTGCTCTGGATTGCTATAGCTATAGTCACATTTCTCACACCAATTACTGCATTTCAGGAATCCGGCGATACTGGTAATGGCATCGAAATGTTTATCGTGATAATAGGCGTGAATGTATTTTCCGTCTTTGAAATATTTGCTTCAAAACAGCAGAGGTCCACGCACTTCTTGAGTGTGTACTTTCAAGGTGTATCGTGGGGCCAATACATCTTGCGATCTTTGCATTTCAGGAATGCCACAGGGTGTGTTTTTGGATTGCCCTCTTGCTGAAACAGGAGTTCTGCTTCTCTTCGTTGTTCGGCTCTGTCCGATTGTTAAATAGTTTTCTAGGCTCTTTTCCATTGTAAAGTGTCGTTTTTGTCGACATACGTTCGTCCCAACAAGATGGCACGGGCTAAACAAATCTTGTCTTGAGAGTTGTTAATTCGGACGAGACTCGTTTTGGTGCTACGATGGTCGTCCACCAGTAACACCGTTTTGCATCCTGTCCCTTGGGGAAGAGGCACTTGGGTCATGAACTGTGTCGCTTTTCCATCGGTGATGTGAAACTTGTCGTTGGATTGTTGCACGTGTTGAATCTCTTCGATGACTTTGGAAGGTGTCAGTTCTGCTGGACTGCTAAACTCGATCCAAACGGGGGACATTAAACTATCGTGATGAATGGAAAGTCTCAAGCAATTGTCTTCCTTGGCTTAACATTGCCGTTTCAGTGTGGTTAACAAAGAATCCCACACCTCGAAGATGAACCCCTTTGCTTTCTCCAACGGTACTTTGGACTTGAAACCTTAAAACTTCAATGTGTAAGTGTAAGCCGTAGTTTTAAATTTTCTAGAGGAGCGCTTTTCAGTCTCTCGAATGTGCTAGTACTTTTGAGGGTTATCTAGTGGTGGTGGTGGTGAACATTGGTTTGGTGTAGAATCTCTAGGTCTGGAAGTTGGCTCACTCATGTCATCTTAAAAATCGATGGCATGAATTTGAACCAAGACTTCAGCTACTGTGCGGGGTGATAAGTCACGTTTATGCCTCTTACTTTCTTCTCCTTTCTCCACGAAATGATGCGATCGTTTCATTTTGACTGCGAAAAGTCAAATGACTACATTTTAAACGCCATGGGTCCCTTTATATCCATGCCAGACTAGTGTATATGTAAAAGGTCAGTGTATCCCGCCAAACGTTGTTTTATTGGCCTTGTTTATGAACTAGCTGAACTTACCCGCCACCCGCGAACTAGCTGAACTTACCCGCTACCCGCTAACCTATGCAACAACCTCACTTTCTCTTGTCGGTATACAGACCCAATATTCATCATGTTCAATTCCCTTGACGCTAAGTTTGCCCAGGGTGATCTGAAATGTCTTGTATTAGAGGTCATATTTCTTCTTAAGTAAATACATGCATCAATAGACAGACAGCATGGGTCATCATCCTTGAGGTTCACTGAACTTTAGATTCTTTACTTCATACAAACCCCAGATTCACAAGTTGTTGTTTGTTTTTTGTTTTTGTTTTTTTTTTTGTTTTTTTTCCGGGGGGGGGAGGGGCGAACAATGTAACACTTCTGACTCTACCGATATGAGTTTGAGTGTGTATGTCAAAATGTTTAATGACATAAAAAGAAATTGTCAGTTTCAAAACGTGAACCAGTACTGTGACCGTTCAGTAGTTGATGTGGTAAGAACAAATGGTACAACACACAACAGTCTGTCTGCACTGTAATGGTAACAGCGCAAGAGCGTAGGCGTTATTTTGTCATACTGCCTTAGAACAAAACAATGCATTACCTGTTTAGAGCCATTTCATCGGCTAGACGTATTTTCTTACCGCGTTCGCTCTGAACTGACTTTATTATCTCTTCACACAGTGACCAGATAGGTCATGCTTATTTTCTGGGTCTCGCAGCTAGGCGATTTACAAAAAAAAAAAATAAAAAAAAATAAAAAAAATAAATAAATATTAAAGACAATTATGCTAATGCACATACAGTTGTACCATGGGCGATCCATGGGAATTTTGTCAATCGTATTGCACAATACATCAAGGAATATTTAATTTTACTATTATGTGAGAACCTTTTAGTCGCATTCGTCATCAGTTCACTATGGTGATATTTTAAAATGGTGGATTATTCCTATGGATTTTATTTTCTAAGTAGAATGTGTGTTTCCTTTGAAGTTTTATTAGGGAAAATATGCCATAGAAAACAAACGTAAATGTCGTGATACGTTTTTAAAAGTAGGAATGACATAGTATTTCTCTCTCTCTCTCTCTCTCTCTCTCTCTCTCGTAAGTTAATGGTATTTGTTCCGTTTGAAGATACCTTAATTTCCTAAATTGTGATCAGTAGTTACCATAATTATGTGAACTGTTATGTTTGTCCTGTCTGAGCATCTCACAAAATACTAGTCTCCAGACTTACTGTCATCCAATTCAGTAACACTTGTGTTCGCGCGTGCGTACGTGTGTGTGTGTGTGTGTGTGTGTGTGTGTGTGTGTTTTATCTTAACAAAAAAGAACTTGTCCCTACACTGTGTGGATAGTATATATTGTGTTTTTTTTCTCCCTTCACTTCTGTGTTGATAGTATATATTTAAGTTATTTTCTTCCCCTTCTGTGTTGATAGTAGGTATTTGGCTTTTTCTTCCTTTCTGTGTTGATAGTGTGTGTGTGTGTGTGTGTGTGTGTGTGTGTGTGTGTGTTCGCGTACGTTTGTGTAGATAGTATATTTGGGTTCATTTGTTTCTTCTTCCCGTGTGGATAGTTAATTTTGGGTTTGTCTTTTTCCTCTTCCCTCTGTGTGGATAGTTTTTTGGGGTTTGTTTTTCTTCTTTCCTCTGTGGCGTGCGCGCGCGCGCGTGTGTGTGTGTGTTCGCGTACGTTTGTGTAGATAGTATATTTGTTTTTTTCCTCTTCCTGTGTGTGGATAGTAAATTTGGGGAGGGAGGTGCTCCTTCCCGTGTGTGGATAGTATATATGTGTGTGTGTGTGTGTATTGTTTTTATTACTCCTTCCAGTGCCTAGATAATATTT
This sequence comes from Sinohyriopsis cumingii, assembly GCA_028554795.2. Classification (NCBI taxonomy): domain Eukaryota; kingdom Metazoa; phylum Mollusca; class Bivalvia; order Unionida; family Unionidae; genus Sinohyriopsis; species Sinohyriopsis cumingii. The sequence continues at coordinate 146,934 of JAPYKE020000196.1, read as the reverse complement.
TTTTTATTTGTTTATTTTTATTTATTTGTTGCTTCTTCGCGTCTGTGTATAGTATATTTTGGGGTTTGTTAGGAAAGTAGGATTAAGAATAAGAAGCTGGTGGAGAAAAAGAATAAATTAAAATAACAAGAAGAAAAGCAAATGCCCTTTTCAAGGCCACTCATATGTCTCGAAAGATATTTATTCTCTTTGCCTGACAAAAAGAAAAAAAAAACCGGGTCTCGTGTGGACTTTCATAGCTGGAGAGTTCAGCTATCCCGTTTGCGTTACAATGGGTTAGAAGGTGATATTACTTCCTTGGGATTGTCTTCTCCTGAATATGTGTCAGTGGATATGGTTTATTTATTCAGTCAATATGGACAAGCAGAGACAGATGATCCATCAGGTTTGATATTCAAAATTGGTATAGTTTATAAACTAGCTGAACTTACCCGCCATCACGCTACTGCTACCCGCTGAATTAGCTGAATTTACATGCTACCTGCTACCATATACAACAACCCAACTTTCTCTTGTCGGTATACAAGCCCAATATTCCCTATGCTCAATTCCCACTGACGTTAAACGTGCCCAGTGAATTTAACCGCTACCCGTTACCCCCCTTTACAATAACCCAACTTTCTCTTGTGAACTTACCCGCTATCCGCTACCGTGTACAACAACCCAACTTTCCATTGTCGGTATACAAGCCCAATATTCCCCATGTTATTATCCCATTGACGCTAAACGTGCCCACTGAACTTACCCGCTACCCGTTTGCAAAGGTCTCGTAGACTACCTTAGGATGTGGTGGGGTGCTCCCAGTATTATCTTTGATTATTACAGAAGACCCACCCTGGCTCGTTTTTGTTAGAAATTGAAGTAGTGATAGAGATGCAAAGCTTCGAGACCCCAGTCAGCGATGCCGACAGTTAAATTACTGAATACACAAAAGGTGGAATTCAAATAAACAACAAATGTAATGCCATTCAATAACAGATAGTCCTTCCTCAAATGAAATTCAATATTCAAAACCCTATCACTCGTCAAACACTCGACCAAGTGATAGCCTATTTCATCATCTGACTTAATGTGATAGATTTTCCTCCTGTCCTGTGTTTCTACTCATCTGTAGTATTTCTTGACTGGTACCCAGTACCCCTTCAGTCTAACAACCACGTCCTTCACCCTTCCACTTCCTCCACTTCCGTTCTCTCCTTTTCTTGTCTCCCAGAGACTCGGGACCAACTGTACCAGGGTATTTCCCTTCTCTGTCTCCTACAGCTCTTCCGGTCCCTAAAAGCTTCCTGTCCAAACATACACAATGACATTATTATATTTTTCTAGCTATCTGGTCTCACACTAAACAACACTCTATCATCAGATAAGCCATTACCTTCTTTGGTCACGCATTCGTGCACATCAAAATACTCATACTTTCTGGTATGGTATACACGGTATCAACTGCTTATCATGCATATATCAATAGATTTCATCACGTCGGTATATATATATATTCCCAATCTTATTATATAGAACAATATCACATAATCAGACGCATTTCTGTACATTATACTTCTACAAAGTGTACACAGATGACCACATATCCATGCGCTGATATATCCTTACACATTATACTCCTATTAACTAATGTTGCACACTGCAACCATTATACAAAGTTATAATTCAATTCAACATTTGCAGATCTAGAATATCACATGAATACATGCATGAGGTTACTACGAATTAACCAAATAGCGAATTACAATATTAATTCTTTACATAAACATTGCTCATATCTCAAAATATGCATGTAGATCAAACACTACAAATTAATCAAACCCTACAAATGGTGATTCTACGTACTAACGATTCTAGTAATGAAGTATACATAATGCACATAATTAAAGTACAATTACCTTGCCGTAATAGATTGCGACAATCGAGCAAATGAGTCACTGACCTGTCCGAAGCTCCTTTGTAATTCCCAGAATAACAATGTTTCCCGCCAATTTCGAATGACGTCGGAGTAGCTTATAACTTCCTTATGTAATTCCCGCAAGATAGTTTAGCGACTACTGCGTTTAGTTTCAAGACACTAGATTTAAACTTGCGATTCCAATGGTGGCCATGCCTTGCTCAATTCCGAGTGGATGTCGATTCACCCATGGTCTACATAATTAGCAGACATTGCCCCCTCCCCGGCAGTCTGTCAAGGGCGGATTTACGAACCCCATTTGATGTTCCTTTGAGCCCAACACCTGCAATTCATGCCACTTATCTGTGAATCGCACGCAGCCAAATAAGGCGACAGTAACAAGTTCCTATGGCCATGTTATATACAACTGGCTTCCCACCAGTCCTTTTGATGTCGGCTTACACTATCGTAACATAAGCCGGCAGGCCAGCTGTGTACACATCGCTTTGACACTCATTGTTCGCAAGGCTGACACTCGCAACATTTATGAAGCGAATAACTAGTCTCAGGGTCTAGCATATACATGTTGCAATCTGGCTATTGTTCCTTACTCATAACGTGACACCCCTACCCTATACAACAACCCCACTTTCCCTTGTCGCTATACAGTCCCAATATTCCTCATGTTCAATTCCCCTTGATGCTAGAGTTGCCCAGGGTGATCTGAAAGGTCTTGACACCAGAGTTTGCCAAGGGGGGTCTGTAATGTATTTTCATATTGACGCTAGGGTTCCCCACTATACTACTCTTGAAAACTCCAAGAGCAATCAACTGCTCGGTCTCTTCTCTTACGACTTGTTGATTCGCGTGGAGCAAAGGGTCAGGTTAACCGCTGGACTGGCCGGTCGTCCATCAGCTTTGACCCGAACTCGACAAGTAACGTTCTCCCGGGCATTTCCATAAGCACATAGGAATACCCTGCCAGGAACGTATCTATCTCTTCACGCTGCTCCGCAGTCAACATGGGGTCACATTCCACATCCGAGTGTGTCTCAGCCCTCGTTAATGGACAACTCGGGACAGTGTCTGCACCTTCTGTGTCGCCTTCAGGGTCCTAGGTGACGATCGTGGCCACGACAAAACGCTGACGGTCTCTCTTTCTTGGTATCTAGTAAGGAGATTGGCATAGTACAACTTCTCCTTACTTGGTAGCCGTATCCAATAGGTTTGACCTCCGACCTTCCCGGTTACGACGTACGGCCCCTCCTAGAAACTTGCAGCTTGTCGTGTTCTTGGGTAAACAGCAACAACACTTTGTCCCCTACTTCATACTGGCGTGGTTTCACGCGCTTTTTGCAATGCTTCGCCTGAGGCGACATCGCTTGCTTGAGGTTCTATTGTGCGAGAGAACAAACTTCCTCCAGTTTGTTTCGCAAATCACAACGTACTGATAAGTAGTACATACCTCTTCTACAGCGTGATCGTCCGTCCACAGCTGTCTCAGTATGGCGAATGGGCCACGTTCGGTCCTCCCATACAAGAGTTCAAAGGGAGAAAACCCTAAACTCGCCTGTGGTACTTACCGATAAGCGAAAAGCATGACAGGAATGTACCGAACCCAATCTTTGGGGCGGCCTTCACACAACTTCTTAATCATGTTTTCGAGAGTCCCATTAAACCGCTCGACCAGTCATTTATATTGGGGGTGATACGGTGTAGTCGTGAGGTGATTAATCGTCATCAGTTGGTTCACCTCTGCCATCACGCGACTCATGAATTGTGTCCCTTGATCGGTCATGATCTCGTCGGGCACTCCGACTCTTGACCAAATCTCAAACAGTGCTTCAGAGACGGATTCCGAATCAATATTACGCAACGCGACAGCCTCCGGATAGCGTGTAGCGTAATCTACAACAGTTAAAATATACCTATTTCCTTGCGACGACGCGGGTATTATCGGTGAGATCAAATCCATCGTGACGCGTCGAAATGGTTCATCGATAAGGGGTCTAATCCCCAAGTGGACGTGTCAATGATCCGTTTTCGGAGCCATTCTCTGACACTTGTCACAGGAGAGACAGAACCGCTTTACATCTCCTTGGACCACTGTCCAGTAGAATTCCTTGACAAGACGATCACGCGTCTTGGCAATTCCCATGTGTCCTCCCACGAGACTCTCATGCGTGAGTTTCAACACTTCACCTCGCTTCTCCTTTGGCACGACGACTTGCTTGCAGTGTTCGTGTCCTTTCATGGCGTGGCGACACAAGATCCCCTTCTTGTCTGCGAACTTCACCGCACCATTCGTAGTTTCTTTCTCCGTTCCATATGCAGCGTATTTATGCCAGTGCGCCAGAGTTGAGTCTTCCTGCTGAAGAATTCTCAATTCGGCCGGAAGAACGTCACTGGCGTAACTTTCATCGGCGTCGGTTTCGTCTGTTGGCTCTTAGACCTGGTTTCCACAGCACTCACCGGCGTCGGTGTGCAGGTTTCGGAGTTCGTTTGTGGCAACACATAACGATATCCAAGTATGACGTCATGTGATAGTCCATCTAAGCATTCAGCTTCAATTTTCCCCTTTACGTACGGTGAATCGAGGCCAATGATAGCCACTGGCAACGAGCCATGCACGTAGTTCGCGTACTGGACGTCAATTACCTCCCCTGTGTAGTCTTCGTGCATAAACAAGGGCTGGAACGCTACACCCAGTGACCGTTGATAGTTGCGGACGCGAGGTATGCTGGTTTATAGCTTGATTCCGGTTCGCACTCTTTCCTAGCGACGACATTCACCTGGTTCTGCCTGCCCTTGGGACAGTCCCTTGCAAAATTCCCCGAGCGCTAGTAGCATGTCGGCAGCCCTTGCCGTCCTGCAAGATCCATTTTCTTGGGTGATACCTGTCCTGATCTATGGTTAGCATCCTTACCTGTAGATCCTCCTCCGAACTGCTCGTCGCCCTGTCGGTTATAGACAGCCAGCTTTTCTTCAACCACACGGCACGACTCAGTGGGTCGGGTTCGGTCCGTATCCCTGTAACATCCACCCTTCGATTGTACCTGATCGTATATCTCCGCCAAGCTGACGATCTCTTCGAAAGTCAGATGCTCTCTCTCTCCGATAGGAATACAGTCAACTCGTGACGGTAAGTACTCAGGTCATGCTCCTTGAGTATAACCTCGCGTAACCCATCGTACGATCGTTCGACTTCTGCAATCTTTATCCACTTCTCAAATAACCCTCGAACGTGGAAGTAGGATTGAGAGTGGGTTTCCGTTGCCTTTTGTGTCAAGTCCCGAGAAAAGTTTACAGTACGTTTCGGCGGCCAGCCGATAATGGCAAAGAAGGGCCTTCTTGAGCATCAGCTTCTTCTGCAAAAAGGCTGAGACGTTAATCGCCCATTTAAATGACACACAATGCATAGGTTCAGTATAAACTTTATTGTAAATATAAATAATCTTTGGCATAATTGGGGCAAATCCTGTCACAGCACATTACACCAGCCGAGCTTTGAATTGTTTATATAGGAATATCTCAGGAAGAGAGACTTGGGGGAGTTTGTAGAGTTGTGAAGAGTGTCCGACACCTGTATGTGGGGCCGCAAGGGGCTGATACGAGGTATATCGGGACACTGATAACCGAAACTTGATAAGTCTGATCCTGAGGATTGCTATGATACCAAACATCAGCTGATACTCCATACATGAAACGTACGAATCGGATATAAAGTATATGGGCATAATAGCTGAGTACATTTAAGTACTGACACAAATTGGGGGTCAAAAGCAAAGTTGTGAATGCATGAAACTTGGCAATGGCCCCTGAATTGTTTCTATAGTACTACCTCAAGAAGGAGACTCGAGGGAGTTTGTAGGGTTGTGAAGAGTGTCCGACACCTATATGTGGAGCCGAAAGGGGCTGTTACGAGGTATATAGGGACACTGATAACCAAAACTTGATACGTCTGATCCTGATGATTGCTATAATAACAAACATCAGCCGATACTCCATACATGCACCGTAGGAAGCGGGTATGTAGTATATGGGCATAATAGTTGAGTACATTTAAGTACTGACACAAATTGGGGGTCAAAAGCAAAGCTGTAAATGCATGAAACATGTCAACATTAGCCGATTTGACAAAGGGCCCTTAGAACAGAGCTGGAACGGTACGCTATGCAAGAAATATCCCAAATAAACAACATGGTGGAAGGAGGGGAGATGGGTGGTTCTTTCTGCAAATAATGTTAAAAATTAAATGCAGCATCTGCACTGAAAGGAATGCATCTATACAGGTGTATCAGTTATATGAATGACGCCTAACTGACACAATGTTTGAACACATGCTTCAACTCAGTCATCTGATTGGCTCGACATGACAACGTATCTAAATTCAGTTACTAGCTTATTAACATAGATTGGCTGCAATGACGTCATGTCTGGGCAGAGAACCGTAGTAGACAAAGACGGGCCCAGCATGGAGCCAGAGAAAGATGCACTGTGTATTACTTAAACCACATTTAACCAATTAAAATATAAACGTTCCTCGGGAATTTTATAAGGCACGCGAGTTTCTCAAATTGGACGAGGAAATCGTCAATGGACTCTTGTTTTTCATTGAACCGCAGCATACTTATCTGTACCATTTGTTTGTCGATATTGGGTAGTATGCTCCCTCCAGAACTCGTACTGGAGTGGTCCCTATCAGTGGTCCTAGCTTCTACCCTTAATTTCTCCACGTCGAGAGCGTGAGCGAGCGCTTTCTTTTGCGGTCGCTGCTATCCTGGCCAGGTCCGCCTGTATCTCTCTTTCGGCTGCTTTTCGGCTATCCTGGCCAGCTCCAGCTCTTTATGTGCCTCTGTGCACTGCTATATTGGCCAACTACTTCTGGGTCTCCCTTTTGATTGCTTTTTCGGCCCTCCATTCTTTCATTATCTCCTCTACAAACGCTGTTAGGCGATCTCCCTCGTACGCTAGATCTTCCGAGCCCATGGCGGGATATTCTTTAATCATCTGTCTTTTTGTAGCCATTGTATGATGACACCAACACTAAGTAATACCCTGTCTCGACATACTAAACAACTGACAGATGTTACACTTCCTTAACCCAAAACCTACATATTGACAACTACCTTCGCTCAGGTAAGATATTTCGCCCGATATTTGCTTCACAATTACTGCAATTAAATTAGATCTACCAGGTATGCAAATATCAAACTACAACATACACAAGTTGAAAAATCATAAAAATTCAAATACACAGGATGGAAAATATCTCACAACTGTTCACTAATACTTCCTAATAAATACAACTTTGGATCGTAAAGATAATATTTATGTCTAATTCAGATCCCGGACGAAGCTGCCTCTGTGACGTGACGGGTTGTTATGCCGTCACTGTGGTAGGGGTGGGGTGGGGTGAGGTGCTTCCAATATTTTATTTAAATTATCATATAAGTCCCACCCGGGCTCGATTTTGGTTGGAAGTTAAATTAGTGAAAAATAGATGCACAGCTCCGAGCCCCCAGTCAGCAATGCCGACGGTTAAATGATCGAATATAATAAACAGTGAAATTCAACGAATAACCCTTTAATGACAATTCAATAGTCAAATGATTAAAATTTCCCAAGTATTCTCCTTCCGCTCGACCCTGTGATAGCCTGTTCCATCATTTGATTAGTAGTGTGAGATAGCTTTGCACCTGTCCCTGTATTCTACTCATCTGTGCATTCTCTCTCCTATTCCTCCAAATCCTTCTCCTCTTCCACCCGACTTTCTCCGAATTCCTACTCCTCCTTGACTTTTCTATACCTCTTCTCCTTCTCCACTTCCTGTGAATTCACTTCTACAGCAGATAATGGCCATGCACATTTTCACGGCGCATTGGTGAAGGGAAGTCACCAGCATATGCGTACTATTGAACCCTATCTTAAGTGCGCGGAGTTATGCTTCTTTGTATGGACTGGCGGGAAATAAAGGAGTTGTGGAGACGGAATATGAGAGAGAGAGAGTATAAAATATGAAAATAAAGAATTCGAGACGATACGATTAAGCAATTAACACGTTTATTTAATGATGATCAATAAGCAGGTTGAATTGGAATTGGCGAGGTTAGGAAGTCATTATTAGAGGCAGAGAACCAAACTAATATTGTATTTATATTTACTTTGCTTTTCCTTTTATATTTCCTTTTATTCTTTATTCGACAATAAATGGGTTCGGTGTTTTCTAGAACAGCAACAAAAGCAGGTTATTTAGTGCCCAGGCAATTGGAGTAGCATGCCTTGTCCATGGACACAATTCGGTTTGTCGAGCAAACTGAACTAATGCAGGATTCGAACCCGCGCACTTTCGATTCGAGTCGGGCGCGCCAATGGATGTGCCACCGTAGATACTGTCTATGTATGTATGTATGTATGTATGTATGCATGTATGTGTATATATATATATATATATATATATATATATATATATATATATATATATATATATATATATATATATATATATATATATATATATATATATATATATGTGTGTGTGTGTGTGTGTGTGTGTGTGTGTGTGTGTGTTTGTGTGTGTGTGTGTGTGTGTGTGTGTAATACATTCTAGAAGAACGCGCAAACTACACACCATTCTCAAGCCCAATTAAAATTTTCTGGACAATACCTTGGTATTACTCGATCTAGTTCTGTTACATTCCAAAATATATTACTTCCCCAGACTCAGATCGGATTACAAAGTAAATTGGAGTATAAATATTCGACAATAACTAACTTGGTCAAAATTGATTGTGATATTTCTATAATGCGTACATCAGTATAATAAACTAAATAAAAGTACGATTTGACTATAATGCGTACAGCAAGATGAACTAAATAAACGTATGATTTTACTATTATGGATACAACAATATGATGAACGAAATAAAAAGTATGATTTTACTATTATGTCTTCAGCTTTATGATGAACGAAATAAAAAGTATGATTTTGCTATTATGTCTTCAGCTTTATGATGAACTAAATAAAAGAATTACCAGTCATAAATAAAATACCACGGGGGGGGGGGCGCAAGAATTTATGCATATTAGCATATTCTTTATTTCATCGGTGAATCTTAAGGTGTTATCTATTTAATACACGACTCGTGTTTTATATCTGTTCATAACCCATTTCAGGACATGGTACATATGGCGTCACAAATGATGTCATACTATGCTTTAAAGCGAGGTTGTAATATGTGAGGAAACAAAATATACTTAAATGTTATTTGCTACAATATTTATAGCAATATTAAATAAATACTGCGTTGGTCGTCATGTGATAGATGGACCCTTGCATTTGAAATGATTTTAAATGTAATGCCTCCATTTGAGTTTTACATTTGTACTGATTTTAAATGTATTACGTCGAACAAGTTCAATCCTTTACTTAACAAGGCTAGACCGAAATTATTTGCTTAACAAATTTGATGTAAAATAGACACTTATTCAAGCTCCTCTGTGTTTATTTCCGTTTCTGATACACATGCTAGTATTTAGGTTGCCTTACTGTCTTATACATGCTTTTTTATTATTTCATACAAACTTAAACATTTATTTATAAACCAACTTAACTAACTACAAATATATGTATTGATACGCATGTACATCCACATCAACGAAAAAAAAAAAGAAGGAAGGATGAACACAAAAGCAGAAACAAACAAAAGTTGACTGGATGGATGATGGACGCATTCTTATAAAACACCATGTTTGTAAAAGCAACGTGACTGACTGGAATACGTACGAATTTTAAATATTTGCACTTTTAATCAAACTTACACTGAAATTGGTATTTATCTGGCAATTTAATCAACATCGAGAGGAGTCGAAATTGATATAAATTTATTGATTACCCACCCATCAAGGCGATGGAGTTTTCACTGAGGAAAAAGCACGCAAAGCAAGCAATAGTTTCGTATTTATCACTCCAACTGTCACCCATTTACACCTGGTCATCGTAATTACAGGTAAATTCAGGTATTCCACAAGTGATAGATGGCCAAAGGTACAGGTGCTACCAGGCAAAGAATTTTTTTAAGACTAATAAACTTAATAAATCTTACACTTTAGCAGATAACGGTTTAAATGAAGCTTTCTGTAAACAATTCTCGAGTCTTAAATGTGACAAAACATGTATCAGCGACTAATAATGGCATTATGAGAAACCAATTAAAGTTCCCAGCTCTTCCTTTGTTGCTCAAATTCCCCCAACCTGCGTGTATATTTGGTATACATAATAATGTATCTATTTGTATTCGTAATGTGAGTTGTCTATTTCATTTTAGTCACAGCCCTGTGTTTTAATATTTCAAGATAAGGTAATTTTGCGATTTTTTAATACATATCATTGTGTCTCTGACGTCCAAATCTTACGTAATACGAATTCGAACACAACCTTTTTGTATTTTAAAGGGAATGCATGCAACCCACTATTGTATGGTCTGAATAGGAGAAGATAGATCTATTTTCTTACAAGTTACATCAAAGTTTGTCCAGTATGTGTTCTTTGAACTAACGAGAAAATTCACTGATTTTTGTTTTTCAATGAAAATTTTCCGTGGAGACAATCGTATGTACTTGTATCGAGCTTAAAGACATTTATTCCTTTGCATGACGTGGTATATTACCCTTCCTTTCAACGCACGTACACAAATATATACATTCATTTTCGAGAAAAGTATGTTTTATTCGATATTGTCATCAACTGAAGTCTAGTCTCCTATCTCTCTCCTCCCTTCGCACACACAAACACGCACACAGAAGCACACACACACACACACACACACACACACACACACACACACAGAGACACACGAGGATGCGTTTGCACTTAGACACAAATCTGAGTTATGTTTGTCTCGAGGAGGTATTGCATTTTCAAGATTTCCTCATTAATAGAATTTTACTTTGGTTTTCATTCCATTTTTTTCTTCTTCTGATAGTGGAGTTATTCGTATAAATTTAATTCATGGAGAATTTCAGCGCATGACGCGTATGAACATTGTTAATTATAAGAAGTGTACTTCCGAGCACTTACCTCTTTGTAATAGACAGTTATGATGATCGTAGATTTCTAGCTTTAGTCATAAAATTAATGGGCACAAGGTTAAAACTTTAACAAATTACACAAATTTTGCAGCAAATAGGCAATTTTCAGATGTTTTTAATTTAATATCTTGAGGTGAAATTCTTAACTAAATTTTCTTGAGCAGAAATCATATATTGTCAGAAAACAATTATCGCGCAGCTTTAAAGAGGAAAATATGGATTACGAAATCATGAAAGGCGAATTTGCCATACAGTGTTTCCGAAGTTCAACTGGACTCTCTTGTGGCTTCGTGAGATCTCCACCATACGACGGATAATCAGGGAGCCAAGCAAAAGTCCTCTAAAAAAGACTTCAGCCAGGAGCGCATATATATATATATATATATATATATATATATATATATATATATATATATATATTTTCATGACCTGTATTCAACTTTATTTTATTGTATTTTCATCATCTTGATCGAGGCAATATACAATATATTGGTTACAGGCCATATTGAATTGAAATGAAAGTTAGAATGTACCTATCGAAATATAGTTTAAGTAAAGATGCACTGTAGGAAGAACAGGTTAAATGATTATATAATACTTGCATGTATGTATGTATGTATGTATGTATGTATTGGGTTTTTAGTATATCAACAAAACATTGACTATAAAGTGTCGAGTAGGAATGGCTATCCTAAAAAAGCAAACAAAATTTAAGTCATAAAAAGAGTGAAATCGTTAAAAAGTCCAAGTTTGATATAAATTGAACTGTCTTAAAATGTTCAAGACCTTCTCAGCTGGAAAAAAGTCATTGAATATGTCCCTAGGGAAAATAATGTTGCCTCTGTTATTTGCCTTATGTGACATATTGGAACATATACAGCCTAGTATACATACCCCAGAGAACATAATCATCTTAAAACAAATTTAACTCTAATGACTGCAAACAAATAATAAAAAAGTGCAAACAAGCATTATATTCTTTATTCATGTCCTGATTTATTCATGTTGGTCCCACTCATTTTGCATACATCTGATATAACTCATGAGGCATACACTGGTTTACATGTATGTATGTATGTATGTAAATGTCCTTCAGAAACTAACTTCTTTCCGACTTAACGTACTTCTTGCATCTCGCGTCCCTTTTCATATTACACATGCAGCAGCCCGTCATTTGCATCTCTTAGTTCTTGTCTGGTTTCGTAATGATTTCCTCGTAACTAATCTTTCAATTTGGGACAAAGCCAGATATCACAAGGAGCTAAATCTGGTCTGTATGCAGTGCCGGATTTAGGACAAATGAGGCCCTGTGCTAGTTAAGTTATGAGGCCCCTTACTTGGGCCCTGAAAGAGGTAGGCCCGGTAGGCCTACACAGGTAGTCAGGCATACATACTCTGGGCCCTGAAAGAGGTAGGCCCGGTAGGCCTACACAGGTAGTCAGGCATACATACTCAGGGCCCTGAAAGAGGAAGGCCCGGTAGGCCTACACAGGTAGTCAGGCATACATACTCTGGGCCCTGAAAGAGGTAGGCCCGGTAGGCCTACACAGGTAGTCAGGCATACATACTCAGGAAGTTTAGGACGTTTGACTTTTGAAAAACATTTGAAAAATTCATCGTAAAATTTTTTTTTAGCCAGGAAGATGGGGCCCCCTGGCCAACGGGGCCCTGTGCTTAAGCACACCTAAGCACAATGGTAAATCCGGTACTGTCTGTATGGTGTGTGATTTGGAGATTTAACATCAATTTTGTGTAAGGTCTGCATTACAGACTTGCATGTGTGCGCGCGAACGTTATCCGAGTGCCAAATGTAGACACCATGCAGTTGTTATGTACAGCTTCAGCGAAAAAAATGATTACTGTGGCCTAGTTGTGACCGATCACTGTGGTGATATTTGGTCCGATCTGGTTCGGAATTACCCCTTGAGTGTCGAAGAGGATAATAAGCCTACCCTTTCCAGTAGACTTGAAAGACGTGCTTTATAGGCGATGACAAACTTGTGTGCTTATAGGCAAAGCTTTGTCTATTAGGCGACGATTCAAAATAGTATATCTAAACTTTATCACATGTAAATATTTTGTACAAAAGCTTAAAGCCTTTACTTTGAATCTGTATAATACTCCTCTGCAGATCTTAATCATTAAACCCGATTGTTCTTTATCAAGCAATCTGTGCACAAAACAGGCACAACACATGTGCGTTCCTTATTTCTTGGTCAGAACTTCTTCTGCGCTTCATTGTAGAAACGTCAGATTTTTTTCACAGTAAAACATGTATTCTTTCTCATATTCATCCACAAAAAATGGGCAATTTCGTTTCAAAAAGATGGCTTTGACCGACCCATCTTGGGCCATCATTCACAGTCTCCATACCATCGCTCTAATGTTCTCATCAACCTAAAGATTCATGCAAGTGCGTTAGGTCCACAAACAGCATTCAGTAAGATTTCATGATTTTTCTTTTTTTGCAAAAACGTTTATCACTCTCTATTCAGAAACAAACTCATCTCCGTTATGCAACCGCATATATACATGTGTGTGTGTGCTCATTTTTTTCTCCGTTAACTTTACATTGTCACAAACAGCATTTTTCTATACTGAACACCTTACTGCACGACACGTGTTTCTCACAATTGTATCGTGTATTAGGTACTACCTTGTTAACAAACCATGTACCCTCATGCTGTAGACGGTTTTAGTTGATTAAATTTGCTTGTGACTGAACTAAACAAGCTGTTTCTTCCATTTTAAAGTAGAGATGGCAAAATTAACGAAGTGGACGAGTTCACTGAGTCAGAAACGAAACTTTCAAACAAACAAATAAAAGAAAGTGATATTCGCAATGTCAACAATACACGTGAGAGACGCAGTAATTGAAAATACCACTCTGATCATTTAAACAGTTATTTAGAGAAATATTCGTAACTGTTCCCAAACAGAATGGTTCAAACTATGATCAGTGTTCGCTAGAGTCAATAAAAATAGAACAGAAAAGCATATTGAGGCCAAGGGTTATCACATATCTATCACAGACGTTACAATTTACAAGTCAGTCAAAACACTGAATTCGAGGAAAAATTGCAACTGAAGTATTTGGTAGGAAACTAAGAGCATCTGAGCCAATGAGCTAAGACGGTGAAGAAGTGTTTTTGTTTTCCACTGCCTAAACGGCATGTCACACAACTATTTTGATAATGTTAGGCTAGTATTAGAGGACAGACAATGTATGATACGGGTCATAGTTGGGGTCGCTCCAACAACAATCATGCAAGTGACGGTGCATCAAAATGTGTTCTTTAGCTGGTAATGAGAATGACAATAAATATATTGAAATTTAAGGATCTTGTATTTTCGTACTTTCTTGGTTAGTTCTGCAAATCCGAATGACATGACGCATTTCATGGAAAACCGGATACACACCGAAACGGTACTGTAATTTCGACTATATTTCCAACGAAATCACATGCTCCATACAGAAATGAACTGACCCATTAAATTAGTCCATCGTAAGCAGAAAAGCAGAATAGAGCTGGATCAACAGTAAAACAAAACACCTTCATTCCCGACAAACTGGAAAAGTATTTTCAATGTCGGTTAATTCAAAATATGACTCTAAATTTCAATTTAAAGTAGATCAAAACGTGAATTTTTTTAAATTAATGAGGAGCTCGCTACGAAATTCAAAGGTCGCTGGGTTGTGCTATATGTGCATTAATATTGTTATTGTGTATTGATGAATATATGGTTGTGTATTTCTTTTGAAATACAGCGTAAATTACATTACCTTGTTTCTGGTTGTATATTCCCTTCTTAATAAGCCCTATGTAGAAAGACATATATATATATATATATATATATATATATATATATATATATATATATATATATATATATATATATATATATATATATAGCTTTTGAAGTGTTGGTATAAAGCAGTTGGAGAAACAAATAATGTTGGTACATCAAATTGTGATCCGCCCATGGCGTATTAATACCAATATAAAATTTTCTTTCAACAGTAGGTTATATTTCAAAAGTAGTATCTGAGTTTCCTAATTCGCAAAACCTTTGATGAATTTCCACTGAATAATCATTAGCGTTGTAATAAAATAACTATAAAAAAAATATTAATAATCCCCGTATCCTACATGAATTCAAGAGTGTGCAGAATCGAAATCCCCCCTCCCCTCTTACGTAAGGGAGAGAATACGGGGGATTAGTAGCAATGCCAGAAGAAAAAAAAACTGAACTTGCATTAGGTAACCTACATGAACCCGGGCTTAGTAACGGTTAGGCATACACATTACATGGGATTTTAATACAGTGTTCACAACAGCAGTTAAACAAAGTTGTACTGTAAATTGGTTTGTAAGGTGGAATACACATACTGTTATCTAGTTAAAGCTTCGTTTGCAATTATTTCTTTCTTCATGTTTTATAAAGCCTATTAAAAGCATATATTCAAGCATCTGAAGGCCGCCCTACTCTTCTGCAGCCTTTATCTATCACAGTGTGAGTTGAAAGGGCAGCAGACAAATCGACCAATAAAGAAACACAGGGATGAGAAATGAATAAACACCTTTATGGTTAATCTCCCCAACTCCACCCAGTGACGTGCTAAATGGGTGCGAGGTGCATGGGGAGGGGCGGTCCGCCCGGGTGACAACCAGAGGTGGCGGGTACCATCGGGAGCGTTAATATACCAGTAATATACAAACCAAACGAAAAATTCGCCAAAGTAAAAGTTATTTCCAATTTGCTTATCATAACACTGTCCTGTTTAAAAATCTGCAAGCAAACACATTATATTATTATGTGTCCTTACATTTTAAAGTTGTTGTGCGGGTGCCAAAGCAAGGATCAGCCCCGGATGCCAAATACTTTAGGTGAGCCCTTGATCCCACCATCTCTCTCTCTCTCTCTCTCTCTCTCTCTCTCTCTCTCTTACTTCTTGCTGGCTCCTCATTTCGCTTAGTTTATATTTCCAACTCGTTTAAATATACTGGCCGGCATGTGAAAGCGAGAGCGTTCTCTGTTGAGGTAGTGAACCACGCTGAGTTTGTAGTGCTCTACTTTCCTCATTGAAACTATCTTTCCTGTTTAAATCATAAGTGTGGCTCATTATTTATTTAATCAACAGTTAATTAAAAGTTGCATACTATCAGTATAGACAACAATTTGGAGAACATTCCAGAACAAGGAAATGAGTAAGTAAAACGTCTGAGTAATTTTTCATGTTGTTTTGTTTTCATAAATGTTGTTTTCATGATCAATGCATGACAGCATAGTATTTTGGTTATTAATACAGCAAACAAATAAACCACTTTTTCCAGTCACAGTGGATTACACTGCCTAACCTTTATACCAGTGATACTGATATATATATATATATATATATATATATATATATATATATATATATATATATATATATATATATATATCCACACACACACACACAGGAATGCACTTTATTGCAGCAGTTATAGAATTTATGATACTGAAGGTACCAAACTAGTATATAATTTTATCTCAAGTCCACATTTATCTATATAAAGTTGTTATCTTTGCATTCAACACTCAGCAAAGTGTACAAACGGAACACATCTGATCGTGAGGATGTTTTTCGTTAAACAAATAAAACATTGGAGTAGGCGTGTTAAGTTTGGGGTTCGGATGAAACGAAAAGAGAGAAGGACCAGACCCAAAGGAAATACGAGCTTAATTATTGTCATCTATACCAGTGTGAAGCAAGCATAATATTGTCGGTTATAAGATATTTCGTTAAAGGAAAAGAGCGAAACGAAGGAACAAAGGACACGATAAAAAAGGAAAATTAAAGGCAGGAAAGAATAAATATTAAAGATACATTTTCTACTCCCCTTCCTTTAATATGACTATTAATGTCAGCCAGGGCCGGCCTAAGGCCGATTGCACCGATTTGGACCAAAGGGCGTTAGTAATATTTACAAATATTTATAAGAGTGAAAGTAAATTAAAAGCGATGGAAGAAAATGTTCAGTTAATATTGTACAAAACTTGTTTAAAAGTTTATTTCCAAAATGCCGTACTCACAGGGAGCCCCACGCGTATATCCAGGGGGCCCAGAGAAAATGAACCAAATCGAGCTCCGCGCGTATATCCAGGGGACCTTTAGAAAATGATCCAAATCGGACCCCGCGTTTACTAAGGTCGTTACAGATGTCAGCAAACTTACGACACAGGTCAAATGAATATACACCTCTTTTGAAATTCAGGGCTCATGTTAAAATGTCAAATAAATATATATCTATTTTGAAATTCATTGCTCATATTAAATGGTCAATACATGTCTTTGTAGAAGTGGAAATTTCATTTGATTTTTATATGCCATTTAACAAAATAGATAGAATCCTCCATTTATTTGGGGTGGGGGTTGGAGAGGAAACCCGTGATTGTTTTTCTTGGAGTTGCCTTTAATAGTGGTGCCATCAAAGAAAACTATGAAGAATTGTGGGATCTTCGATGTTAAGAAACCGGAGAACTTGGGGAAATACTTCAAATACAATCTTCATCTACGTAGCATTATAATTGAGTTAGTTATGCATTTGGTGATGGTAGAAAGTAATCATCGTGTCCGTCCGTCTTTTCGTCCGTCATGTAATTTGTTAGCGAAAATAGAACTTTATTTTCTAATGGAAAAGTGTTTATCAACAAATGACAGTGTCCCCACTCTGTGCCATATTCGCTAAAAAAAAGCGACTCTGCTATCTGGCGATTTATTATTCAATTTTGGATATTATGTATGTTAAGAGCAACAAAAAATTTCAAAAACGTGACCCAATTACTTTGTTAATATTCATGACTTACTGAAGTCAATAGAATATATCTCTTTGAAGTAATTTTATGCTAAGCACAACTCTTTCAAAGAACAGTGTGTTAACATAATTTTTGTTAAGGGTAAAATTAACGATGCTTATTTGAGCACTTCTGCTGTCAAATCATTATTTTCCGGAGTACGTAGTTCAGCACGTTGTAAAGCTCTTCAATTATGGAGGTAAGTATATCTTGCTTGTAGTTCGCAATCAAATAATGTCTATATAGAAATGAGCGCTTACAAATTTTAACAACCAAAACAAACTTGTGAAGTTTTACAGTATTCGTGAGAGATTTTGTTTTAGTTATCACTCTTTTGACTCGAAACCCGGTGTAGCGTTTGGCAGAATTTGTAAATGTGACAAATGACAGATTTTAACTGGTCGATAGAAGCTTCATGAAAGTTATGATTACCAGTTAAGATGCACACAGATAGTATTCTACCCTTATTTTTAAACAGCTATTAACTTTTACGTCTTGTAACAGACTGCAGATCATGAAATAATCTCGTAAACACAGCTAGTCGCGCAGTTTTTGATGGATCACTGTGAAACTTTGCACCTGTAGTTGTCATCGCTGTTACTTGTGAATATCAAAACATCATGATGCTCCTGTGGTGTTTGTAGAGTTATTGCTCTTTGTGACACGGTGTTGCTGTATGTTGACAGCATATTGTGAACGTTATTAGTCTTACAGTTTTCAGTGAATCATTATGATACGTTTGTATATGTTATGGTCGTCTTCCGAAAATATGCATATTGACAATTCACTGCGCTCGTGCGACTCTGTTAAAGTTATTGCTCTTTTTGTCCTGAAGGACTCGGGGTACTAATTCGGTTTCCATAGTAAGCCTATGCAAACACCATGATATTAAACATTCAATAACTGTAAATTTCTGAGTGCTCATGATCAAACCTATATTTATCAATATAGATGAAACCAGGATGTCAGTTTCTGTGTAAAGGATATGGGCCGCGGCATTTTCTGGACTTGCATGTGTTTGATGTTGTTGTTGTTTTAGGGTTTAACGCCATTTTTCAGCATACGATAGGCTATACATGGCGGCCATTATTAATGGTGGAAGAAGAACCCGGGAAAACCCCGGAAAGAACCACCGACCCACGAGAAGCTACTGGCAAGCTTTCTCACATGCCCACATTAGCCGAATTCGAGACTAGAACCTAGGCAGGCAGGTGAGATGGCAGTGATCCGTAACGAAGAGCGCTTTAGACCACTCGGCCACTCGGGGCCCCATGCATGAGTTTGAAACATGTGCTTTAAATTCCACACCAAAGAGTCAGGTGCTAATTTCAGTAATGAGTGTTCCAAGCTCAAGACTGTTAAAGGACTGAAATTCCATCAAACAATGTTCCCTACAAAATAACTTTCATTATCAACCATTCCTGAACAGACAAACCCATCTACAATCTATTTTATGTTCACCCATTTCCAGGCTGGTTCCTATTGTTACATACGATTAGTACCGTGTGTCCACGCAATGCAGTAAAATACAGGAGATTGTGAATGCAATCTGTTGTTGTTGTTGTAGGGTTCGATGCTATTTTCAGCACAAGATAGGCTATACATGGCGGCCAGTATAACTGGTGGAGGAAGAACCCTTGAGAACTCCGGGAAGAACCGCCGACCCACGAGAAGCTTTCTCACGTACCACATTGGCCGAGCCTGAGACTCGAACTCACGCAGACAGAGGTGAGATGGCAGTGATCCGGAACGGTGTGCTTTAGACATCTCGGCCACTCAGGGCCCCGAATGCAATTTGTCGGTCGTTCATTCTTGTATGGATCGCTGGAAAGTTGGTAACTATTATGGTCAGCGTGATAAAATGCACTTATTGTCAAATCTTTGTTTACCCAAAATTTATGTAAAAGCTATTTGTCTCTTCAACTTAGTTGGATTCAATATAAGACATAATTTTGTAAATGCAGCATTTTTTGAAATTTGTAGCGAAAATAAATTGGAACGTGCGTATTATGATCATCGTCATATTTTCTGCACGTTGTACTGGCACTATTGTAAGAAATGCTACGTTCTTGTGTGACTACAGATTCATGTCCACCGTGCGATTGTATTTTGCGTGTATAAACTCTCTTTCACTGCAGGTAAAATTAAATTAATCTCTGGCACGTAAAAGCTCGAGGACAGTTGTAAATACTTTATCAAAGTCACATACCTGTGTCTTGCAGGTTGATCAAAAGTCTCAGAAAGAAGATATTTACTAAATTTTTGACAGTTACGACATTTGGTCTCATCTTATTACACCTAACACCTGTTTTGGCGGTTTCAAACTTTTTGAACCTTTCAAATTTGTTTACAAAGGCTTTGCAGGTAATCCCTTAACACCGTTGTTTGCCAATCGTACGAAGCTGTATAGCTCCAGATTGGTCTTCTGGCAGTCGATCTAGCGGGATCGGGAATTTATCGGACATAACTGGGTTACCATTTAAGGGGATTTAACAGAGGTGTAAGAATGAGTGGCACAGTCGACAAAGTCGTAGTACGGCATTCTTCCTAATGCCAAATGGCTCCAGTAATGACGACGTGCAGTAAAACACCATTTCGTCATCCCTATGTCAGGACGCATTTTCCTGCGATACGTACCACGGTATATCGCAATTATATTAAGGCTCAGCAATGTAACGTTCTAGGGCAGGGGCCTGACACTTTCAAGAAAATTATGTCTGTCAGTAGCTGGGGGAAATATCTTTCTCTGATTTATGTCAACATATGTCCATTATAATATTCGAAATATGATTAATTATCTTTAAACAAAATATACAATAAATAAAACACCTCAGCTCAAAGGAAGAGCGGTGCCACCCCCCCACCCCCCATCATCCCGGCGAAGTAAATGCCCAGTACCTTATAGTCGATGAATGCTCTGATACCAGAGTTCGTTGATAAACATAGGAAGTGTTGACACTGAAGCTTACAATAGACTGGCTACATTGTTGATATAATAAGCAGGGAAACCTTGAATGGAATGACAACACCCGGGCAAGATATTTATCAGAGAGGGCCAGTAAACATAAGACACGCTTACTCAACAAACCAGAAAATATTTAGTGGGCTTGTAAAATGACGTAAACTTCAAACATAAAACAATTGCTCTCCTAAAAATCGTAGTTTCATTCTCAGTCTTACAAAGGAATACATGAGCTTAACACATAAACACACGCTAGTAAATAAATGAACATAGGACACTTTCCCCTAAATGTTATTTTTTTTTTTTTTTTTTTTTAAAGTGGTTTTTGGCCTGAATATCTTTCGTAGCCTCCCATTTGTCCACCATGTTACCGTACGTGGCAAAATATAAATATGTAATTAAAGGATCATACATATAATTATATTTGTAACATTCAGATATAATCTGTGACAAAATACAATTGTCTGGTAAAAAATTATCTTTTTTAAAATAAAATTCTTATGTAAAATGGAAATATGCTGTTAATATCCCTACTTTCTTAATAAGATTACTCGGAATTTCCATATGTTTCTTGCTGACGGAGACTATTAAAGTACCGGTATAGTGAAAAAGTATCCTAGTATGTACCTCAGGAAAAAAAAGAGGTAAACTACTATACCGGTAAAACCAAGCACCTCTACCCTTTCACTGCCAACCAGTAATAAATGATGATCTATCTGAGAAAAGCACATGGGTGAGCTATAAGGATTCAAATCATTTTGAAATATGGAAGATTTGTATTAGCGTATGTTTGATTATGATTGTTTTTATGTCCCACCATATGGGGGCTCCGAGTGGCCGAGTGGTCTAAAGCGTTCTCCGTTACGGATCACTGCCTATGCGTGGGTTCGAGTCTCGGATTCGGCTAATGTGGATATGTGAGAAAGCCTGCCAGTAGCTTCTCGTGGGTCGGTGGTTCTTTCCGGGGTTTTCCCGCGTTCTTCCTCCACCATTAATACTGGCTGCCATGTATTGTCTATCGTGTGCTGAAAAATGGCGTTAAACACAACAACAACAATGTCTCAGCGTAATATATTTTAGGGTTAGTCATATAATGTAAAACGTCTACTCTGGTATTTACTTTGTTTGGATCGACGTCTTTCTTCCAAAATAATGGCCTTGCGTTACGTATTTGTTTTTGGAGAAGGGGCTTTCTTCCACGTAATAGCCATTTTAGAAATATTCCTAGTAAATAATTCTTATGTAAAATATGAAAGCAACTAAGTTACACACATAAAGTAGCTCGGACGTGAAAACTTATGGCACCCCATATCCAGAAATGACATAAACGAATAAGACCCAATAAATACAAAATTTGAAGTCTTGATTACTTCGGATATTAGTATGATTTTAATGAAAATCATCATCGTTATCAATATATTACTTTTGTACTGTGATTGAAAAAAGCGTTTTAAGTTTATACTGTAAAGATCATATGACGATTTTGACGACGTAAATGATGATGTTTCACTGTTGTTGTTGTTGTTGATGATGATGATGATAATAATAATAATAATAATAATAATAATAATAATAATGATAATAACACTAATAAGTAGTAGTAGTAGTTATAGTAGTATTAGTAGTAGTTGTTGTTGTTGTTGCAGTAGTTGTAGTAGTAGTAGTTGTTGTAGTATTAGTAGTAGTGGTAGTAGTAAAAGAAGAAATTTATATAAAGTATATTTTCTTTTCTTACATTAATACCGGATATATTTCATCGTGTGATATAGTATTTTTTATACACCAAGATTACTCCAGAACTGATGTTTTGATGATTAAAGTCACTCATCTGCACAACACGTTCATCGCCCCTCTTTTTCGTAAATTCATCTAACTGTCATAGCCTGATTATATAAATATGTGTGACATAAGTTGATCATATAAATATATGTGACATAAGTTGATCATATAAATATATGTGACATAAGTTGATCATATAAATATATGTGACATAAGTTGATCATATAAATATATGTGACATAAGTTGATCATATAAATATATGTGACGTAAGTTGATCATATAAATATATGTGACATAAATTGATCATATAAATATATGTGACATAAGTAAGCGATAGGATTGGGTTGACCTAATCTGTCGCAGAAAATTATAGTTTTGTTATTTTGCAAACTGTTTGACCCTATGTGAAAAGTGTGCAAGTCCGATGCAGCAATGCATCACGGTGGGTTTGTCGTTGGTGTCAAAGAAGTAAGGGAAAATAATTTCCGATCTACGCGAGCGTTTGAATTTCTATATTAAAGATTAATATCAATTTCTGCAATGTAACTCAGTTTATATTTATTTGTTCTGGCTCACAAATTGGTCTTTTATGTTCACGCAAATACAACAATTCCAGGGACACACAATCAAACGCCACATAGCATGATAGGAAATCTTATATTTTCACATGTGCAAATATAAGGTTATATTTTTCACATGTGAAAATACAAGAATATAAAATATGAAAATTATTTCGCTACTATATCTCTCTATTTCACACTTAAGTAGATAATAAATGTTGATTTTTTAAAACATAAACCAAATAAGTTTCTTTTGGAGGGGCTTAAAAAACAATCGAATTTTCTAAATATAAAGACTAAGTAACGATTACAAATCTTTTCAGATTTTTTTTAAAAATAGTATTTTATAGTGTTTGTATTTGAATTGCCCTTTATAGTGTTTTGTGCTTGAATATTCCTTTATAGTGTTTTTAAGTTACACACTATACTTTGTACATTCGACATAATAGAAAATCAAAACTATTTGATTTTGTTGGAAAAGGGAAGTGAATATATTTCTTATTTACTCCAAAAATTAAACAATGCGGAATACAAAATTTTCATAGAGAAACTCGTTTTATTCACAACCTTTACAGTTGACTTAGATTTTAAGAAACGGTTACGTTTATAATTGTATTGTTTTAGCTTAAAATTCGCTTATAATATGACACCTTTAATGCTACATTATCGTGAATTGACATTTCGTTACTGTTACGAGTCCAGGCTCTTACAAAAAGTAACATAAAAGAGTGAAGACAGCAAGCTTTGTAAAATTTAACAAATAATTTAATCTCAAGTGAAAAATGAGATGAAAGAACGTACGGTTTTACGAATCAAATCCAAAAATAATCAAAGAAATAAAAAATTGAAGTCCTAGTAATTAAAAGTTCTAAATGAAACTGAGTTCGAATCACCATGATATCCAAAATGGAAGACGATGACGTCTTTTGTAACCTGCGAAGTGCTGTTGTGTCAACACTTTTTTGTTGAATCACAGAAAATACTATTCCAGTCCTGAATTCAGTATAACTTCCAACAAATGTTTTTATCCAAGAATTGTGTAGAAGCACATGTATTTCCAGGGAAAAGAATCACTTGAAATTCAAAAAAAATTCAACTAAAACTGGTCATAACATATGTTTGGAGCCCGACTGACAATCATTTATCATAACATAACTTATAAGACTAACTACAACGCAAGACAAACTCCTGGATGGTGGTCAAGAGGTTATCTTTCCAGAAGGAATGGAAGTTTGTTACATGATAATTACCACGTAGCCTTGACTTAACTTAATATTTCTTGCTCTGAGAAAGAATAATTTATTTTTTAAAAAGTTGTTGACCAAAACTATCACTGGTTCTGAATCAAGGTCAGAGGCTAGATACAGTGTTTTATTATTAGTTGTTTATTTAAAAAAATCTAACAGTCAAATCAAACAGAACTGAATTGAATTTCTTGACAATGTGAAATCTAGTAAATAAAGTTACATTACAAAAACATGTAATGGAACTTTAAAAAAAATAAACTAACAAACAAACAATTAAATTAAATCAAATATACATGACAGTTATCTTTGTTACAAAAAACAATATAACGGATACTGCATGCGGAATTGATTAATTAAATTAAATCAAATATACACAACAGTTATTTTTGTTACAAAAGACAATATAACGGATACTGCATGCGGAATTGATTAATTAAATTAAATCAAATATACACAACAGTTATCTTTGTTACAAAAACAATATAACGGATACTGCATGCGGAATTGATTAATTAAATTAAATCAAATATACACAACAGTTATCTTTGTTACAAAAACAATATAACGGATACTGCATGCGGAATTGATTAATTAAATTAAATCAAATATACACAACAGTTATCTTTGTTACAAAAACAATAAAACGGATACTGCATGCGGAATTGATTAATTAAATTAAATCAAATATACACAACAGTTATCTTTGTTACAAAAACAATATAACGGATACTGCATGCGGAATTGATTAATTAAATTAAATCAAATATACACAACAGTTATCTTTGTTACAAAAACAATATAACGGATACTGCATGCGGAATTGATTAATTAAATTAAATCAAATATACACAACAGTTATCTTTGTTACAAAAACAATATAACGGATACTGCATGCGGAATTGATTAATTAAATTAAATCAAATATACACAACAGTTATCTTTGTTACAAAAACAATATAACGGATACTGCATGCGGAATTAATTAATTAAATTAAATCAAATATACACGACAGTTATCTTTGTTACAAAAACAATATAACGGATACTGCATGCGGAATTGATTAATTAAATTAAATCAAATATACACAACAGTTATCTTTGTTACAAAAACAATATAACGGATACTGCATGCGGAATTAATTAATTAAATTAAATCAAATATACACGACAGTTATCTTTGTTACAAAAACAATATAACGGATACTGCATGCGGAATTGATTAATTAAATTAAATCAAATATACACAACAGTTATCTTTGTTACAAAAACAATATAACGGATACTGGATACTGCATGCGGAATTGATTAATTAAATTAAATCAAATATACACAACAGTTATCTTTGTTACAAAAACAATATAACAGATACTGCATGCGGAATCGATTAATTAAATTAAATCAAATATACACAACAGTTATCTTTGTTACAAAAACAATATAACGGATACTGCATGCGGAATTGATTAATTAAATTAAATCAAATATACACGACAGTTATCTTTGTTGCAAAAACAATATAACGGATACTGCATGCGGAATTGATTAATTAAATTAAATCAAACATACATGACAGTTATCTTTGTTACAAAAACAATATAACGGATACTGCATGCGGAATTGATTAATTAAATTAAATCAAACATACATGACAGTTATCTTTGTTACAAAAACAATATAACGGATACTGCATGCGGAATTGATTAATTAAATTAAATCAAACATACATGACAGTTATCTTTGTTACAAAAACAATATAACAGATACTGCATGCGGAATTGATTAATTAAATTAAATCAAATATACACAACAGTTATCTTTGTTACAAAAACAATATAACGGATACTGCATGCGGAATTGATTAATTAAATTAAATCAAACATACATGACAGTTATCTTTGTTACAAAAACAATATAACGGATACTGCATGCGGAATTGATTAATTAAATTAAATCAAATATGCACAACAGTTATCTTTGTTACAAAAACAATATAACGGATACTGCATGCGGAATTGAACAAGTACATCTCAGTCTTTGTGGTGCATAAGTGAACTCCAATAACATATTCTCTCTCTCTCTCTCTCTCTCTCTCTCTCTCTCTCTCTCACTTGACCTCTCTTCCTTTCTTACAATCAGTTTTGTTTATATTGTTCTGTTCATTATCTATGTCGATGATTATATTAATACATTTAGTTTTATTTATTTCATCTATTGTGGTGTTCTACGGTTTGATGCTTTACGGCACAGCAGCACGAGTAGGTTATTTAATGCCGAGACAATTGGAGTAAATATCTTTGCTAAGGTCACACAACCTTAGGATCTGCGTTGGTGTTTTACGATCAAGCAAATTGATCTGATCTGGTTTGTTGCTGTACGGTCCAGCAAGGTCATTTGGTCCGGTTCGGTTTATTAGGGTCCAGCATATTGATCGGATCTAGTCTGGTGTTTTATTGTGCTGCAACGTTAGTAGATTATTTGAGAAACCTTAAAATGTTCCACGTGACACATTCTTGCTGACAGCGTCCATTTTGCTCAATACCTAACTAGTTGGGCGTGTCGCTAGTACTCTGCTTGGGTAAACCATTTTGACTTGCATTTAGGCTTAATGAAAGTTAAATTGATTTTAGAACGAGGTATCACAACACAGTTCAAGCATTTTTCTGATTTATCTAAACTTATCAGACGTTGCTAAAATTAATGAAATAAATGTTTCTAGGCCTTGTTTGTATCCACCGTTTATATCTAACTGAACTACGGCTACACTTTTACAGGTAATGAGAATAGCGACCGACAACAAACCTTTTGTGTCAAGAGTCATGTCCATTCAAATTAAAATTCAAAAGTTTTTTTTTTCTTTTCTTACATGCCGTCATCAGTATAACAAATCACAAACTCGTTTTATATTTCTGATATTGGACATGTGAAATATTATTTGATGAAGTTATAACATTACTTTTAAACTAAAATATCAAAGGAATCTTAATAGAATGTACGGAACAAGTAATGTGTGATGTATGGCTGATGGAATAAATTCAGTGATTGTGCTCGTGTAATAAATAGAATATGGCATTGAATAAAATCAGTGATTGTGCTCGTGTAATAAATGTAATATAGTATTGAATATAATCACTGATTGTGCATGTATAAAACAAGAATATGGCATTGAATAAAATCAGTGATTGTGCTCGTGTAATAAAAAGAATATGGCATTGAATAAAATCAATAATTGTGCTCGTGGAGTAAATAGAACATGACATATAATAAAATCAATGATTGTCCTCGTGTGATAAATAGAATATGACATTGAAAATCAGTGATTGTACTCGTGTGATAGTATGGCATAAGTGTTATTTCATATGAGATTCGTAAAATTCACAAAATATTTTTATTTTCTTGCTAAGGCTCGATAATGATATAAATTATTCAATCTTTTTCAGAAATTAACAAGTAACACGCAGACATAAGATCCATATATTGGCTGAACACCACTATGATAACGATATTGCTTATCAAATGAAAGTTGTTGTTGTTGTAGGTTTAACGCCATTTTTCAGCACACGATAGGCTATACATGGCGACCAGTATTAATTGTGGAGAAAGAACCCGGGAAAACCCCTGGAAACAACCACCGACCCTCGAGAAGCTACTGGCAAGCTTTCTCACATATCCACATTGGCCGAATCCGAGACTCGAACCTACGCAGACAGAGGTGAGATGGCAGTGATCCGTAACGGAGAGCGCTTTAAACCATTCAGCCACTCGGATCCCCTTCAAATGAAAGTAATTGTGCATCTAAGCCGTGGACATAAAATGTCTGACAATATGGTATGAGATTACAATCTTATTCCTTAATTGACAAAGAGAGGCAATACAAGAATATTGCAATTGAAACTGTTCAAGTTATTGAAATCTTAATCCATGTTTAAACAACTATTTTGGTTATTTTTAAAATTTGGTTATTTTGTAAAAGAAGGAACTGTGATTTAAATTTCTTTAGTACTAGTTTTTTTTATAACAACTGAGTTTTTGTTAGATTTTATTTTATAAATGATTTTTTAAAGGTATTTTTATATATCAAATTTAAGCGTATAATTGTTTTGATAATGTGGCATGCCCCATGGTTCCAAAACTATTATTTTGTATTTGATATAAATCAATTGTGAGCAACCAATGTTCTCTGGTTTTCTACCGGTCAAAACAATCAATAACCACTCTGTAAGGCCCATATTTCGCGTGTAAATAGATTAATATTGACAATACTTATGGAAAAACATGTCATATTTTGGCTCAACTGGCATCATTCGATAATCTTTTGCTACAATTTTATAGATTTCCTCTCGGGGAGAGAGTTTAAAATTCCAGCAACTCCTAGTCAAAATGGGCGTCATGATTATCCTAAGATCGGTGATTTTCCCCTTTATCCAACGACCGATCTCTATTAGAAATAAATTTGTTTGATCTCCGGACTGGGTGGGGTGGGTAAACAAATTGGGGTCGTGGACTCAGAGTAGAAGTTTAGATACCCGTAGGCTTTTAGCCCTGGTATTACAACATAAGTTTCCATACTTCATGTGTCTGTGCATGCGTACGTGGAGTATATGCAAGTTACTTTAAAGATTAGTAAAGCTGTGCATAAAGTTTTTCATTGTGGCATTTGTTTCTTTATTATCGGCATTTCCTAATGTGACCTAAAACAGAATTACAAAAGAAATAGAAATATCTGGGATAAATTGAAAACTATATCGATAAGGGAGAATTGAAAATCATATCATTTGGACAAAATAAAATCTAGCTAGGTTGCCATGAATACCTGTTACATTGTATGTAAAATCTACAACTTTATCCCAGTTTGATGATTTCAGTTCCTTGAAAATTTACAGAAAATAAAAAGAAGCACAGAAGGTTTATAAATTGCTAACAAAGAAAGATTAAAAATAATATTACTACAAGTATTCTTTTCACGATACATTTCCATAATATTCGTTGAATTAAACTAAATATGCGTATCAGAGTGTACATCAAAAGTGGCGTTTTGTGAATGTGGGACGCTTCGACGAATACACGGCTAGAAAGTATATTACAGTAGCAAGGAACTAAATATGTGATAGGTAAGCATATATGATTGCATTGCAACAGCATGGAACTCAGCCTGTGAAAGGTATGTAAAGATGACGGGAAGAGAGGGAACTGTATTGCAATAGAAATGAACTCAGCCTGTGACAAATATGCGGAGATAATGAATTGAAAGGGAACAGTATTGCAAAGGCAAGGAATCCGATCTGTGACAGGTAGATATATGACTGGCTGAGAGGGAATCATATTGCAACGGTCTGGAACTTATTCTGTGATAGATATGTATAGATAATGGGCTAAGAGGGAACTGTATTGCATTGTCAAGGAGCTCAGTCTATGAGAGGTAGGCATATATAATGGGCTAAGAGGGAACTGTATAGCAATGGCATAGAACTCGATCTGTGAAAGGTAGGCATAGATGACGGGCTGACAAGGAACTGTTGCAATGGCAAGGAATTCAGTCTGTGACAGGTAGACAGAGATGATGTGTTGAGAGGATCCTGTAGCAGAATAAGCGAAGCAACTTTTATAAATGGATAGTGTGCTTCCATAGCTGTTCTTTTTTACATGATATTATTATAAAAAACAAACATTTAAATTCAGAAGTAATAATAATAAAATGAAACTGTTGTATCTCATTTTCTTCGTTAACGAAAAGTTTAATCTCTTTTCATCATTGAAAACACACACACACACACACACACACACACACACACACACACACACACATATATATATATATATATATATATATATATATATATATATATATATATATATATATATATATATATATATATATATATATATATATATATATATATATATATTGATGGAGTAAGATAAATAAAAAATTATCGGAATTTATAGATAACGCAGTAGATGTCCCTTGATATTTCTCATCTCTTGAGCCTGTGACCGTTGAGCCTGTGACCGTTAAGCCTGTGACCGTTGGGATGGGAAAATTTTGTATGCCTGTGCAACAGGATCCAGGAACGCAGTATAGATAAAAGATAAGTAAAATGAAATGTCCGCTTAGGAAGTCTTCGTCATATTTTCTCCACTTTTGACAGAATCTCAATAGTGTGCCGTTTCAAGCATCAACGATTGTGTTTCTAATATATTATATAATTATTTTTTATTTGAATATCATGATATAAGTAAATTAAAAGTTTCTCGTGTACTGTATTTTATACCATTGTATATTCAAGTAAAGAAAATTTTATGATACAAAATGATATGAGCATCGGGACTGAAGATAGGTAGATAGACAGACAGACAAACATACAAATTGTTGAAAAAGCTAATGAATAAATAAATAAACAAACAAACAAGCAAATAAATAAATAAATAAGTATGATGTTTGTGTTTACTTAAACATTTATTGAGATGCAAGGTAAGAAAGAGCTACTGGTCAAATGTGATTTTTCAGAGTATTCTTGTTCATGTGCGTCCACCAGAAATTTTTCCATGGTGGGCCATGTTTCCGAGGGAGGGATGGCAAACCCCACGGTCAAATGGAACAGGCTAATCCTGCAAAATGGATTTTCAAAAAATTCGGAAGCCTCCTCCCTTGCCCCGCAAACGCTTAAGCTCTTGTCTACTTCACATTCTACATATCGATTGTGTAAGGTCACTACTTTTAATGTTAACCCAGCCCAGTATCCTGACACCAGGCTGAACAGTCCAAACACTAACCTCTTAATGTTGATTGTCAAGCGAGGCAGCTGCTAGACACTTAGGTCATCGGAGCGGTGTGAAGGATATTCAAAGGTAAATGACGGAGTAGTTATAGAGGTAAACACTTGCAGAACATAAATGTTTAAGTTAAATAAATTCTTTAAATCCACATTAGACGTATCTATTGTTCAAAAATCAAAAACTTCGTGGTATCTACATTGATCAACACCTCAGCTGGAATGCGCATATCGATCACTTATGTGCAATGGTAGTCAAAAGAATAACTCTATTAAAATTGCTTTCAAAATTTCTACCTCCACAATCACTTGAAATTTATTTTTCGGGTTATATACTACCACTGATAGATTACGGCTGTACCATATGGGGAAACACATCAAATTATAATCTGTCCAGAACTGATAGACTCCAGAAAAGGGCAGCCCGAATAATACTGAAACTTCCTGTTATGACCCCCTCAAATGTTTTGTTTTCACGTCTGAAATGGCTACCTATACAAAAACGTATTCTTTATTTTAAAGGAATCATGACATATAAGTCTTTAAACGGTCTTTCTGCAGATTATATCTCTAACATAATTGAACTAAGATCATCAAATACTGAGCGTAATCTCCGATCGTCGACAAACAACGATCTCCAGATTCTTTGGTCGAAAACCATTCATTACAAAAGCTCATTTTCTGTATCAGCACCTACTGTATGGAATTCCTTACCAATGAGGATACGTAATTCAACATCCCTTGCTTCTTTTAAATTATCATTAAAGAAATTCTTTCTAGACCAGCTGGAATGATATATTAAAAGCTCTGAATAGAAAACTTTAAAAGCATATCCATAATTGATATATATTTGTATGTTTCCCAGTATAGTCACACATAGTCATTCATGTCAAATATGTACGAATGCGTGTGCGACGAAACATGGTTATGTGCATGAACTTCTATTTTTATTATTTTATTACAAAAACTGAGGACCACATGGCAGATGGGTCAACCATGACCAAATGTGTTATCCTCGTTAAAGATAGTTTATTATTATTATTATTATCAAGTAATAATCACCTTTACGATAGCATGAATTAGCACGCTCTTCCAAAGTCTTCATTTGTCCATTTATTAATTTTCCCGAGTAATTTAAACTTTTTTCTTCAACTTTAAGCACATCTTATATAATTTATACCCTCAATTATCCGTTAAATTTTTTCACCTAACGATTATTCTATTTAATCTTTGATGTAACCACTGTTCTATTCAATCTTTGATCGAACACTATTTATATTCAATATATATATATATGTGTGTGTGTGTGTGTGTGTATACTGAAATGAAATGACATATACGCACTTCGGTCGAACTGAGACTCGAGCTCACGCAGCAGATGTTAGATGTTGGAGTGACCTGTATAAGCGATCGCAAAGCTACCACTGGACCAAAAATATTTTTTGAACACAGATCATTTAAGCACTACTTTAATATTTTCTTTCAAATATATATATATATATATATATATATATATATATATATATATATATATATATATATATATATATATATATATATATATATATATATATATATATATATATATATATTATTAACGATCTTTATAGTGCACTTTTTTATAGATTTTATGTATGGGATGGACTGGGAATTAAATAGATTTTAATGTGAATGTTTGATTATATTTAAAAATTTAATTTCGTCGATGTGTTTATATAGCTATGAATTAAACACAAAGCGTGTTCACTAGGAAATGTATCTAGCGATAAGATCCCAAACATTTTGGTGGCTAATTTATAAATGAACAACAACACTTCTGTTATAATATATTTTGCATTTCTTTTAATAATTATGTAATCTTAAACTTTATTTATTTTGAGAAACATTTGCTGCATTATGCGTTATTATGCTTATCATTGTATAACCATTGAAAGGATGTGTACTATTATATATAATGTGTGAATGTGTTGTGATAAAGGATGCTATAAGACATGTTCATTTTGAAATCGCATTAAGTAGACAGTCTCCCTCCCTGTGCAGCACAAAGTATGTACCAGAATGCATGCATGCATACATACATACATACATACATACACTCACTGCATGCATGCATACATACATACATACAGACAGACAGACAGACATACAGACAAACAGACATGCACATATGTATGTGTGCGTATGTATGTAAATATGTAGGGTGGCATGTATGTATGTATGTTTGTATGTGTGTGTGTGAGAGAGAGAGAGAGAGAGAGAGAGAGAGAGAGACGGGGGGCGGGTACATGTTTACTACATACTTATACTTATCGTGAGCAAACTTCCAAAATTATTTTACCAGTCCTATTTTTGGGATACCGAACTCTGCTAGATAATTCTTCTTTAATAAACGCAATATTTTTAAAATTTTGTTTACTTACTACAAGTCACATCACTTTGGCTGGCAGAACATTACACTATTAGGACCTTAAAACAATAGGAATTGCAATACCTATTGACCAGCGTCACTACCTTCCTACCAGTCCACCTGTTTCCCTACCTTCCTACCTATCTAAACAGCACCTTCCTAAGACTATTAGTAGTTATTAATCTAGTAAATGGTGTTCTACCTTGATTTATTATGTCTCCTCATACTCACACTACCTTGATTTATTATGTCTCCTCATACTCACACACTTATCAACCCTACCCACCTACCCACATGTCTAGTGCTTTACTATCCCACCTACCCATAACCCCACATGTCTACTGCTTTAGGACTTACGGTACTAATTCAGTTCCCATAGTAAACCTATGCAAACACCATGATATTACAAATTTAATAACTTAAAATTTTTGAGTGATCATGATCAAACTTATATGTATCAGTATAGATAAAACCTGGATGTCAGCTTCTGTGTTGAGGAAAAGATATGACCCGCGACATTTTCTGGACCTGCATGTGTTTGAAACATGTGCTATCAATTCCGCATTAAAGAGTCAGGTGCTAATTTTAGTAATGAGTGTTCCAAACTCAAGATTTTTAAAGGACTGAAATTCCATCAATAAAACAATGTCTCTTTTGTTTCACTTACAACTAGGATAAGCTCTCAAAAGATTCCTTTTTCTAAAACATAACTTACATTGTTAAACTATCCTGGTCAGCCAAACCCATATATACTTTATATTACCGCTACAAAAGCAAAGGCGACCGCAGTGACTGTAACAATTACAGAGGGATCTCGCTCCTGAGCATCACTGGAAAGTGTACGCCCGTATCATCCTCAAAAGGCTTCCAGGTTGATTCCCATTTTTCCATAACATTAGTACCGTGTGTCCTTTACTATCCCACCTAATCGCCATAATACGTGTTTACTCAATAGCTACATTTATCAAGCGACCAACATGCAAACCTATCCTCAGACATAAACAGGAAGTGATGAACAGGCAACAGCCAGCATCTCCCAACAGATGAAAGTCATAATGTCACATCAGACAAACGACGGTCGGGCAAAAACGAAAGTGTTAAGAATTGTGGACGGTTTCGTTTAGCTATATACCCTGGAGAATAGTAAAGAATTTAGAGATCTTTTCTCATTTTTTTTTTCTCAGTTTGAAACGAATACGGGGGTTGTCGAGCGTCATATTCAGAAATAATGCATTCGCATCCGATGATTTATAGAACGCAATTTGTCTCAGGGCATAGTATACTGATACTGATCGTGAAGACTGACTCATATATATCCACCTTCGAGGCTACTTGGGTACCAGTCAATCTGATAATATGTCCATAAATCTAGTAACTGGATATCTATCTAAATACACTATGTTCCTTTTCTTTACCAACCCACCTACCCTACTTTCTTTTCGCCTACTGGCGATATCTTACCCATATATATATATATATATATATATATATATATATATATATATATATATATATATATATATATATATATATATATATATATATATACTATCCTCTAGATACAGCATGAAGGGATAGCCAGTGCACACGTCAGTCAGGTTTACATAACATTCTAAAGTACAACTAGATGAATAATACACAGACAACAAAATGTGCATAGTTTTATTTACATTTGTGATTCTGTAGGATGTTTTGTTTTCTTTCTAAAGCAAGGGCAGACATGTTTTCTTTGTAAAACGTTTTGGTTTATCGTTTGACATGCCCATGTATAAACACTCTAGACCAGTGTTCAATATAATGGTATTGCTTTTGTGTGGTTGGTTCTGATACAGAGAAGCACATGTATATAAGACTCATCAAAGTTTGATTGATTATCAATAGTATTTAGATTCGACAGAGAATCAGGTCTTTAAATATGTGTGTATGTGTGTGTGTGTGTATGTGTGTGCGTGCGTGTGTGTGTTTGTGTGTATGTGTGCGCGCGAGCGTTGGATTTGGATTTTTAACGTAACTTTAACAATGTTTCAATCATATCACTACGATGTATGCAGTATGTCTAGCATTGGGTCATCATATCACACCCAGTTACATTTTCCTGACACCAAGCAGATCAGTCCTAGCATTAACATCTTAATGCTGAGTGCCTAGCGTGGCAGCTGTTAGTACCATTTTTATAAGTATTTTTGACTCGACTGGGGTTCGAACCATTGACCTCCGCATCCCAAAGGGATATATATATATATATATATATATATATATATATATATATATATATATATATATATATATATATATATATATATATAAATCTCAAACCTAAATTCTGCAAAAATGTATTAACTCTATAAACATACTAGCCTTCCTACCTTTTATACACTGGCTACTTGTCTTCGCATTTGCCAACCAACCAACTAACCAACCAACCAACAAACAAACAAACCAACCAACCAACTAACCTGTATACCTATTCTCGGTCTTCATATGGAAGTGACCAACCGGCAAACTGAAAGAAATATTTTTTCAACGACAGAAACGTACACCAAAAGGAACAAAATACAAATAAAAATAGTTTTTAAAATATGTATATTTTATTGACCTACCTTCCCTTACAGAATAACTTACACTTTGCTGGATGTATTCATTTTATGAAGAATAAGAACTTTTTTTTAATTAAGGCGTCTTGACAAGTCAAGCTTTCTCCTAGTTGCTGTTGTTGTTGTTTGATATTTCCACACATAGCTAATCACCTCCGATGGTTAATACAATGCAATTGGTTTTTGTGTATTGGACACTGGTACCGATCTGAGGCAAGCATGGATGTGTCGCCGAGAGTGATAGATGATGCCTAATTGTGCGTATTGAACTTCGACAGACATTCAGGTCTTTAACCGACGCCATATCTTCGCCAGATGCGATGGTAGCTTTTCATCATGAAATGTCAACAACTTTTACCATCAAGTCCAGATTAAATTGGCATCTTTCAGCGGCGCAGAGCACGATTTGCTAATTTAATTTTCAATTTGGGCCCGATTAACTCAGGATGAATATGATTTCCCGATGAATTAGCCAACATCTTGTATTCATTCGTTCCCTTCTTAGAGACGGTGATAGATTAATGTCGTTCCCATCTCAATAGAGGAGTCTTCCCAGCAAGTTGGGACCGAAAATAACAAATACTTCAATGAATAATTATCAACAGGAAGACGGGGAAATATTGAAGAACATCGCTGATTAACAAATAAACCTATTCCCGATAGATTAGATAATTCTCTCATATATTGATCTTAGCAAGACCAGTCATCACCACTTGAAAGATGCTGGAAAATATTCAATACAGAATAATCCTATTCAAATTTGTTACATAATATCAGGACCGAATAAACGTACTTTGCGTCTGGAGTTTGAAACTCAGATCGAAAATGAACCTTTTCATAAACGTTCAATCGGATCCATGAACCACTCATAACTTCAACAGGAGTGTCAATAAGTTACAACAGTGGTCCTTAAAAAGACCGGGTTTCGAAACCCCTTGGTTGTTAGGAACATCATAAAGAGCATCCGAATAACTGTTGTATATTTAGAAAATAAAGTTCTACCTTTTTGCCACAATTTCCAAGTAGAACCTTAACGTGATTAGAGTTCGAGCCCTAAGTTAAGGAATAATTTGTAAAAGATATCACTCAGTCTGATACGTAATAGGAAATATGACTTCAATGAACCAGAAACGTTAGAATGTCACCGCCGTGGCGACCATAGAAACCAGTTTCGAAGCTTGAATGTTTTCTAGCGTATCATAAAGTATTCCGATTCACTTCCTCATTGAGAAAGCCAGATTCTAATATGTTCACTACCAAATCCAGGTACAAACGTATCAATGACATTGGGCTCGAAACATAAATTAAAAATTAAAATTCTGTGTGCAATATACGCAAACTAAGTATAAATATTTGCGGCTCCTGGATTGACATTTTTTCTTCTCACTTTAAAACTCTT
Organism: Sinohyriopsis cumingii; assembly: GCA_028554795.2. Lineage (NCBI taxonomy): Eukaryota > Metazoa > Mollusca > Bivalvia > Unionida > Unionidae > Sinohyriopsis > Sinohyriopsis cumingii. The sequence continues at coordinate 109,388 of JAPYKE020000196.1, read as the reverse complement.
TCCGTTCTGGGGTTTTTGAAAAGCGACGCCTAATGCGTGCCGCAGATAAATTAACAATGCAAATGTATCCTTGAAAGTTCAAATATTAAAAAATTGGCTTTTCAATAAAAGGTCTCTTGAATTCAATGTAATGTAGCTGAATTATAATGTACCTGATTCCTAATGTAGCTGAGTTGTAATGTACCTGATTCCTAATGCAGCTGATTTGTAATGTAGCTGATTTGTAATATAGTTGATTTGTAATGTAGCTGACTTGTAATGTAGCTAATTTTTGTATTGTAGCAGATTTGTAATGTAGCTGATTTGTAATATAGGTGATTTGTAATGTAGCTAATTTTTGCAATATAGATGATTTATAATGTAGCTAACTTTTGTAATATATCTGACATATTGTAGCTGATTTGTAATGTAGCAGACTTGTAATGTAGATGTTTTGCAATGTAGCTGATATACAATGTACATGATCTGCAATGTATCTGATTTGTAATTTAGCTAATGTTTGTAATGTAGCTGATTTGTAATGTAGATGATTTGTAATGCAGATGATTTGCAATGTAACTGATTTGTAATGTAGTTGATTTGTAATGTAGATGATTTGTAATGCAGATGATTTGCAATGTAACTGATTTGTAATGTAGTTGATTTGTAATGTAGATGATTTGTAATGCAGATGATTTGCAATGTAACTGATTTGTAATGTACCTGATTCCTAATGTAGCTGATTTGTAATGTAGCTGATTTGTAATGTGGATGATTTGTAATATAGATGATTTGCAATGTAGCTGATTTGTAATGTAGATGATTAGCAATGTATCTGATTTGTAATGTAGCTAAGTTTTGTAATGTAGATGAGATACATTGTAGCTGATTTGTAATGTAGCTGATTTGCAATGTAGATGATTTGTAATATAGATGATTTGTAATGTAGATGATTTGTAATATAGATAATTTGCAATGTAGCTGATTTGTAATGTAGATGATTTGCAATGTAGATGATTTATAATGTAGATGATTTGTAATGTAGATGATTTGTAATATAGATGATTTGCAATGTAGCTGATTTGTAATGTAGATGATTTGCAATGTAGATGAGTTGTAATGTAGCTGATTTGTAATGTAGATGATTTGTAATATAGATGATTAGCAATGCATCTGATTTGTAATGTAGCTAAGTTTTGTAATGTAGATGAGATGCATTGTAGCTGATTTGTAATGTAGCTGATTTTTAATGTAGATGATTTGTAATATAGATGATTTGCAATGTAGCTGGTTTGTAATGTAGCTGATTTGCAATATAGATGATTTGCAATGTAGCTGATCTGTAATGTAGCTAAGTTTTGTAATGTAGATGAGATGCATTGTAGCTGATTTGTAATGTAGATGATTTGAAATATAGTTTATTTGTAACGTAGCTAATTTTTTTAATGTAGCTGATTTGCAATATAGCTGATTTGCAATGTAGTTAAGTTTTGTAGTGTAACTAATTTGCAATGTAGATGATTTGTAATATAGCTGATTTGTAATGTAGCTAAATTTTTTAATGTAGCTGATTTGCAATATAGCTGATTTGCAATATAGATGATTTGCAATGTAGCTGATCTGTAATGTAGCTAAGTTTTGTAATGTAGATGAGATGCATTGTAGCTGATTTGTTATGTAGCTGACTTGTAATATAGATGATTTGCAATGTAGCTGATTTGTAATGTAGATGATTTGTAATGTAGCAAAGTTTTGTAATGTAGCTAAGATTTGTAATGTAGATGCTTTGTAATGTAGTGATTTGTTGTTGTTGTTGTTGTTGTTGTAGGGTTTAACGCCATTTTTCAGCACAAGATAGGATATACCAGTATAATTGGTGGAGGAAGAACCCTGGAAAACCCCGGGAAGAACCACCGACCCACGATAAGCTACTGGCAGGCTTTCTCACGTACCAACGTTAGCCGAGGCTGAGACTCGAACTCACGCAGACAGAGGTGAGATGGCAGTGATCCGTAACGGTGAGCGCTTTAGACCACTCGGCCACTCGGGGCCCCGTAGTGATTTGTAATGTAGATGCTTTGTAATGTAGCTGATTTGTAATGTAGATGATTTATAATGTACCTAATTTGTAATGTAGCTGATTTGTAATGTAGCAAAGTTTTGTAATGTAGCTAAGTTTTGTAATGTAGCTGATTTGTAATGTAGCAAAGGTTTGTAATGTAGCTAAGACTTGTAATGTAGATGCTTTGTAATATAGCTGATTTGTAATGTAGCTAATTTGAGTAATGTAGCAAAGTTTTGTAATGTAGCTAAGATTTGCAATGTAGCTGATTTGTAATGTAGCTGATTCTAAATAGGATAGAGTTCAGGTTGACGGACTCAAAGTTTCGGAAATATCTTTGTGACCATTCCATACCCACGTGACCTATTTCAGTAAGGCTAACTAAACTTAAATGAAATTTGGTCCACTTTTGAAATATGTACGTGTAGGATTTTCATCATTTCTTCCCAACAGTTTATATTACCAAAGAGATTCCTGATAAAATTTTGAAAGAGTAAGAAATTCTTTAAAATAATGAAATGACTGCTCAAACATATTTGTCACGTTGACATCCAACAGCCTTTAAAAAGTCATGTCTCGGCCACTGCGAATACCCGTAGCCAACTTGCATTGGTCAATACATGGCCACCGTGTTTGGTTCTCGTAAAAGTCAGGGAATTGAAGCTCTTTGGTACGTATGGTTCAACAAACCACTGCGTTCCCATGTTCGATATCCGGCTCCGCCATATGTCACGGTTATTGGTGCATGTCTTTTCAGAGGTTTCGGCAATTTGACCAGTCTTTTTCCACCAGGTACGTCACACCCAGCCACCCGTGGTGCCATTGTGGGCATTGTCTTTTTTAAAAAAGAGTTATATGGATAATCTTTAATGAAATGTGAAGCTAATCTTGAACTTTTATAACAATGGCAACCAGAATTGCAAACTTAAAACTATATCGATATCAAAATGTTGCATCATGGGAAGTGTTTACAGACAACCCGAACCTTGGCCCTCGCAAAAATATCTCCGCACATATGCGCAAATCTTGTTTTATTAAGATCTTTTTAAAACTGATATATCCTTCATAAATCCAAGGCTTTGGTTATGATCAATTTGGAAGGAATTACCATATTATATTTAATACCATATTTACACAATGATGAATTTATCTGTACCAAACAAGGACAAGATAAGTTTATTTAACATCCCTAATTGAAATTTAATCCCTCTGATCGGAAAATAAATCCCATATTACCCGGAGATATGTCTTCCATCCATGTCAACATAGTCGGTATACCTTGAATTTAACCCAAAGTGTGACACCAAGATTTGGAAATTTGTCAGAGAAACTGGAATTTCTTTTCCAAATATTTTTCTAACCTGGCATGAAGTAATAAATTCCAATATTTTGTGTGCAAGTAAAACTTCTATGGAATTAAAGGTACTTACTATCGCTCGAGCAAACTGTAGTATAAAGTCAGAATTGTGGAAAATAATTACTTAAGTTATGAAAATAGCGAATGGTCTGTTATCGATTGGAAGGAAAGAGGCCGAAGTCTTTGTCCTGAAGTAATGAGAAAATAATGAAATATTATGATCTGGGTTGATGTCGGGTTTTTTGTTTCCCCCTTGTTTCATTGATCAGAGATCCAACAGGTGCGCCGTATTTCCTTCTCCGGAACTAAGCTGTATACACACACACACACAGAGATATATATATATATATATATATATATATATATATATATATATATATATATATATATATATATATATATATATATATATATATATATATATATATGACCAGACAAACAAAATAGCAATACGCAATACCTTGCGAATGTTTCATCCGAAATTTTGGAAACTGTTACTTTAAATGAAATGTATATACTTTAAAAGTAAATACCAAATTTTGTGAATTTCCTATGATCGTTTATTTAGAGTTTTTTTTTCGTCTTCTTTTTCTTCTTCTGTTGTTGCTCTATTGGAAGTCTGGTAACAGGCGAACATACACATTGGAGGGCGGGGGGGGGGGGTCCAAACATCCCCAAGCTTGACTCTAGAGTGAGTGAATAATGAATAAGAAGCATCAAGGGGCCAACAGCAAGCACCATGGGGCTAATACTTTTTGTATTATCTAGGGAATATATGTTTAAACGTATCGTGTAAATTTACGACCGTATTTTATTTCTGAGTGGTGGTGCAATAACGAAATAGGGCCGCTAAATACAACAGGTGTTACGATTAAACACCAAGCACTCACCTTGAACAATAAAGCAGTCGTGGTTATGTAATTTGTTGGTGGATTTATGGTCACGTGAAGTGGGTAGTTACGACTCAATCTGATAGGACAAGGTTCTTCAGGCCCACTATATCATATGCTAATCTTGCACTTAATAGTCTCTCCGATTTATTCACCTCGTTATAGTGCAATTATAAAACGTGAAAAACGAATAATAATATTCTCTGGTTGAATTGTCCTGGCTGTCGATAAATAGTTAGGGGTACTTGCAGTAGTATCTTGAATAAAACATCGCGAAACAATGGCCCAGAACAATTCACATGTTGTCGTACAAGTATCAATTTACCTGCTTTGCGTGCCCAGGCGCCTTTGGGTGCCCAGCTGCTCTTAAGAATGACATGTTTTGGTAACTAAAATCAAGAACATAAATAACACACTCTTCGTAGGATAGGTCAAGAGCATAATCTTTGAGAAATATTTTTAACTTAATAACCGAAAGAATAATTTTAAGCTTAATAATTTACACTCTCTTGATTGGTAATTAGTAAAATTGATGCCACAACACGTCTTGATAATTTTATGAATAGCACTAATATCATTTTAATTCAGTGCAGCCTGACTGCGTATATATATATATATATATATATATATATATATATATATATATATATAGTTAAACTTCTCTGGACGTTTGATACACAAGGAAAAAATTAATGTTATCCGAATACTATTTATTCTGTGTGAGTGTGTGTATGTACATATATATATATGTATATCAGCAAATAGTGAATAAAACCTTTCTTCTGATGGAGCACGACTATCCCATCAATACAATATTTGCTTTTCTTGTACAAAATTAACCGGATACGTGAAATATATGTTACTTTTTTGGTTCTGCTGACAAATTAAACCAAATTTTTAGGAATGTATTGCATTTTATCGTCCATATTGTGTATCAAGCATATTTAGTTTTACTCTGTCAAACTCATTTACTAATACAATAGTTGATATAAGAGAATATTTAGAAGAAAAAACAAGTGCACTGAAAAACTTAACACGATATTAACTCTTTGCTCCTATGGGGTGGGTTGGGATAAAGGTGCTTGCCTCTTTGATGTCAAATTGGTGGAATGATTGACTTATTTGTGTTTTTTTTTTTTTAATGTAGCCCTAGCATTAAAGTGCCATAGCAGAATGTAGAAATAACGTTTGCAATAAAAGCAGAGATTGTTATGACGTTACCTTTTTGGGGTTTTATTAGTAATAGCAGTATCATTAGTAATAGTGGCACTAGTAGAAGTAGTGGTAGTAGTAGTAGCCGTAGTAGTAGTCGTGGTATGCTAGTAGTGGTATCAATTAGGTAAGAGGATGAGTAGTTCTTGTAGTAGTAATATTAGTAGTTGTAGTAGTATTAGTTGTTGGATAAGCAGTAATAATAGCGGCAGCAGCAGCACTAGTAATGGTAGTAGCAGTCATCAGATGTTGTCATTATTTTTGTTAGGTTTGTTGATGTAGGACTTGTCTTGAAGAGGAAGAGTTATGTTGATGGTTGTTGTGGTATTAAGCAGTCGCCGTAGGAGTATGAGCAGTAGTAGTCGTAGGATCATGAGCAACAGTTGTCATAGGAGGAAGAGCAGTGGTAGTCGTAGGAGGAGCAGTAGTAGTTGTACTAGGTAGTAGTTGTGGGAGGAGGAGCAGTGGTAGTCGTAGGAAAATGAGCAACAGTTGCCCAATGAGGAGGAGGTGGAGCAGGAGCAGTGGTAGTCGTAAGAGGATGGGATCTGTATTCGTAGGGAAGAGGAGCAGTGGTAGTCTTTGTAGTCGGAACATTAGTAGTCGTAGGAGCATGAGCAACAGTAGTCGTATGAGGAGGAGCAGAAGTAGTCGTAGGAGGAGTATGAAGTGCGGTAGTCGTAGTAGTATGAGTAGCAGTAGTTGAAGGAAGATTATGTGCATCATGAACATACATAGTAGTAGTTGTTGTAATAGTTGTTGTTGTTTTGGGGTTTAAAGCCATTTTTCAGCACAAGATAGGCTATACATGGCGGCCAGTGGTAGAGGAAGAACCCGAGAAAACCCCGGAAAGAACCACCGACCCACGAGAAGCTGTTGTAATAGTAGCTGACGTAGTAGTAGTAGTAGATATTGTTGTTGTTGTTCGAAATGTTATCGTTATTCTTGCAAAGTACTTCTACCATGGGGTGGGGGTGAAGTGAAGGATCGGTGGATGTGATGGCAAAGTAGTAGTGGTATTATTATTATTATTATTATTATTATTATTGTTAGTAGTAGTAGTAGTAGTAGTAGTAGTAGAAAGAGGAGTAGAGAGAAGGGATGAAGCAAGATGAGAATGGTGAATTATTTACATTAACCGCGTTGTTGTCTACATCTACAGCTAAGAAAATAGCATGAAGTCTATGAGAAAATTATTTGTTGTGGGATAACTCCGTAGAAATGGTACCATCCAGGTGCGACTATGTGTGTAATACGCAGGTGTCTTTATCTGCTTGTGTAATAGACAACAGGTAAACGTGACTAAACCATTGAATATAGTTGCGATATTTTGAATCAAATAAATCGCGGTAGGAAACAAGATTAAATGAAATTTATGTTCTGCCCTATCTGTAAATTTCAGGGTTCTGTTAATCCACGTGTGATAAGTTTCGTTAACAACTTTTAAAGTGCGTCAAAATTATATCAATACCTTCCGGTTAATACCCCCAAAGCAGCGACCGGTGTTTGTAAAAGTGAATTAATAGGGAGATTATGTGTGATTAAGTTTATCAGCCTCTTCACAACCAGGGCTCTAAATGGCGAAAAAGAGCAGTATAGATAGGTAATTATATACCTTTATTAATGTAACACTTTAAGAGGCGGGTCTTGAAGGTAACTTCCTCTTGCAAATCAAATGCTTTGTTAACGACATGTAAAGTCATCCATATGTGAGAAATTCGGACCAACTGTGCTCAAAGAGATAACATGGGCCTAAAATTGGATCTGAGTTCGATAACAACCGTAGAAAATAGTGATCCCATGAAGTTCAGGAATTCAAATAATGCTAATTTCGTACAGGACTGATAATGTCCGTTGCCATGCACACAAAACAACAATTAAACCAGTTTTCAAGACTAACATAGCTTCCGGATTTTTGTATGGATAGAAATGTGATTTGGATAGGGAAAATGGTTTGCCTCAATTACTGAAAATTAATATTTTTACAATTAATAATAATACTTTTTAACAAAAAGAACAAAACAACATCACCATCATCAACAATAATAATAATAATAATGATATTAATAATAATAATAATAATAATAATAATAACAATAATGACTAAAACATACATTTTATGCTTAAAGAAACGTCATACAGTCGCTGTAGAAACCAGTTCCAGGTTGTAAACAAAATGACGTCATAGTTTTTTAAATGGGTCTCTCTTTCTCTCTCTCTCTCTCTCATTCGGTGCATTTTTTATGTTTTGGGTTTGCAGTTAAATAAATATCAAACTTGAAAGTGTTAAAATCGAAAACAAATTTGATTTATATGATTAACATTTTTAGATTGAGATTTCATGTCCCCGTCTAACATTATATTTGCTACTTTGTGAAAGCTAACAATAATTTCAGACGCTTTGTTAGTCTTCTCTTTTTTCATTTTAATCGCCTTTAGCATTTTTGAAAATATGTCCTTTTATTTACTAAGATTAAAAATCAGAGAAAAACAATACTCTTAAAATAGCTCATGATTTGTATTGACATTATTATTGACGTAAAGAATGTGTCTATAGTTACTTCAATGCACATCTGCACATCTGTTACTAGAGCTATTGTGTTGACCTACAGTTGATTATGTTCAAACTGCTTTCATACAATTACATATGCAATTTGTTTCATTCTTTTGTGAAAATAAAGTCTGGTTATTTGTCAGGATCGGATTATCAAGTTTTATTTGTTAAAGGAACCAATAACCAGTTTGAAGTGATACGATTGACTGGTTATACGATTGAAGCTTCAACATCTCACATTTTTATAATAGGTCCGAACCCAGTCTTAGTTAATGTTATTTGTCGCCTATCTGAATAAGGTCTTCTCAGAGGTAAGCCTGTCAATCAAATTCGCTAAAAGTCTAATAACATGATAAATGTAAACTAAAGTTTCAGTTACTTTACTGATAAAGCCGACTTTCTGGCTGGCCGGCCAAGAAGATGCAAATATGTAATAGAGTTCGCAGAAGGCAGGCAAATAAATCTACATTAGAAGATGTCATAAAGCAAATTGGAAACATTAGAAATAATCTTCAATATTTGGAAGGTCTATTAATCATTGAATTAAAAGCGCCTAGGGGCTTTGTTGTATGAAATGGAACAATTCGAGGATCGTAACAGTGCTCAGTGTAAAACTACTTCAATTAATTAGTGAAGCATTTCGAGCAAATATTTGTTAAATTCGCCCATTTAGACTGCAAAAAGGAGACAACAATCTCGGTTTCTCTTCCAATTGATCGCCCGCCTGATAGTCAGCAGGAGAAACTCGATCAATACAGGTTATTAATTATGGTCAAAAGACGACCGTTAATTTAAATGATCGTCGTTCGCGCGCTGCTCAGCTAAAGTTTTTTTGTGATTGAAGGGCTATTTACAGTCGTTCATCGAATGCCATTTATTCTATTAGCGGTAAATTCCATTGATTACCCAAATGTACTGCCATAACAGCTTTAATACCGCCGCGTGCATCGTCGCGTGTGCTACTTAAGGAAATATTGCGGAAAAATCGGGGCGTGAGAGTTATGTACCCTTTAAAGCAACTTGTGACAGTTTGATGTGCATTGCTTGCGTCGCAGAATTGATAAAATTGATGTTAAACAAACGCCGTCTTTATTGTAAATGAATAATAACTTTAAAACAACCAGTGTTTGTAAACCATGTAATTCTGTAAGACTTTTGTGAGTCAATGCTTGTGATTAATTTCCTGAGAACGAAAGGCTAAACATTAAGCTGCTGTCTTTGTAAAAAATAAAAATCACATTTCCGGATAAAAGTCATATTTATTAACAAGCTCTTTATATTATACGCTTACATTGGGTTTCTTAATTCAAGTGTCAACATAATTTACAGAGATGAGTTTTTACGTTCCTGATGTGTATCTTTTCTGTAGTGCTCATCGTCTCTTTCCTTAGAAATGATTTGGTGTATATCAAATACTAATATTTGAAGATAAAAATATTATTGTTTTTTTCTTTATATGCATGTTTTCTTTCTTGTCATGCAAGAATTTATTAAATAAATAATTTACTGAAGGGTTGCAAGATCTCCTGATGTCCAGCTTGTACTGTTTTGTATTTTTTTTATTATCTCGTTAGCAAGACGTTGAAAAAAATACGGTATTATTTGTAAGGATATTATAGCATAATTAGTATTTGAAATGATACCAAATTATTTTTGCACGAATGTTATAGAATAGCTATTGTTGGAAATTGTATCAACTTATTTGTAGGAATGTTATGGCACGTTTTTTTTTTTGAAGTGATATCAAATTATTTGTAAGAATCTTATAGCACGGTTATTTCTGGAAGTGATAAAAAATTATTTGTAAGAATGTTAAAAAACAGTTATTTCTGGAAGTGATATAAAAAATGACTTTGATAACTATAATTTTATAAGACCATAAACAATGGAGAGCAGTTGAAGACCTTAAATTTTAAGCAAACATTATTTAAGAGATTTCTCATTCAAAGACATCCGTGCAGAAAAACATAGAAAAAAGTACATTCGGCTTAGTTAAAACTGAATCGGTTAGACATGATATTGTGTGCCTACATGAGAACGTATGTTTGTGTATATGCGTCATGAAAGGTAGAAACTTGTATACCTACCTACCTACCTACCTCCCCACACTTTCACACGTACTTACGTTCTTACGCACGTGCATACATACGTACAATCATGATGGCTTATATAGATGGAGAGAGAGAGAGAGAGAGAGAGAGAGAGAGAGAGAGAGAGAGAGAGATATGGACGAATAAACATACTGAGATGTAGATATAAAGGTAAATGACAGAGCTCTATAATCTCAAAACACTGCATAATTTTAAACGTATTAGTAAAGATTGCAAGCGCTAGAATTTTTTAACAACAATTAAACAAATATAAATAAACACGACGCACCTGTCATTTAAACTTATTTTTCGAATTCCATGTTACTAGTGTTTGAACATGATCAATCTCAATTTTAATGAAATTATTTTCAATGGAATTCAGCGGGAATTAATAATACATTTTAGATTATGGTTTAACCCTGAGTGCCTCAGTTAGCGATATTACCTTTTAGGTGTAATAAAATCATTATGTCTTAAATCTGCACAGGTAAGGCTCTTGTAAACGTGCCTTATCGCCTAAAATTGTCACAATATACTAACACAGGTGTTTAGCCCCATATTAAACGAGTGGTAAATAAATTTTCCTTGAAACATTTGAATAACGTGTAAATACTGGAGTTGGTAAATTTTCCCTCTTCTATAGTGTTTCCTCTTGGTTGTACAGGTGCGAGTAGACCATTTAATATCCAAATTTGTTTGATCATCTCTCGTGATCTCGTTTGTGGTACTAATTTATTACTACTGGTGGAGATAGCTACTTCTCGCCTCTTGTGTAATAATTCAGAAATGATCAATTTAGCTTATGTGGCCTCCTTTGCCAAACAAACAGTGATTTGTGCGTCGGTTACACGATTGGGATTTACATTCTAGTGGACTTTTGTTATAAAATTGGAAAGAGTTGCAGCTTGTGTAAATGTAGGTGTATTTCTTTGACATAATTTATTTTCACCGTATATTTCCTTTCTCTCTATATTTATATAAGCAAGTTGTCTATTGAAATGACACGAACACTTAGAATGAGGCGACACAACAACTGTTAATTGTTTCATTTGATTCAAAGATGAACTGAAACTTCCGCAAACTGGTCCCTTTGCAACCAGACCAGCATCTGAAAACCATTTTTTGTAAACTGGCCCCTCTAAAAGTGGCCAGTTATGCAGACTGACTCCTCTGTAACCGACTTGGTTCTGTAGAGTAGTATATATGTAACCCCACCATAATCTGCAGACCGTACCCTCTGTTACCCGCACACGTTCTGTAAACTGGCCCATATGTAATCCGGCCACCTTCCACAGTGTGACCTCTACATAATCCAACTACTTTCTGTAGACGGGTCCGAGTGTCGGGCAGTCAAAATTTTGCAGACAAGAGCCTCTAAATGTAATCCGAATACCTACTCTAGACAGGAGCTATAACGTATTTATCTTCTGCACACTATCTCTATTATAACCCAGTTAACTTGTACATGTTGATCCTCCGATGAACCGGCAACCTTCCGTAGACTGAACCCTCTTCTGTAGCCTATACACTGTGCAATCAACTGGAACCTGGTCACCTTCTGGAGCTGACCCCTATCTAACCAGGTTATCTTTTTGAGAGTCACCCCTCTCAAACTCGGTTATCTTCTGCGGGATTTTCCCTTCTGTAATCCTGCATCCTTCTGCAGAAAGCAGAATCGGCAACCCGGCCATCTTCTACAAACTGTTTATCTTTAAGCCGTACACCGTTAGTAAACCGGCAATATAATATAAAGATGTTTTAAGGTTAATCACACCGATACTTTCCACATACATCAACATAGTATATACCCTTTATATACATCATCATATTACACACTCTCTATATACATCATCCAATTACATACTCTTTTTGTACATCATAATGTTACATACTCTCTATATACATCATCCTATTACATACTCTCTATACACATCATCCTATCACATATCTATATATATATCATCGTATTACATGCTCTCTCTATACATCATCCTATTACATGCTCTCTTTATACATTATCATATTACATACTCTCTATATACATCATCATATTACACACTCTCTATATAAATCATCATATTACATCTTTCGTGATGCATCATCCTATTAATACTCTCTATATACGTCATCATCATATTACACACTCTCTATAGACATCATCCTATTACATACTATATTTATACATCATCCTATTACATACTCTCTATATACATCATCATCATATTGCATACTATCTATATACATCATCATATTACACACTCTATATACATCATCCTATTACATACTATATTTTATACATCATCCTATTACATACTCTCTATATACATCATCCTATTACATATACTCTCTCTATACATCATCCTGTTACATACTCTCTTTATATTTCAACCTATTACAACTCCGTATACACCATCCTATTACGTACACTCTGTATACATTCTCTTATTACATAATCTATCTATACATCATCATATCACATACTCTCTATATACATCATCATATTACATACTCACTATATACATCATGCTATTATATACTCTCTATATACATCATCCGATTTCATACTATCTTCATATATCATCCTATTTCGTTTATCTGTTTATACATCATCTTGTTACATAATCTCTATGTACATCGTCTTATTTTACATTCCGTATACATCATCTTATTAAATAATCTCTTTATACATAATCCTGTTTCATACCCTCTTTATACATATTCATATTAATATTCTCTGAATAGGTCATTCAATAACATACTCTCTTATACATCATCCCATTACACACTCTCTTCATAAAACATCGTATTACATACTCTTCTTATACATCATCTTATTAATACTCTCTTTATACATCAGCATATTACATAATCTCTATATACATCATCCAATTAATACTTTCTAAATATATCAACATATTACATACTCTCAATATACATTATCATATTACTAAGTCTTTGTATTCACATCATCATATTATATAATCTCTATATACATCATCATCTTACACAATCTCTATATACATCATCCAATTAATACTCTCTGTATATATCAACATATTACATACTCTCAATATACATCATCATATTACGTACTCTCTATATACATCATCCTATTACACACTCTCTATATTCATCATCCATTACATACTCTCTATATACATCATCCTTTTACATACTATCTTTATACATCATACTAGTATATGTTCTCATTATACATCATCCGATCACTCATCATATTACATACTATCTAAATACATAATCTTATTACACACTCTCTGAATACATCATCCTATTAAATATTCTATATACACATCATGCCATTACATGCTCTCTATATACAACATCTGATTTCATGCTCTCTTCTATTTCATTTATCTCTTTATACATCATCTTATTACATACTCTATATATACGTCATCATATTACACACTCCGTATACATCATCATATTACATAATCTCTTATACATCATCTTGTTTCATACACTCTTTATGCATATTCATATTAATACTATCTGAATAGATCATCCAATAACAGACTCTCTTTATACATCATCCCATTTGACATTCTCTTCATAAATCATCGTATTACCTACTCTCTGAATACATGTTCCTACTAGATAATCTCTGAACACATCATCCTAATTACATACTTTCTATATACATCATCCTATCACACACTCTCCGAATACGTCATCCTATTACACTCTCTCGATATACATCATCCCATTACATATTCTCTTTATCCATCATCGTATTAATGCTCTTTTTATACATCATCGTATTCATACTCTCTTTATACATCATCCTATTATATACTCACAGAATACATACTCATATTACATTCTCTCCATATACGTCATCCTAATTACATAATCTTTTATATATCATCCTATTATATATTCTCTTTATACATCATCATATTACATACTCTCCATACACGTCATCCTATTACATGCACTCAATATGCAGCATTACTATTTGCACACTTTCCGTATACATTATCGTGTTCCATACTTTCTCTATACATCATCCTATTTCATGCTCTCTCTATACATCATTCTGAATGGATGCTATCTTTATACATCATCCTATTATATATCCTCTTTATGCATGATCATATTTCATACTCACTGCATACATCACCCTAATACATACTCTCTGCATACATCAGCCTATTACATAATCTCTCCATAGACATATTGCACTCTTTCCGCATACATCATCATATTACATACTCACCTCATCCTATTATATACTTTCTGTATACATTATCATATTTCATACTCTCTCTATACATCATCATGTCACACACTCTCTCTATACATCATCTTATTACATACTCTCCATGTACATTATCCTATTACATACTATCTCTATACATCATCACATAACATACTCTCCATATACATCATCATATTACATGCTCACTCTTTATAACTCATCATGTTATGTACTCTCTCTCGCTCTCTATAACTCATCCTTTAACACACTCTCTCTCTCTAGACCTCATCCTTTTACACACTCTCTCCCTGTAACTCATCCTGTTACATACTCTCTCCCTAAAACTCATCAAATTACATACTCTCTTTCTCAATACATCATCATATTATATACTCTCCCTATACATCATCGTATTACATATCCTCCATATACATCGTCCTATTACATACTCTCTAGATATATCATCCTATTAAATACTCTCTCTATACATCATCCTATTACATACCCTCCATATACATCATCCTATTACATAACATACTCTCTCTATACATCATCATATTGCATACTCTCCATATACATCACCCTATTACATACTCTCCATATACATCACCCTATTACATGCTCTCTCTATAAATCATCCTATTACATACTCTCTATATACATCATCCTGTTGCATGCTCTCTCTCTCTTTCTCTCTCTCTCTCTCTAAACATCATCATATTACCTACTCTCCATATACATCATCCTATTACATACTTTCGATATACATCATAATATTACATACTCTCTCTATACAATATCCTAGTACATACCTTCTCTATACATCATCCTATTACATACTCTCCATATACATCATCATAGTACATAATCTCCGTGAACATCATCCTATTACACACTCTCTTTATACATCATCCTGTTACATATTCTCTCTCTATAGTATCCTATTACATAATCTCCACACACACACCCACATACATATATATATATATATATATATATATATATATATATATATATATATATATATATATATATATATATATATATATATATATATATATATAATCCTATTGCATACTTTCCATATACACAGCACCCTATTACATACTCTTTTTATACATTATCATATTACATAATCTCCGTGTACATCATTCTATTACATTCTCTCTATATACATCATCCTATTATATTCTCTCTATATAGATCATCCTATTACATACTTTATATATACAGCACCCTGTTACATACTCTTTTTATACATCATCATATTACATAATTTCCGTGTACATCATTCTATTACATTCTCTCTATATACATCATCCTATTATATTCTCTCTATATAGATCATCCTATTACATACTTTATATATACAGCACCCTATTACATACTCTTTTTATACATCATCATATTACATAATCTCCATGTACATCATTCTATTACATTCTCTCTATATACATCATTCTATTATATTCTCTCTATATAGATCATCCTATTACATGCTTTATATATACAGCACCCTATTACATACTCTTTTTATACATCATCATGTTACATAATTTCCGTGTACATCATTCTATTACATTCTCTCTATATACATCATCATATTACATACTCTCTATATACATCATCCTATTACATAATCTCTCTATACATCATCCTATTACATGCTCTCTCTATACATCATTCTAATGGATACTATCTTTATACATCATCCTATTATATATATCCTCTTTATGCATGATCATATTTCATACTCACTGCATACATCACCCTATTACATACTCTCTGCATACATCAGCCTATTACATAATCTCTCCATAGACATATTGCACTCTTTCCGCATACATCATCATATTACATACTCACCTCATCCTATTATATACTTTCTGTATACATTATCATATTTCATACTCTCTCTATACATCATCATGTCACACACTCTCTCTATACATCATCTTATTACATACTCTCCATGTACATTATCCTATTACATACTATCTCTATACATCATCATATAACATACTCTCCATATACATCATCATATTACATGCTCACTCTTTATAACTCATCATGTTATGTACTCTCTCTCGCTCTCTATAACTCATCCTTTAACACACACTCTCTCTCTAGACCTCATCCTTTTACACACTCTCTCCCTGTAACTCATCCTGTTACATACTCTCTCCCTAGAACTCATCAAATTACATACTCTCTTTCTCAATACATCATCATATTATATACTCTCCCTATACATCATCGTATTACATATCCTCCATATACATCGTCCTATTACATGCTCTCTAGATATATCATCCTATTACATACTCTCTCTATACATCATCATATTGCATACTCTCCATATACATCATCCTATTACATACTCTCCGTATACATCACCCTATTACATGCTCTCTCTATAAATCATCCTATTACATACTCTCTATATACATCATCCTGTTGCATGCTCTCTCTCTCTTTCTCTCTCTCTCTCTCTAAACATCATCATATTACCTACTCTCCATATACATCATCCTATTACATACTTTCGATATACATCATAATATTACATACTCTCTCTATACATCATCATATTACCTACTCTCCATATACATCATCCTATTACATACTTTCGATATACATCATAATATTACATACTCTCTCTATACAATATCCTAGTACATACTTTCTCTATACATCATCCTATTACATACTCTCCATATACATCATCATATTACATAATCTCCGTGTACATCATCCTATTACACACTCTCTATATACATCATCCTATTATATTCTCTCTATATAGATCATCCTATTACATACTTTATATATACAGCACCCTATTAATACTTTTTTTATACATCATCATATTACATAATTTCCGTGTACATCATTCTATTACATTCTCTCTATATACATCATCCTATTACATAATCTCTCTATACATCATCCTATTACATAATCTCTCTATACATCATCATATTACATACTCTCTATATGCATCATCCTATTACATGATCTCTCTATACATCATCATATTACATAATCTCTATATGCATCATCCTATTACCTACTCTCCATATACATCACCCTATTGCATACTATCTCTATACATCATGACATTACATACTGTCTCTATACATCATCCTATTACGTACTCTCTAAATACATCATCCTAATACATATTCTCCATATACGTCATCCTATTTTATATATCTCATTATACATATCGTTTGATTTGACCTCTATTCATAGTGGTATACAGTTTCTGGAGTGATATATTTATTTCAGTTAAGACTATTTTATTGTTATTGAGCAATGAATAGTTTCTAAAATCCAAAATACAGCAAATTTGATGATAATTTAGCGTCTTCTTAGTGGTGGGCATTTTCAGGAAGTACTCGTTGCTACATTTGATTTAATTGACTTTATTATTTGGTGAGTATGATATTTCGGACACCTGTCGAGTTACACCTGTCATTTTAATTGTTTGAACTTAACGCAAGCTGTATTGCTTGAACTACAATGGTCTTCAGCATTTATGAGAAAGGTCAAAATTACACCTTTGTCATTATTGTGCTTTATTTTAATTTAAAGTTAAAAAGGCATTAAAGCCATTTAGGTAAATTTATCTCCCCAAATCTATGACTGGTTGCACCGTAGACAAACTGCATTTGATATAACAAATTAAGTTATTTTACTGTAAGATTTAAAGCCTGAAAAACACACGGCCTTGAACCGGTCATATCTGGTACTACTGCCGACATCCTATGACGTCATAGCAAAAGTCTAAATGGCAGGTGAAGTACCGATTCTTAATTAAATATGAACGAATTGATATTCGTTAAAGTTTTAAAATTAAAAGGATAGGCATGGTCATTAGCCACAGTATGGTTGCTGGCGAATTCTGCTCCTCATTATGCAAATGTCTTTCTAACTTTTACAGAGCTATTTGATTAATTAATGTTTAATTGCTAACTTTTATCCATATCCTGGCATGTTGCGTCATTGAAGATAAGGCAAACTCGCGTCAGATAACTTGATGAAACCTTTCCGGTACTTGAAGCGATTCAAATTGCAAACCAAACAGGAAAAATTCAAATATAATCATAATTAATTTTTTCCTATTCAACCTTTGGCAGATACCCGGTCTGCTAAAGATAAACCCGTGTGGTCACTAAGCAATAACGGCAGCTATAATTAAAAATCCCTAGCCAGTTATACTTCATTTATCGATAACATACACAAGCTATATCGGTCTGCCGATATCCTTTTAAAAATAAACACATTTTAAATAACTTTCAAACACATTAGGATGTGATTGATTCCATAATGTTTGTTTATCAGGGGAATATTTCTTTCATTTATATCGCGCCGGTGATAGATTTATTAAAGATTTTTGTTTCTACGCGGCCATCTCTACACGATGTTGGAAATGTCTATTCAAATCTCGAGTAGTTGGTGATAGACGTTCGTGGGGATAAAAACTACATCTCAATGGAGACTGTGCGTTATCTTCCACAGAATGCTGGACACGTACGCGATTCCTGATAGCCCATATGTTAACTATAATGTCAACTATTAGGGTACGCGATCTTGAAGTGGCTCAACTTTTAAACTGTAGTGGACCGTATTAACTTTACACCTTAATATACGATACAACAATAATAACAAAAAATAACTACTACTACAACTGCTGCTGCTACTGCTATACTACTACTACTACTAAACAAATGTGTATGTGTGTGATCTGGATTTTTAACGTAGCTTTTAAAAATAATTGTCATATCGCTACGATGTCTGCAGAGTGACAGTTTATAGTGATGTCAAGCACTGGGGCATCATGCCACAGACATGTGGCATGATGACCTAACCCAGTCACATTATTCTGACACCAGGCCGACCAGTCCTGGCACTAACATCTTAATGCTGGGCACCTAGCGAGGCAGCTGTTAGTACCATTTTTAGGACTTTCGTATTACTCGGCCAGGATTCGAACCCTAGACCTCCTGCATCCGAGGCGGACGCTCTAACCAGTGGGTCGCCGGAACAGTGAACCGAGAGTAATGTAAAAAATATATATATATATATATATATATATATATATATATATATATATATATATATATATATATATATATATATATATATATATATATATATATATATATATATATATATATATATATATATATATATATATATATATTTATTTATAATTATTGTGATTCAACCACACGGATATTCTCAATCATCTGCTAGAAAGTATTCCAAACAACGGGGCGACAAACTAGTCCTTCATTGTATTACTTTTCTTCAGAACTGAGCTAATATGGGATAGAACAGATTTTTTCCCCCAATTCTCACTCTAATCTAACTTTTGGGGTGATTCACACCCTTTAAAAGTAACTGTTGCAGTTGACACAAACGTTCTGTATATTTAGAAATGTGTTACTTAGGTATAGGTTCCCAATTATTATTTGAAAATGTTTGAAGTAAGCAATATTCACACTATTGCAGTGTCCTGAAGTTTAATTTTGAATAATATTTCCAAGAGTACACCGTTTGAGTG
Organism: Sinohyriopsis cumingii; assembly: GCA_028554795.2. Lineage (NCBI taxonomy): Eukaryota > Metazoa > Mollusca > Bivalvia > Unionida > Unionidae > Sinohyriopsis > Sinohyriopsis cumingii. The sequence goes on along the minus strand of JAPYKE020000196.1, from coordinate 89,450 downwards.
AAAGTTCATTTATCTACATATCTTTTTATTTGCTAAAGTAATCAGTTTGGGATAAACGTTGTTACAGTTGATATTTTGAATGTTCTTTTTGTCAGATATTATTGAGTACGGGATTGTTTAGACCTTCCACCAGTTGACGGAGTGCCTGTTCCGCAGTTCAGACGTCCTTCTGTAAGGGTCAGGCTTTATGCTATACCAGTTGACGTTTGAATGTTCTTCAATTCAACCGTCATTTTGTATGGGATTGTCTTTATGTTCTACCAGTTGACGTTTGAATGTTCTTCAGTTCAACCGTCATTTTGTATGGGATTGTCTTTATGTTCTACCAGTTGACGTTTTAATGTTCTTCAGTTCAACCGTCTTTTTGTATGGGATTGTCTTTATGTTCTACCAGTTGACGTCTGAATATTCATCAGCTTAATCATTTTTCTGTGAATGGCTGTTTTTATGTTGCGACCAGTTGATGGTTGAATGTTCTCCTGTTCACAAAATCAACCATTGTTCTGTAAGAGAATGTCGTTATGTTCTACCAGATAACGTTTGTATGTTTCCCAGTTCAAACTTTATTTTGTAAGGAACTGTCTTTATATTCTACCAGTTCACGCTTGCATGTTCCCGTGTTCCCCATTTTGACCATTCATGGTTAAAGGATTGTCTTTATTGTTTACCGGTTGACCATTGCTCGTTACTTGTTCACAGCTTCAACATTCTTCTGCAGAGAATTGTATATATATATATATATATATATATATATATATATATATATATATATATATATATATATATATATATATATATATATATATATATATATATATATATATATATATATATATATATATATATATATTCTACCAGTGATGTTTATGTGCTCCATAACTGATACCCCTTCTGTAGGGGATTGTCTTTATATTCTAACGGCTGACTTTTTTATGTTCTTAAATGTACTTAAGTATGTTAGTATCGTTTACCAGTTTGACCAATTTGACGTTTTGCATGTTCTCCAGTTTAACCGTTTTACTACCACCATTTATACTGGCCACCATATATAGGATATCTTGTCCTGAAAAATGGTATTAAACCCTATAACAACAACAACAACAACAACAACAATAACAACCAGCTTTGAAGCTCTACATACTCTCCAGTTTAACCGTTCTGCCAATTTGAAGTTCTGCACATTCTCCGGTTTAACCGTTCGTGATTGTAATCCTCTTAGTTTATTATAATTTCTAGAAAAGCAGTAAACACATTCCTTCACGTCGAGGAATGGGTCTTCCATATCAATATACGAATTAAATTTCATAGTTATATTGTCTTTTTTCCTTCGCTCAAGCAACAACATCATAATCATAAGAAAAAACCATTAGCAACGACAAAGTACTGAAAGCGGTTCCTCTTACTTAAGTCGTTTCAACCAACATTATTTTAAAAACGTTTTAATAATTCTGATAGATTAAAACAAATTAAATAATTTTCTCCTGGTAGTAATCTGCCCTCATTTATAATTATCTTGCCTCATTGGTTATACTCTTCCTTCATTGGTAATTCTCTTCCCCAGTTGATAATTATCTCCCCTTCTATCACTGGTAATTCTCTTCCGCCATTGATAAGTATCTTCCCAAATTGGTAATTCTCTTCCCTTATTTGTGATTCTCTTCTGTCATTGGTAATACTCTTCCTTCATTGGTAATTCTCTTCCCCAATTTCTAATTCTTTTCCCTTTTTGATAATTTTTTCTCTATTTTGTGGCAACGAGTGGCCGAGTGGTCTAAAGCGCTCACCCGTTACGGATCACTGCCGTCTCCCCTTTGTCTGCGTGGGTTTGAGTTTCGGGCTCGGCCAATGTTGGTACGTGAGAAAGCTTGCCAGTAGCTTCTCGTGGGTCGGTGGTTCTTTCCGGGCTTTTTCAGAGTTCTTCCTCCATCACTGATACTGGCCGGCATGTATTGCCTATCTTGTGCTGAAAAATGGCGTTAAACTCTAAAACAACAACAACAACAACCATCGGTAATTTTCTCTCTTTATTGGTATATATCAACCTGGAAATTCTGTTCCCTTATTGGTAATTATATTTTCCTATTGCCAAGTATCTTCTCCCATTGGCAATTCTCTTCACTTATTGGTATTTCTCTTATTGGTATTCACAATTTCACCCATTGGCAATTGGTTTCCCTCGTCGGTAATTCTCTTCCATTATTGGTAATTTTCTTCCCCATTTGGTAATTCTCTTCCCTCATTGGCAATTCGTGATCGACGTTTTTCTTGTCGAAGTCTAGAGAGCATTGGTTTGTATTCAGATTAGCTGTTACGTATACTTGAAATGGTACTCAAATAATAAAGTTGTTCTGAACCTTCTGTAGCCACGGAAGCCACCATGCTAAAAAATTATAACGTTTTGTGTTTACGTATGTTGCTTCTAGGTTCTTTTGAAGATAAATGCCCTTGAAGTTGCCTTCTTATTCGCTCCATCCTCCGTGTTATTCGACTGTTGGTTTTGGTATGCTAATCGCTAAAGTATATGAGAAATAGATAGGTAGAAAGCAGTCATATAAATAGAAGAAAAAAAGACTCAAAGACTCTCGTTTGTCATATAATAAAAATGGATCTAGGCCCGTGTTCTGTTGTGTGTGTGTGTGTATGTGTGTGTATAAGAGAGAGAGAGAGAGACAGACAGCCAGACAGACAGAGAGAGAGAGAGAGAGAGAGAGAGAGAGAGAGGAGAGACAGAGAGACAGAGAGAGAGATGCAAAATGTTTTATTGTATGTAATCTTGTGCCATGTCAGTCATTTTTATACAACTAAGTCCATTCATTCTGTTCGATAAATATTATTTTCTCAAAGAATATGAACAAAATTACAAAATCAGAGATAAATTAATTTATTGGTTTCGAACAAGGATTATCTCTAGAGAAACAGAGTCATAGTACATGTATGCGGATTCAGGCAAGAGATACAGTCACAGCTAGTGTATGTTGATTCTGTCAAGAGAAACAGTCACACCTAATGTATGCGTATTATAGATTGAGAAATAAAGTCACAGCTAATGGGGTATTTTTTGCCTTTACCGTGTGTGCTACCTAGCTTTTGGTCGGCACTATATAGCCAGGATTGCACTGATTTACCTATAAACGCAATGGGTACAAAACATCTATGCAAAATACATACATACATATATGCAAACATACATTTCTGTCCGGAATAAAAAATGTCCCACATTGTGGAGGTTGAACGCTCATAATGAATCGATTGTAACATTATTTACTGATACGTCAGGAGATATCCATTGACCGTGAGGTTTAATAGTTATTCTGATAAGAAGCTTTGAATGATTACCGATTTTCGTTGGAAGTTAGGAAGAAGGTAGAGGATTTGCTTTTCTCATTTAATAAACGAAAAGTAGAGTTCCGTACATTGCTGACAGATGGTGTCCAAGCAGAGTTCAGTTAAAGTGCTTTCAGATGATATCCAAGTAGAGTTTGGCTCAGATTGTTTTCAGGCGGTACGCCAAAATGATTCAAAGTTTTTCAGGTGTAATGCAAGTAGGGTTCAGACAAATTGCTTTCAGGTGGGCACCAAAATGAGGTTGGTCTAATTGATTCTCATGAGATCCGAATAGAGTGCATTAAAATTGCTTGCATATCGTATTCATGTTTATGACAGTCAAATGGTTTCGATGCTATACAAGAAGAGTTTAGTCAAATTCATTTCAGCTGACATCAATGTAGAGTTCGGTCAAACTGTTTCAGGGGGCATCCAAGTGGAGTTCAGTCAACTTGTTTTCAGGTGGCATCGAAGGAGAGTCCAGTCAAATTGTTTTTAGGTAGGTATGCAATTAAAGTTCAGTGAATTTTTTGTAGGAGGCATGTTAAACAAATAAGTAAGTCCCCAATACGACATATTTTCTCTGATGGTCACCACTGGGGGACAGAGATGGATTCACAGGGGTTTCCTTGGGAAGGAAGGCTAAATCTTGCCAACAAATTGTTTGGGCGATTTCACACATGTATTGTTAGAAAGTCACAAACACTGCACATATACTTAAACAAGAGTTGTGTTTCGTTTAAGCCCTTGCCATTTTGAGTCGATAAGAAAGTTTTACTTACTATCCTACTACTGGATAGAGACAATCTGTCATGTTGTCTGTTCCATTTAGCGGACAGCCAATCAAATTTCAGCATCCATAGCGCATTCACAAAACGAATATTACTGTAAGGTCTCCACAGACAACTGCACTTATGTATATCCCTAATTCGTATTACCTGCTAGATCCATGGAATGATGACGGTTGAATCGCTGTCTGTACTGACTGACCTTAGGGAGCAACAAAATCAACTAAGCACAAATGTTGAATTAAAAGCGGAGGAAACTGACTGCCGGAAACACCTTTTAATGAGAGCAATGTCTTTGCCCTGCTATCAACTGGATGTGCATCAAGTACAGTTGAGACAAATTGCCTTCAGGTGGTATCCAAGTGGAGACCAGACAAATAGCATTCAGATAGTATCAAGTACAGTTTAGAGAAATAGCCTCAGGTGGAATCAAATGGAACAAAGGCGGCCTTCAGGTGTTAACATTTGTGGTTCAGACAAATAAAATTCAGCTGGTATCAAGTGGAGACAAGTCAATTGTATGCTGTTCAGTGGTTTTCATTCATGTGGGTTGTAGTCTCAGTTAATTTCAGAAAGCAAAAATTATATTAATTTATACAATGTTATGCATCATTTTATTTATAGAAAAGAACACAATGTATCCACGCACGTCCATCAAAATGGTGTATATGTAATATAGATAAGCATATTTGCCAATCTTTAAACAAGTAGTTTAATGCACGGAATGACATTCCTTCCTTTCATCTTGTGAACTAAATGTAAATGGTAATTTAATGCAAGAAGAACTTAAATGTCATCACCAATGTCACACACACACACACACATAATGTAGGGGAAGCTGTCATTTCATTAATTTACTTTATTTAGGATACTATACAAAGAAATGGTGTAAATCGCAAATCAAAACCAACATTAACATCATGAAATGGCTGGTTGCAAAACTGTTTTCTCGCTAGCAAAACAGACAAGCCCACTTAACGAATAGTTTGGTGGTTGGCAGGCAACACCCTGCGAGTAGCTGGGCAGCTGTCCAACAACACCTTGTGTGTAGGCTGATGGTTGTCCAATAATGCCATGTGAGTTCATACTGGACTCTTGGTCAGTGACCTCTTCGTCACGTGGCTCAGTATCTTCAATGTCAATGTCATCCATATCCGGGTCGTCGGACATGTCAATATCAGAATCTCTTTCCATATCTTCCAGATCACGTGCTTCTTTTAGTTCTTGGTTAGAAGTGCTAGATTTGCTTTCTGGTGCATCGTCTTTCTTCGTAGCTTCTACCCCAACCTTTTTACTTCTTTTCCACTTCATGCGTCGGTTTTGAAACCAGATCTTCACCTGCCATAGTTATAACAAAGTACAAGTTACAAGACCAAAGGTAAAAAATGTATTTTACTCAGTCAAATACATACATTGGAGATCATATGTCACTTTAAAAATAAGCTCCCCCCACCCAATCTCAGTAAAATATACGTTGACATCAAAATATTTACAAGATAGTCCTCTTGTTTTTTTTTTGTTTTTTTTTACACATAGGTATTTGGACCTGAATGCTGCAAAACTGTCCCATGAAGTCTAATTACTCATATATATATATGCATATGTATGTATGTATGTATGTATGTATGTATGTATGTATGTATATATGTATGTAAGGATGGATGGATGGATGGATGCATGCATGCATGTACGTATGTATGTATGTTGGCAACATATATAGTGTTTCATAATTTATTTTTTATAGAATAATGTCCATCAAAGAACGTTTATTAATAGCAAAGGCTTGACAACAGTATGCTTGAATTAATGACTGTGCTACATGGTAAAACATCGCATTAATTAATGTGTATATATAAAAATTTGCAGAACATTTGCTGAGGAAGCCAAATTTATTTTCGAGAATAATAGCTAACACGTAACAACTTAAACGTTATTTCAATAATAAGATACCATACAGAAGAGAGGGTTCGACTTAAAAAATGAATATGATTGTAGAAAAAAGAACATTATTTTAATAATCGACGAGAAAAATGTAAGTTACGTAACTGAATTATTCTTTTACTTTTTACAAAATTTCTCGTTAGGCAGAAATTTGCATCACCAATTTACTTCTTTTCGAGGAGAGCCAATGCATAATATTTAATAAAAATATAAAGATTGATAGAACATAATGCAAGCTATTTACCTTTGAAAGTACATGTACATATTTGTTATGTAATAATATCATAATAATAATGATACTACTACTACTACTACTGCTACTGCTACTACTACTACTACTACTACTAATAATAATGATAACAATAACAATAGTAATTACAACAACAACAACAACAACAACAACAACAATAATAATAATAATAATAATAATAATAATAATAATAATAATAATAATAATAACGATAATAATAATAATAATAATAATAATAATAATAATAATAACAACAACAATAAAGTATTGACATTCCTTAAATGTACCGACTTCGAAACAGGTAAATGTTGTCTTTGACTGAAAAAGAATATAGTTTTGTTTTGTGACCAAATATTAATCAATTCCAAATCTCAGGTCAGGTAGATTGTATAATACTGTAATATGATACTACAACAAATGTGGCATTTATGTATTCTTTACAATCTTCATTTTCCTGTACCAATATTTCGACAATGGTATGTCACATCGTTGTCTAATTAGCTATAAGCAATTGAACATCTGATTATTGACGAGAGATGTAGGTTTACTTTGGTTGATGTTAATTGGCTTACTCATTTAAAGCATGACATTTGTTTAATTCTAAATTGTCGTATATTTAGGACGAAATGTCTACTTTCTAATAAGGAAAGGCTTAACCAAGTAGCCGTTACCTTCGCTGAGTTTTAGACTCACCTGAGTTTCGGTCAGCATGAGTGAGGTGGCAACTTCAAATCTCTTTGGTCTGGACAGGTACTTGTTCATCTTAAATTGTCTTTCCAACTCCAGTAATTGTTGGCTTGTGAACGCAGTCCGTGGTCGTCTAGTTTTCCCCATCAGATTGGATTGTGTTTGTGCTAATAATAATAATAATAATAATAATAATAATAATAATAATAATAATAATAACAATAATAATATTGAGAGTTGTAGTTACAGTAACACCAACAGTATCAGAAGCAACGCCAGAAGAATATAACTACGACGACGACGACGACGATGATGATGATGACAAAACATGAATAAATAGGAGGAAGATGTACAAAAACACTATTTTTAAAGATTACAGTTATAGCGTGTTAAGATGTTACAATAACTTATTTACTTTTCAGACTCGTACTTTTATACGTTGTAAATATCAATATTTCTACCATGTCAAAAAACATTTTCTTATATTACTTTGTAAACTTTCTAGATTAATTTTCATTTCAGTTCTGTATGCCAAAATTACTGAGATTAAAGACGTTAATATAATGTTGTTGGTAAAGACTGAATTAGGTTTATCCATGAAGATTAAATTACATGTATAATAATTCTTAAGTTTATAATTCATCAGGAATCTTTTAAAGATATAGTGGAAATTTATGTCTAATAGAATTGTTCTTTCTCTCTCTGTCTCTCTGTGTGTCTCTATCTGTCTCTGTCTTTCTTCTGTCTGTCTGTCTGTTCTAATTATCAGTCTTGAATGGCAAGAAGAGTGAACCTAAAAACCTCTATATTTCGTCTGCATTCCTGCATAAAGAAGCAAAGAAATAAAAATAAGGTAAGGAAAGGTACTTTCAATCCTTTCCCGTGTTTACCTGTCACAAGATTTTTACATTAAAACAAAGGTGACGAAAAAAAAAACAAAAGAAAGAGATATACGCTGCAAGAGATAGTAGTAAAAGTGCACTTACATTCAGCTATTTCTGCACATATTTAGAGTTACCACACCCCCAACAACAACACTGCGTAGGAGATTATTTCTAAACCGTATTTGCTTAAAATTACCTAGTACGTTTCACGCGCTGCCTCAAGGTTTATCGGAATTATTTTATGGTTCAAATTTTAAAAGGCTTTTAAACATGTCCAAAACTTTATAAAGAAACCGGGATAATTTTGTGGTTTTCTTAATTCCTTATAATTATTGTGATGCTGTTTTTAATATGCAGGTCCGTATTTCAACAACAAAAAATTATACAACGTTCTTACAATGTGATATGGCTTGACTAGACCAGTAATTGCTAGACACTATCAATTTTTATATCGCGATAAAAAGGTTTATTCTGTTTTATTTACATTTGTTTATTTTAATTGGCAAAAGTATCAAAATTTGGCGGATAAAATAAATAAATAAATAAATAAATAAATAAATAAATAAATAAGTAAAATATTTATGTTATCATACTGGGATGATATTTTGGTAAACATGGAGGAACTACATTTACTTAGCTGATTTGTTGTACATAATCTGCGCGACAAATGTATTAATACACCGTAATCGGCTCTGTCACTGGATAACAGCATATAGAAAAATGAAGAGAAAGAATCTCAAAATATAAAATCATAATCTATCAGTAACAACAACTCAAACGAAAGACAACAAATTGTGACTAAACTAACATAATTAACTTTATCTTCATTTGGTAAAGATTGGCAATTCAGTTTGTCTCGCAGAATGTGACTCTGGTTTATGATTTAGGATAAAGCTCGTTTGTTGCGATACAGCAAGGATAATATGGAAACATCGTCTGTTTTTCGAATGATGAGGACATCATCTAATGTACAAAAGTACTTTGGTTACATAAATAGGACAGACAGCAATTTATCCCCGAAATTTCCCAAAGGTCTAAAGATCTAACAGTTTACAGTTTCTGACGCCCACCCCTCGGGTTTTATTACTTATATATTTGCACGAGTTTTACAATCACATATAATAAAGAGGCCATGTCAGCAGAATTATCATTTGCATTAATTCAAATGTGGAATAATTTTCATTTAACAACAGTGTATTAAATAATTTACTAAATTAGATTAATATTCAAGATATCTCTTGAATGGTGGGCTTTTGACTAATACTTTTATTACTACGCTTTTGACTAATACTTTTATTACTATGGTTTTTATTAACAGTTATTAATGTTGTTGTTGTGGGGTTTAATGCCATTTTTCAGCACGATAGGCTATACATGGCGGCCAGTATTAATGGTGGAGGAAGAACCCGGAAAACCCCGGAAAGAACCACCGACCCACGAGAAGCTACTGGCAAGCTTTCTCACATGCCCACATTGGCTGAATCTTAGACTCGAACCGCCGCAGACAGAGGTGAGATGGCAGTGATCCGTAACGAAGAGCGCTTTAGACCACTCGGCCACTCGGGGCCCCGTGATTAATGTGCTTTGACTAATACTGTTATTATTGTGCTTTGACTAATACTGTTATTACTGTGCTTTGACTAATACTGTTGTTACGGTGCTTTGACTAATACTGTTATTACTGTTATTTGACTAATAATGTTATTGCTGTTATTCACTAATACAGTTATTAGTGTGCTTGTGACTAATACTGATATTACATTTAAGTAATCTCCTCAAGCTGAAACGTACGTTTGACACACGTAGGGATGATAAAAAATTGAAATAAGTTATAAATGCTTTATTATTTTTCAACGATACAATAATAATTATTTTCAAAGCCAATATTTCCCGGATCTATCACAACCGTATCGCCAGCCTAAACATCCATGGCTGATCGGATTCCTCAACCATCATGCTCGCTGACCCGAGGAAATACGACGAAACTCTTATCTTTTTATCAAATTTAATCTACGCGAAAACGTTTGTAACGACTTTGCCATAAGGACGCGCAAAACACTAACGTCTATTTAAAATAGAAGAATAGGCCATAAATAAGCGAAGGGCGGTGCATTATTTGGAATTAAATCTAAATAAGACCGCTAGCGATTTCCAAAATTGAGCACTCAAGTTCTTAATTCCACTTTTAAGAATAGAGCATGGAGCTATTGCTAGTGCTTGTTCGATGTAGATTAATTTCCTTGATAGTCTTGTATGCTTTCACTTGCCGCGGCCGCCTATACGAACGTTAATGGCATGAGTCCGTTGGGAACTATGTAATCAGCTTGATGAATTCGCGGCACCAACTAATGTGTCGAGAAAATCGTTTGCACGACCAGTTAATAGCAGACAAATTGAAAATTAAGTTATCAAATGGTGAGCTATCACATTGAAAGATGCCAATTTAATCTAGACTTTAATCCAAGAAATGTTGACATATACAGATGGGCTTGCCATCTCCCAGATGCCATCCGATATACTGATTCATGTAGATACTGAGTAAAAAGGCTTGACTTGTCTAGTATCCATATTCTTGCGTAGATTCCAACTGTCTATAGACCAGTTTTTACATCCGGGTACATAAAGGAGATCCTTCATTCGAGTTGTTTGAAAACTCGGTCTTTATCAGCTTAACATTCGTAAAGTTCAAGACCAATTATTCACCAGAGCAGGTACAATGGTAATATGTTACATAGCTTAGTACCCCCTACACCAAAAAAGTTTTTGTTTAAAAATATCTTGCATTTGGGGAGTAAAATGAATATGATCTCTCAATAAAAATATGAAACAGCGGATTTTTCGCAACATGGAACCCGTGATTTAACCATTAATGTAGAAATCGAGGAAATAAATACTTCAGTGTTTCTCCTCGCACAAATTACAGATATAAATAAATAAATAAATAAATAAATAAATAAATAAATAAATAAATAAATAAAACAGGAAACACAAATAAAAACGTAACGTGTAAACAAGCAAAATAAACAGTGTTGCTGAAAAATTATTTTGATCAGTGAAGTTGGAGGACTTTGATGGACACATAACGAGTAAATTACCTTTTAAAATTAGATGCATCCACAATTGATGAGAATAGACCTGGAGTAATGATATATATAACTGCCATTGATAATGCATCACTTAATATGGTATAATCAGAGTCACTAATAACATTCAACTGGCCAAAAGCGGGAAGGATAAATTCGTTTATGTGGAATCAGTCCGAATACTACTGTCATTTCCGTAGGACCCGAAATTAAATCCGGGCAGTGCACGACCTCCATATTCACCACTGGTTTTGGGAATGATAACTCTATCACACATGCTGCTATGGTAACAAAAAGTAACACCTTTTTCGATGGAAAGGACCTTTACTTTTGGCAAAATTTTAAATCATTCTGTCAATCACTATCTGAATCCGGTTTACGGAAAGGTGTTCCGATTCATTGAATCAATATGTCTTCGTTTGTGTTTAGTCAGTCGGGTGTTGCTATCTGAATTCATTTGCAAATTGATCAGTTTATTCATCCAGCTTTCTACCGCATAATTCTCTGAATAATCAAATATTGCGCTAAGACAAGACATGAGCCAAACAAACATGTTAATATTTATATAATAGCCTTCAACCAATTTATCTCTAGAAGTGGAACGCATAACATCGATACATATCCGAAAGGATTTACGTTAAAAGACCAGAAACCGAATAACATTGATAGTCAATAGGCTTGATCATTAGTGATATAAATTACATTGATTTTGAACTGTCGATATATCTTCAGGTACGATGGATCATCTGGTTCATTGTTTAACTACCAAGCAAGTTAAGTGACTACCAACAGTAGCAACCCATATATGCAGGTCTATGATCCATGGCTTTTGCTGCAGCTCAAATAAAATATTATACAGAAGGAATGACGGAATGAACGAATGAACGGGTTCCGGTTGTTCATCAAGCATTAGCTTGAAGTTTATCTTTGAATAATAATTATCTATAACTGCATATCGATGACGGACAGATTTATGCGCTTGTTATACGTTCAGAACCTCTCTTGAAGATCCGAGACAATTGCTCTGTAATTTTATAATAATGTCAAAATTTGTCATAAATCTTCAAGCAAAGGCCGTAGATGTCCGAAAGTAAAGCCTGCAATAATCTTGCAGTTATTAACAGTGTTTAAGTCCTTGTTTCGAAAAAATAATATCTGTCAGGAGTACGTGTAACATTTTTAAAGCAGAATATCCGGTTAAAGAAACCCAACTGATTTTGGTTTTTACCTTGCGTTTGATTATGTTTCATTTGATAACAGAAATTGTAGACTCTTGAAATATTAAATTTCCTTTCAAGATTTCAAGAATGTTTTAACAACTAACATGTGTAATTTTTTTCCAACGGCTTTTAAATATTATAATCAGTCTGGAACATATTTTGAAAACTACTAGATTTAAAAATGTTTTATTGATTTCCCGTATAGTTGTAATACTACTACTACTACTAGTACTACTACTACTACTACTACTACTACTATTAGTAATAATAATAATGATAATAATAATGATGATAATAATAGTAATAACAATAATAATAATAATAATAATAATAATAATAATAAAAATAAAAATAATAATAATAATAATAATAATAATAATAATACTAATTATTATTATTATTATTATTATTAACTTTTGTATCTGTGGCAGAAAATACTCTCAGAATTATTACGAACAAAACAATGCATTACGATATCAGATTCTGTTGACACTCGAAGGTTTTAAAAAGTCATGTTAGGACCGACCAAAACAAAAGCCAATCAACGAACGTCATCATCATCATCATCTTTATTTCCTTCCATGGAAGATTACATGATATAAGAATAAATCATCTGAATACAATCAATAAATATAAAAAATAAAAAAAAATAAAAAAAAAAAAAATAAAAAAAAAAAAAATTCTATATTGGAATACAAATTCTTACACAATATCAATCAACAAAGTGTTCGTCAACTCATAAGTTGCAAGTTTCAGTACCTTATTTACAGAAGATAGCTGCACACTGCATGACAAAGTATGCTGCATACAGGACGAATAGCTTGGAGTTTTCTTTGTCGATTACTCCTGATGGTAACCTTTTACCTAAAAGATATTGTATTTGCAGCTCATCTTCTGCATTAAATAACGTAATGTGCAGGCTCAGGGGAAATTTATCAGTAAGGAAATCCCAGAAAGAATTTCGAAAGTTCGACATATAAGGACAACTAACACAACAATGAAGTATCAAGTCTGTATAAACATTCCCACATCTAATACACATATCAAGCTGTGTTTGTGGAACAGCAGCCCATAGTTTAGCTACATATGTAAATACCTTAGTGTGTTGTCTAGTTTTAGCCGACTGCCACACTGAGGCAGGTCGTAAGTATTCGTGTATCGAAGAGAATCTATCAAAATCTGCTTGATTAGACATACGAACTCTCCAGAGGCTATTTTCAAGACCAACAATTTTTGACCTTACAATTTCTTTCCAATTATGTTTATCTGGAATTTCAGAATGATGTAAATAATCAGTTAGATACCCGAGCAAGTCAAACTTCTTTGAGGTATAATATAAATTTGAAATTAACCCGCAGCTTGACATGCATCCGCTCAGAATGAAGTGAAATAACGCAACGTTAAACACACGTTTAGTATGTACATTGTTAGGCATCAAACACAATCTGTGTAAAAACATCAATTTTCTTCTATCAATTTCGGACTGCGCTGATGTCCATCCTAGCATTCCCAGGGCAATGTCTGATCTTGTATGTATTGGAAAACCTTGTAAATGTTTGGCAAAATACCTCAGAGTTTTATCCAATAAAGCGAGGTCACTTTTTGAAATGTTACACCATAATTCACTTCCATAAAACATTGAAGGGAAAATTACCTTTTTAATTACATTTGCAGCAACCAAAGGATTTAAACCATTCGGTTTAATGCCAATACCAAACAGACCGTGAAAAGATTTTTTCCCTTTCTTGCATGCATCGAGTATTGCGTCATGCGACGTCAGCTTTGAGTTAATCCGGTGACCCAGGTGTGTTGCCGAATCGGTGACCGGCAAACATGACGGGCCAAGATACCATTTCATATTGATAAAATTCTTGTATTGGGGTCCGAAAATGATAATGTATGACTTTGTAACACTAAGCTCGAATCGCCACTTATTACTGTAGTCGTATGCTATATCTAACAGCTTTTGTAGATTGCTAGGATATATAGCCAAAAGTGAAATATCATCAGCTAGGGTTGGATTTCCCACAGCTAAGGATCCAGTCTTTGCTCCAAATCCACTATTTTCTAACTGTAGCAGCAAGTCATTTATAAATATTGTGTACATCAAGGTTGACAAAACACCCCCTTGTCTCACTCCTTGGCCAATTGAGAACCAATCTGAAAATTGCCCATTTACAAGAACTTTACTCTGTAAATTTGTATACATGTTAAAAAATATCAAAAGGGATTTACCCGTAATTCCCAACGTGAATAATTTAAAAAGCAGTCCTTCGTGCCACACGGTATCAAATGCCTTTTTTGTATCAAGAAAAGCAGCAAAAACCCGTGAACCCATGTTTACATTATATTGTACTGATTGCAACAGCACAAAACTCGCTGTTGTGCAGCCTAAACCTTTTTGGTAACCATGTTGTTGTGAACTGGGTATACTAGAATTAGTATCTTTGAGCCAAGTTACCAAACGTTCATGAATAATTTTCTCAAAGGTTTTGTAGATAACAGGCAGTAAAGTAACAGGCCTGTAACTTTCGAGGGAGTTCTTTGATTTTCTGTTACCTTTGTACAGTGGTATTACTAACCCTTTTTTGCAATCTACAGGTATGTAAGATTGATCAATCATCCGAGTAAATAAAATTGTCATACACTCGATGAGGTAGTCGCTGCCATAGATCAAATGTTCATTGCAAATTTGATCATGGCCCGATGCTTTTGATTTCTTTAGACCTTTAATGATTTCTCTTACTTCATTTAAACTGATACTGGTCTGTAAGGCCTCGATATGGCTTACTTCGTCCTGTAGACCCCGATTTAATTCTCTCTCTATAAATTCATAAAAGTTTCCGTCAAAACTATGGTTTAAATTCGGCGTTACAATATCAGATTCTGTTGACACTCGAAGGTTTTAAAAAGTCATGTTAGGACCGACCAAAACAAAAGCCAATCAACGAACGTGGCTATCACAAGAAAAGTTTGAGTCGAAGTCAAATCAAGGCAACTGGAAATATTTGTACTATACTGATTCATTTGAACAGCAAAATGACTGATCAGACAAGTGTACGATGGGAAATTAAAAAAAATTCATACCTCTTGGGAAGGAAGCTGTGATAAATATAAATATATTAACGTTGTACATTTAACATATGCATGTTGGACGGCCGATTAACTTTTGTCTTTATTTGCGCTTTTCGAAAACTAAGATGATTTTAAATTTATCTTGTAAGTATTACCAAAATCAGATTATGTATGTATGTATGTATGTATGTATGTATGTATGTATGTATGTATGTATGTATGTATGTATGTATGTACGTACATATGTGCGTATGTGTATGCGTGCACGCGTGCGTCTGTGTGTGTGCGTAGGTATGAAGTTAGGTAGGTAGGTAGGTAGATAGGTAAGTAGGTAGGTAGGTAGGTAGGTCGGTAGAAGGGTAGATATGCATGTATAACAGCACATCTAAGCTTTCCTGGTTACATAATATCGAGTAGATGCAAAGTAACACAAAATGTTAATAGCAACCCCCTCATGAAAATCGTAGAGGATAAACCCTTCCAAATACAAGCAAATAAGGAGGATGAGAACATATATACTATGCGTTACATACATACATATATATATATATATATATATATATATATATATATATATATATATATATATATATATATATATATATATATATATATATATATATATATATATATATATATATATATATATATATATATATATGTATGTATGTATATGTATGTATGTATGTATGTATGTATGTATGTATGTATGTATGTATACACACACGCATAAATTCATATATACATGCATACATGCTCTTATACCCCTCCAAGTATAACAACAAATGTTTTATCAACATGTTCCAAAGAAAGTATTAACGCAACGTGTATTATGTTAGCTGCATTTAATGTGTATAGGCGAAGCGCTTTTGTGTGCAAAATCCATCATTACGATAAGCAGTTAAACTTCTCTAAACAGGACACTTGTCGCAATAATATATGCGTTTTATACAGGTTTTTAATGTAAAATTAACTAATTGTAATGAGAATGGTCTGTTTAGGACCACACTATACGTACTGGATGAAGGGTAGGCCGGTTTATAGAAAGGCCAGTTGAGTCATATTTCTCCATACAAATGCTGTTAGATTGTTCGATTGAACAATTACAAACCATTTTCGGTTTATATTACTAAAGTGCCGAGAAACAGGAAACAGCATATCTCTAAAAGGTAGAGTGATTTATTTGATGGCCTTCCAACCATTTCCAAATAACCATGAAAAGGCCAAACATTCTATTGAACATTCAGAATCGACTGGTCCGCGTTAAACGCAGATTATTACGCATGTAGCATTGATTATACAGGGAATCAGTCTGGGATGACAAATCTCGGCACGGACATTTGGTTCGATAAAATTACTTATCGGATATTTTACCCACAAATTATCCGATTCATGGAAGAGAGATCACGCTCTCCATTAATACTTTATTATTTGTTTCTCGCTGCTCCGAAATTCCACGATACCGATCTAACGACGACGGTTTGGTCTTAGAATGGTCGTGCTCTATCCGTCAGATTATTTATTGCTTCCTATCATTTTATCTCAGTTTCAAATGTTTGGAAGTCCCAAGGCTCCTGATAAAGCGAACAAAATCTACGAGAAGGATACATGCTATACAGTAGCCTATATGACATTAGTTCCTTCGGCTGTTCAGCTGCGTTCTCGTAATAATAATAAAAATTGACTTTAAATATATTTTTACGATATTTGGTTTTGCTAAACAAACTTCAAGATAATACACATTAGAAAGAAAGAATTACAGTGCCATGAAGCAAGCGCATTGTACCTTGAGGACTAACGTTACTAATTCAGTCCCATAGAAAACCTTTGCAAACATCTTAATATAAAAAATTCGATAACTTTAAATTTCTGAGTGCTCATGATCAAACCTATATTGATAAGTATAAAAGCATCCTTGATGACAGCTTCTGTGTAGAGAAAAAGATATGTGCCGAGGCATTTTCGGGACCTACATGAGTTTGAAACATTGGCTTTCATTTCCGCAACAATGAGTCAGGTGCTAATTTCAGTAATGAGTGTTACAAAATCAAGACTGTTAAAGGACTTAAATTCCATCAATAAAACAGTGTCTCTAATTTTTTTCATTTACAACTAGGATAAGCTCTGAAAAGATTCTTTTTATTAAAATCTACTTTGATGATCAACCAATCCTGGCCAGCCAAACCAATATATACTCTATTTTATCTTCGCCCATTTTCAGGCTGGTTCCCATTTTTCCATACAATTATTACCGTGAGTCCTGTATATACCCACCGCCCAAACGAATAATATATTGGCTAATGAAAGGCCTAACAAGACACGAATTATATAAAAGTTATATTATATAAGTTTCAATATACAGTTTATAATAAGGATTTTATCCTCATTTGAAAATATCACTGTGTAAGCGTGTATAAAGAATCATTGATTTCAACTTTGTTGAATATTTGTGCGTTTTAGCGATTTTAATTATAGTTCACCACTATGTTGACCCAAGCAAAGTGTTTCCCAGCACTAACTTTGGTTATCAACATTGCAGCAGACAGGTGTCTGAAAAATGTAAAACAAAATAGCGACTAAAAGTGAAATTTATGTAATACAAATGAATGTATTTAAAATGACTATTAGAGGAAGAAAGAAAAAAAAAATCCCGCCCAAGTAACGAGTATGGTAAACTAAGTAGATTATTTACTATAGTCCGTTCATTTCTGACCGATACCTTTCAAGTCACGCAGAATATAACATTCCGTCTGCAAACTGCGGGTAAGAATAAACTGAGACCGCCAAAATTTCAGTACTTAGTAATAGTTTTAGTACAGTTTGGTTAAGAGAAGATCTAAGAGACTGTATCGCAGTAGCTTTTTAAAGCGGTCAGACAAAGCGGTGGCAACATGGCGTTAGAACGGGTTTAATCCCATTTTCTCACTTTGCCGTTGCAATCATGTAAAACTGGATTACTGGCTTACAACTATTGCCGGTATGCGTTAAACATTTCAAAAGATATCTTTGTTTCCATCCGGAATATTCTTTGAACGTTCTTCGTATGCTAATCATGTGTGTTCGCTACCCAGTAACCGTTATCTAAAATCCCGAGCACTCACTCATAGAACATAAACTGGTTATCGAGTATTGCGGATCAACTTATTAATTTGAACATAATTACTTGATAACGCGACTGCAAATACGACTTGGTAACTCGTGATGTAAAGCGCAAAGGAAACGGTTCAACTTTTTATTTGCCTGGGGATTGTTTGTATGACCATATATTTTTTAAATAACGTTTTATTATGCAAAGAAAGGACAAATTCATGGTAGAAAAGAGCAAGAACTGACGTTGTATATGCTTGTACCTTCCCATGTCGTGTTGTCGCTTTAGGAATACGTTTATGTTTGTTAAATGCATTTATTTTTTATTATTAGTTATCCTCTGTCTGTGGAGGTTAACTTGCTACATGATGTTGTTGTAGCTGTTTTTACTGCTGCTGCATATGACGGTGATGTCGTGCTGGTTAAAGTCGTGCATAATGTTTTTCTGCTACTTTTAAAACTTGTGTAGGTTTTATTGAAACTATTAGTTTGGAATCCTTTATATTGGTAACTCCCTTTATATGTGAAATCGTTTTGTTTCCTTAAAATATTTTCCCCTTGTTGTATCGCTTTAATTGAATGGCACGGAAAAGGGATCCGAACAAGAGGGAGGAAAGTAAATCATCTGGAAAAGAAAAATTACAGGTAATGCTCACAAGAACAACGAACCGTTTCCAGAAAAAAGAAAAGTACATTGGTTACAGGCCTACCCAAAATATAAGTCTCATCGTCAAATCTTGGTGATGTCTCTTTATTTTGAGCACAAGCAGCCTAAATGGCGTCGTTTAGGGCATTATGTCCCACCCTGATGCTCTAACCATTCCATAAATATTCATCTTTAAATAGTTTTTTGCAATGGTGTACCCGTGGATAGCTTAAAAATTAGTGATGTAACTTGTTCTATACTAATGTTCAAACAATGTCCAATACATTCTTCTTTCAGACGTGGTGTAGCAAGATATATGATTATTGTAAAAATGTCTACTGTAGTCAGTAGAAGTCGTTATTGGAAACAAACAAATCTGACGTTAGGTTTGCCTTTGACCTTTAAAATAAACTGTTTCTAGATTTATGTATTCCCACCTTCATTTAACGATCTAGACTGACAGACAATTAAAGCTCAGAGACCATATATTATATTAATTATGTCAAAAGTGTAGTAAGTAAAGAGGATACCATTTTGCATGTATCTGCCGGTCGTATTATAAGACGAAAATACCAAAATTGAATATATTGTGTCATTAATTCAACTTATATAAATTCATAAATTAATATCTAAGAAGATAATATACGTGTCTTCCCATTCTTCATTTTATTTAAACGCTTTCAAAACGCTTTTGCATCACGCGCACAATTACTTAAGAATATATAGTGTTAATTACAAAGTGTGCTCGGTAAAGTAATCTTGGCATTTTGTACTTTCTAATATCTACCACGGGCCTAAAACACTGAATAAAATTTATGTTCGTATTTTTTCTTGTTTCGGTTCAATATTTGTAAGAATAAAAGACGTTAGAGGGAGGAATGTTTGTTCTTCATTTAAAAGACTGCGCATATAAATTTATCTGTGCCTACAGACTGTTTGATAAGTCGCCAACCTTTTCAATATCAAAGGTGTACAGCGTGAGACTAACCAAGTACTCTTATCTAAATCGCATAGATGCATATCCTAAACCATGATATCAATGGATTTGCTGAAAGATATATAATTTCCAACTCTCGTCTCCTTTCTTGTAATTGATCTTGTATTACAGTAATGTAGGATTTACGCTATTTGTGCGTCTCGTTTCTATGAAAAGTATAATATCAGTGGCCTTTATTACAAATGATGGAGGGACGTCACAGACTGCACACCTTTGCGCCGCTTAAGGCAGAAAGCTAATGGTGGCAGTGTTAAAAATAGTGTCAATTTGCTTTTAAAACATTTAGAGAAATATGAAAGAAGCTGTACAAAGAGTTTTCGACCCAATCAATACACTGACATAAAATCAAACTCAACGTGAAGTATGTAAATGGCAAAAAGGGGTGGGCGAGGAGGTTTATATGGCTTCATTCAAAACAAGAGCGAAATTTGTAATTTCATCAAGCATTTCTTAGTCGGAATATACATATTTAATATAAGATGCCAATCATATTAAGAAATTTTCAATGCGAAAACATTTCCACTATGTGTTATGACGATACTAAATATTCTTTGCTTTGATATAAATCTCTTTACGACGTTTGCTTGGTTTAATTATATGGCACTGATCACTAGCTTGAAAGCACGATTGTACACTTCAGAGCATTAGATATAAGTCGGAATTATGGGTTTTGTTTGGCATCTTTACAAATCTCAACTATCTCAAGTAAATTTCTCCGTGTTAATGACGTCTCGATCTGATAATTGGGTTCAGCACATAGTCCTAGTTTTGCTTATCTTCGTGTGTTTACAAGGTACGTTTAATAAAAAATGTTTTTCAAATAATTGATATTACACACTAGATAACTTTATTGCTAATGTAATATTTCGTTTCTTTATTGTTTCATTTACTTATTATTCTCATTAATCACAGTCATTACATTATTCATATTGGCACCAGTGGGTAATGCCGTCATGTAAAGCATAACGTCATCGACATATTGTCTGATAATTACAATTGTCCACGTGATTTTAAGTTACCCAATCAAGCATCATTCATTGGTTTACTAAGAGGTTACGAAAAGAGAAGCGACCTGTATAAAAAAGAAAGTAGCCCATGAAATCGATGGGTAGATAATCTACCTCATGATTCACATCAGTTTAGTTCATTAATCACAGCAATCAAAATAAATTTTGTCTTGTTAATAAGCCTATATATGATGCAAAATTATAGTGTTTACAAACTGGACATTGTAATTAACTATTTCTCATATTGCTTTGTGTCACTAGAGATTATTGTCATTAGATTTTCTCATATTGCTTTGTGTCATTCGAGATTATTGCAACTAGCTATTTCTCATATTAGTTTGTGTCACTCGAGATTATAGAAATTAGCTATTTCTCATATTGCTTTGTGTCATTCAAGATCATTGTTTCAACTATTTCTCATGTTGCTTTGTGTCATTCAAGATACGTGTAATTAGCTATTTTTCATATGTCATTCAAGATTATTGTAATGAGCTATTTCTCATCTTTCTTTGTCTCATTCGAGATTATTGTGATTAGCTATTTCTCATACTGTTTGGTGTCATTCGAGATTATTCAACAGCAATACCCTATGAAGGGATACCCCTTTGTATAGTCCAAATATAGAAAAAGCGTTAAATTTTTTTTCGACAATCTACCGGTTATGGAAACAAATTTAACGCTTTTTGAACGGTTGGACTATACGAAGGGATCTTCCCTTCTTAAGGTCTTTACCATTTTAGTATTTTTTTTAAAAAAAACAAACATTCAGTTTGGTCGTATCCATTGTTTACTGAGTCCGTTCCGTTCTTTGTCTAATTAAACAGATTAACATGGCAACGTGCATCATGCAAAATTAAGTCAAAATTTTTAATTGAGTCTTGATGCGTCTGTTATCTTCCGCATACATATCATAAACTTTTGCATACAATGACCTATGTTTTTTCCCCCCGCTGGTATTGATTGAAATATATCTGCAAAATATTTTTTTAAAAGTTGAATGTAAGAAAGAGAAAACTATTTGGTAAATGTATTTCATCCATGACAAATCCCCATTGAGTCCTTGGTAAGAACCCCATTTAGAGTAGAGTGTATACTAACAGGACATCCGCCACCGTCTTAAAAGTTTGACGTACAACGAATATTAGTAATATATCTGAGATGGAAAATGCTTTGATCACCCTTGCTAGTGGGTAGGTGTTGTAATCATGTAAGTAGTAGTAATCATACAAGTAGTTTAGTACCTATAGTAGTGGTAGTAGTAGTAGTAGCAGCTTTAGTGGCAGTAGTACATGTATTAGTAAAGTGGTAGCATAATTAGTTGCAGCAGCAACACTAGTAGTGGTAAGAGCAGTAGTAGTAATAGTTGTTGTGGTACTAGAAGTAGCAGTTGTAGTACTAGTAGTATTAGTAGAATTAGTAGATGTAGTAGCAGTAGCGGTATTAGCAGTGATAGTAGTAGAATCAGAAGTAGTAGTATTAGTAGTAATAGTAGTAGATGTAGTAGTATTGCTAGTAAAAGTACTATTAGTGGTAGTATACTAGAAGTGTGTGCGTGTGTGTACGTGCGTGTGTGTGTGTGATTAGGGTTTTTAACGTAGCTTTTAAAAAGTGTTCAGTGATATCGCTACGATGTCTGTAGTGTGGCACCTTATTGTGATGTCTAGCACTGGGTCATCATGCCGCAGACACGTCGCATGATGTCCCACCCAATCACATTATCCTGAAACTAGGACGACCAGTCCTAACACTAACCTCTTAATGCTGAGCGCCAAGCGAGGCAGCTGTTAGTACCATTTTTGTAAGTCTTTGGTATTACTCGGCCGGGGTTCGAACCCACGACCTCCCGCTTCCGAGGCGGACGCTTTAACCACTAGGCCACCGGAGCGGTCAGCAGAATAGAAATAACAGAAGTAGTAGTAGTGGTAGTGGTAGTAGAAGTAGTAGTAGAAGCAGTAGTAGCAGTAGTAGTAGTAGTATTAGTAGTAGAAGCCGCATCTATCAAAGCAGAATACTAAAATTATTTGATAATTGTGCACAAATACCTTCATCAACCGTTATCAAACCAACTAAAATAAGCTGTATCAGATTGTATAATTGATCCATGATTTACCATTTGTCGGCACAAGCATCTGATCACTCTTGAAATAATAGGATTAAAATGAATCTGTCGTCTTATGTTTGTAATCCAGACCACTTCAAATGATGCTCCGTTTCTACCGAGCGTAATCTTATCCGTATTGGGACATATTGGAATTAAAGAGATTAGATACAATTATGAAACGATGATGAAAGTGAAAAAGGCGGGAACATTTATGAATCGAATCCTCAGATCCTAATATTTCAAATTATTCATAAAATGGTATTAGTCTTTGAAGTAGGATACAAAGTTCGTTTTGAATTGTTTTTAGCTACGATCTTGGCGGACGTAAATATTTCTTAGGAATGTCCGTGTTTCTGCCAGGTTCGCGTGCCCACTCGAATGTGTAGTTTGTAACAAAGAAATGTCAGAAAAACGGGACAAATTTATACGTCTTGCAAAGTGCATTACTATAATAGTTTACCAAGGGGTTCGAATTGGCGAGATGCGATGAATCACTATATCTCAAAGTCCTAAATTAAGTAAATTAAATCTAGCGTCTTTATTTATTGTTTCTTTTTCTTTACTTTTGTTTCAGTCAATATGAGTTAATTAAGATCAGGGGCGTATCGGGGGAAGGAATTTATCGGATGAATGCATGGGGCGTGGGAGAACTTTAGTACATGGTAGTTTTGTTATTCTGTGTTAAGTATGCGTGCGTCTATACGCGTGCCTAGTTACGCCACCAAAATTATTGATAACATCTTGGATTCATGTTTGAAAGCCATTTGAAGAAATGCGTAAAATCCAATTAAATATACTTGACAGTTACAAGGGTTGAGTACCGTCGGGTTAAGAGAATTATCTGATTGTTTATCTACTGATGAAACAAATATGACATGGGCGGACCCTGACTACGATTGTGCTCATTTTTCCATTCTCTCCATACTTGCACATAATTCCCCTGATAAAAGTCCTAAAAGGAGTCCAGATATATCTTTAAGAAGTCCAGATCTAATTGTGCCATTTTCCATATTTGAGAGAGAGAGAGAGAGAGAGAGAGAGAGAGAGAGAGAGAGAGAGAGAGAATAAACATTAGTTTCTTTATCTTCACATGGAGTATAGACTTTTTCCGTAGTATATTGGTAACTGCCCATTTCTATTTTCAAAGTGATAAAAGGTTTGTCATACTCACTGAATCGACAGATACCTCATACATGTTCCACGTTATTTGTACGATGAGACGTCTCTACTTCACACATAATCATGTTATTTGTATAACGAAAACCTTTGTATTTCACGCATGTAACATGCTATTTTGTACAATGAGACTTATGTAGTTCACACGTGTATCATGTAATTTGTATAATAAAACTTCTGTACTTCACACATGTATCATGTAAATTGTAAAATGAGATTTCTGTACTTCACATATATATCATGCTCTTTTTGTACAATGATGCTTCTGTACTTCACACACATATCATGTTTTGTGTACAATAATATTTCTATACTTCACACATAATCATGTTATTTGTATAACGAAAACCTTTGTATTTCACGCATGTAACATGCTATTTTGTACAATGAGACTTCTGTACTTCACACATGTATCATGTAAATTGTAAAATGAGATTTCTGTACTTCACATATATATCATGCTCTTTTTGTACAATAATGCTTCTGTACTTCACACACATATCATGCTTTTGTGTACAATAATATTTCTATACTTCACACATAATCATGTTATTTATACAACGAGACTACTGTAATTTGCATGAACTCTATAGAAGAGTTGTGAAGTGCGAAGAGGGGACTAAATTGCATTCCCAGCAAATGGGATGGTATTGTTTTACGAACATGCAATTTTTGTATAGTCATTGTGCATTCATCGTAGCTTGACGGTTGGCATCTCGAATATCCCACTCAGGGTCTGTGTCTATTTTGTTTCATTTCACTCCGTTTTCTATCATCCATCAGCATGCTATATAATAAAAGGACACCCATCATCATTTCATATGATGAAAGACTCACATCATCTGTTATATGATACAAAACACCCATCAGCATGTTATAAAATAAAAAATAAAAAACACCCATCAGCATGTTATAAAATAAAAAACACCCAATCAGCATGTTATAAAATAAAAGACATCCATCAGCATGTTATAAAATGACAAAAATGAAATCAGATATATATATATATATATATATATATATATATATATATATATATATATATATATATATATATATATATATATATATATATATATATGTGCGCGCTCGTATGTGTGTGTGTATGTGTGTGTGTGTGATCAAAACATATATGTGATATATGACATGGGATTAAACTGCAAATAAATGCCATACTGAAAACTGTTTAACATTCACTTCTGTTAGAAACTATTCAGAAAATATATTTTTTATCAACATCGGTTTTAAAACAAACAAAAAAAAAGCCCAAAACACTTTTATTTACATATTCCAATGGATTAGAGTAATACGTTTTGGGGAGAAAATCAACAAGGTCCTTTATCCGATTGAAACACAAGGGTTGCAGAAATATGAAGACTTATATTTTTAATAATAATAATAATAATAATAATAATAATACAATCATGTTTTGGCTGTAATGTTATTTAGCTGTATTAATATGTACACAATCCGACTTAGTGTTTTCAGAAATGTGCGTTTAATAGTTACTCATCACTCAGAAGTTTCCAGTATTCCCTTGTATAGTCAAACTCTCTCCCCTAATTTATTCGTCGCTTGGCTCTCAGCATTAGGGGTATAGTGTTGGGACGGGTCGACCTGTTGTCAGGATAATGTGACTGGGTGGGACATGATGATACCTGCCTGGGGCATGATGCTCCAGCGCTAGACATCACTATAAACTACCACAATGTAGACATCGTATCGATAACACGAAAGTTGTTAAAACAATGTTTAATATATCTCTCTGTCTCTCTCTGTCTCTGTCTCTCTTTCTCTGTCTCTGTCTCTGTCTCTCTTTCTCTCTCTCTCTCTCTCTCTCTCTCACACACACACACACACACAAACACACACACACACACTATTCTTGACACACAAAGAGTGACTTTTAGTGACTGACTCTATTCTATTCTTGATATACAATTAGAGATTTTTACTACAACGAAGATTTCTCAACCTCATTAAAGTGACTTTGAAAGAGTCCAAGGAAATATGCGAAAGCCAAAAATAGAGATAAACAATGTATATTGAGAAAAGACAACAATATCTGTTATTCCATTACTCACTTCCTTACCCACTAGTGAACGGTCAGATTCTTAAACTGTGGTAGATCAATACATAATTATTGCCCTTGTTTTGAGGTAATATTTCGAATTGTAAACCCAAGGCAGATGCCATGTTACTAAGGGCTCCCCTTAGAGATAACGTTTCATGTGAGCGCCATCCTTTAAAAGCAAAACAATAATAATTACTTTAAAAGTTAATGCAAAAAATTAAGTTAATTAAGTTAAATAAAAACAAAATATTATTACTTACTTTTTTCTTCGGTAAATTTTATTCTGAGAGCTAATTACTTCCTGAGCTACTACAAACACAGTTAGTCATATATTGAGGAAAAACAACAACAAAAAAAAAACAAGTACAAGTACGGTCCGAATCTCAGGGAAATCCGAAGTAATATGACAGCAAAAAGACCAAGAGTTCTCGGAGTCCAAACTCTCAATGAAATTAAATAATTTGACGATCAAACGAAGGTACGATGACGAGAGATAAAGTGAAAAACTGTAAATATAATGTAACTTGGAGGGAAATATAAGGAAATCTCAAGAATCAGATGTCATGTGTTTGAATTTTAGCAATTTACCAGCGAAATTCAAAAACTGATATAACTGACTGGTTTAGCAGCGACACCTTCTGGCGATTGAATAAATTATATCACGGCAAAATGACAAGTCAGATAATAAATATTTTTAATTGTAAGGTTGATAAATAAATAAATAAATAAATAAATAAATAAATAAATAAATAAACAAAATGTTCAGTGACCCGTTCAAATATTAGCAAAGAAATTTTCTAACGTATGCATTTTAGTCCACTATGTGACGATGTTATTAATCCATCTGATATTTCCCTTATTTATAACAGTTTCGCATTCAGTTGTAAAATGTAAAACTTTTAATACGCATATAATTTTCAATATTTTGCTGGAAAAAAAACTTGCTACGATGAAACAAAAAGTAGTTTCAGTGTATGCTAAAAAACTAATATATTTTTAAAATAAAAATAAAAATATTGTGCCTAAATAATAACAAAACTACTACTACTACTACTAAGAATAGAAATAACAATAATACTATTAATAATAATAATAATAATAATAATAATAATAATAATAATAATAATAATAATAATGATAATAATAATTGCGGATACTACTAACTTATTAGTATTATTAATTATTATTAGTTATTATTATTATTATTATTATTATTATTATTATTATTATTATTATTATTATTATTGTTGTTGTTGTTGTTGTTGTTGTTGTACATAATGGACAGTCTGGGTAATTTTATCTTTGAAGCCTATTATTGGTAATATTTTAAAGAATTGTTATGTATTTTCTCTGTATGACTTATTTGTTATTATCCACGTCTATATCTAATTTTGTAGAATTACACTTATTTATATAAAAAACTCATGTACCGTGTGCAGCGGGTTATTATATAATTCTAAAAGCAAAAGACAAAAGGAAAAGACAAAATATCGATATAAAATTTGGTCAAGTTGATCGAATATTAATAATGTAGCGAATACGACAATATCTTTCACTTCACCAGAATCCCAATTAATTATTTATTTATTTATAATCTTGTATGTGTAATCTACTTGTCAAGAATAACAAAACAAAGGCAAAATATTAGAACACTAAGTGAATTATATTACTTTAGAACAGCACATTTCATAGTTTTCCTTTACAATCTGCAAAAGTATTGCTATTAAATGCACAACGATTAATGAAATGCTTTTTGACATCAATCATACATTCCCCTCTCCGATATTGCAGTATTTTACCAAAATTACTTTTTCTTTTTTTCCTCTCGTTTATTTCAATCTCTCATAAAAAAAATAGGCGCAACGGGTTTCGCAAGCTCATGTACAAGAAATAAACATAAAAGACATATCACAGCAAAATTCTGTAATTTATTAAAATATATGACGTTTCGGTCCTTGCATAGTATTTAAAAATTAAAGAAAAATTGTTTGGATAAAGAAAGTTTTAGATTTTACAAACAGTTTAGATTGTATTCCGACGAAGATTGAGAAATTCACAGCAAAAATAAATCATGATCGCTCCGAAATTTTTATATACATGTAGAATCACCAAATTTCAACCTAAAAATAAACAAATGTGCGATGTCAAGTACCACACATTATAGTTGACGTTTAAAATGTAAATACATGGTAACGAATGTAGGCAAAAAAAAAGAAAACATTTTTGGCAGGACCTACTTAAAAAAATTGCTTTATTCATACTCTGTCATTCTGTTTGTTTTATTTGCCTATAGAACTTGAAATTTTTATGCATAGTTCATTAGTGAAGTGTGTTTATACCGATTAGAGGACGGTCTAACGTAAATTAATTACGCTAATTCGTTCACGAAGTCGTCAAAATTATAAATGAGAAAGAATAAACACAAAAAGCAACAATGTATCAACACAAACCAGGTGAACAATCTTTGTGATTGCGCTACAGTTCTCTGTTGTAAACTAGGGACAGGAAAGATATACTTTGGCCGATATTAAATTTGTGATCCAGCATGTAAATTCATAAGTTCATGAATGATCTATAACAATAATAATAATAATAATAATAATAATAATAATAATAATAATAATAACAAGAATACCAACAATAATACTAATACTAATACTACTACCACTACTACTGCTACTACTACTACTACTACTGCTATTAATAATAATAATAATAATAATAATAATAATAATAATAATAATAACAACAACAACAAGAAGAATAACAACAACAACAACAATAATAATAATAATAATAATAATAATAATAATAATAATAATAATAATAATAATAATAACAATAATAATAACTATACTACTGCTACCATTATTAATGATAATAATAATAATAATATTCTGGACTGTATGGGTACTATTAAGATTTCACTGTATTGAAGTGTTGCTTAAGAAGATTGTTATATACATCTTACCATTCCAATTTTTATTCTCATGTCTGTGTTAAGAATTTCTTTTTATCAAAAACATGATGAAATTTCAACAACACCTGCAAATCAGAATATTAATTCTTCCCAGGCTAAAAACGAACAAGCATACGGTTTACAATACATAGTAACCGAAATTGGGTCTTAACCACAAAATTAAATTGGTGTATAAATTAACAGATCTGATTGGTAAACTGGATGATTTTGAAAATATCAGCATTCTCGTGACTGAATATGAAATTGTCCTTTCTTTTTTGGCACGGTTGAGTCTAAAGATGGAATATCTGAAGGTTGAACATTTCCGCTAGTTCAAACTGTCTACATGGTCGTATTGAAGCCTTATTGTCTTTCTAGATGGCTTGAAGTCTTACTGTGTCTACCTGGACTCACTGAAGTCTTATTGTCTGTCTGGACGCATTGAAGTGTTCATCAAAACAGATATTACAAAATGTTTTTGAACAAACTATTAAAACACCAACCAAGACTAATATTGCAGTGTCTAACGAACTATTAAAACGCACAAATTCCAATTCCAGTGTCTAACAAATGAGGTGCTGAACCCGAAGAAAAGGATAACATTTTAAACTGGAGCGTTTAACTAACTCATTTTAACAACTAGACTCGTGAAACAACCGAGTTGTCTGACTTAGTAACATTGCTTTACAGTTATTTGGTTAAAATTATCGCATAAAAACACTTAAAGCGCAGGAGCTTCGGGAGGTTTCATCTCGTGCCCCTCCCCTCTTCGGAAGTTGTGTCACACAGGCCACTCAAATACCTCTTTAGGCCCACTACCCTTGCCCACCAAACCGTATTTTTCGGGATCCGTCAATTCACTGACGTGATATAAATGCTATTTTGGGTGTTTCGGTTTGACAAACCTGGGTTATTAACTTTTATTAGTAGTTTTGCCGTAACCATCATATTCTATGTACTCTTTGGATTTAAATTTTAAGGCATCTTTAAGGCCTAAATATTAATGGTACCCTTTGTGAACCATTATATACTGTGTACTTTATGGACCTAAATGTTAAGGCATCTTTATAAACCATTTATTACGTGTAGTTTTTGGACCAAAATGTTAAAGCATCTTTATGCACCGTTATATATATGCTGTGTACTTTCTGGACCTAAAAGTTATTTGGTCTTTTTGGACCTAAATATTAAGGCATTTTTATCAGCCACCATATTCTTTGTACGTTTTGGACCAACATGTTAAGGTATCTTTATAAAAAATTATATTCAGTGTACGTTTTCGGACCTAAATGTTAAGGTATCTTTATGAAGCATTATATTCTATCTAGTCTTTGGACCTAAATGTTAAGGTGCCTTTTGGGCCTAAATGTTAAGGTATCTTTATGAAGCATTTTATTCTATGTAGTCTTTGGACCTAAATGTTAAGGTGTCTTTTGGGACCTAAATGTTAAGGTATCTTTATGAAGTATTATATTCTATGTAGTCTTTGGACCTAAATGTTAAGGTGTCTTTTGGGACCTAAATGTTAAGGTATCTTTATGAAGCATTATATTCTATGTAGTCTTTGGATCTAAATGTTAAGGTGTCTTTTTGGACCTAAATGTTAAGGTATCTTTATGAACCATTATGTTCTGTATACGCTTTGGTCCTAAATGTAAATTTTTGAACCATTGTATGCTGTGTAAGTTTTGGACCTAAATTTTAAGATATCTTTATGAACCATTTACTTTCAAGTCATACTTAAAATGGAAAGAAGTAACCACAATAATTTCCCTAATGCATTTATTCCATCATGCAAAATATACCCAACAGTTTAACACTACCAAAATGTTTGGTACTGGCAACTGTTGTACGAGAATCGATTGCAGTTTTTTGTTCTGTTTGGTTAAACGAGGATTATCCTGTAAATGACATGTAAGTAGCTGAGAGAGAGAGAGAGAGAGAGAGAGAGAGAGAGAGAGAGAGAGAGAGAGAGATCTAGTTTTTGTGCAAGATGATATTTTGAGAGATTTCTGTGTTTCGCTTTGATAAATATACAGAACATACATAACTTCTTTGGCAGTGATAGGCGGTGTTATTGTCAATAAACAATTTCAAATTTATGTGTCACAAATTTCGAAGTCATATAGTTATGTATAATAAAATACGTATCTGTTTGAAGGCAATACATTCTAGTCCCCAAGAACTCTTGTTTAGTGTAGTGTTTACCTGAGTAGTCCATCATGCGTGACATGAACATTCCACCACGTGCCATCCACTCATTCAGATACGGCTGCATACCGTGTGCTTGTGCCATCTTGTAAGCTTGTTCTGCAGGGGTATGGAACGCACTCCCAGACAAAAGTGGAAGGTTGTGATGTCCCGGGACATTTCCAGGGATGTGTCCGTTTAGAGCACTTAGGTACTGTGCCTGTGCTTGCAATAGTCCCTGAAGGGCCATAGGGTTCGAATGCAACATGGTGGGGTGATGTCCATTTATTAACCCCGGCCTGGGTATAAATCCGTTTTTGAGCAGTGTTCGTGAATTCCGTTCAGACAGCTCAGGGGACATTCGGCATCCCGGACTCGGAGTAGAATCATTGCTGGACCCACTAGAAGGAATTCTAGGAGAACAAGCGTCCGGTGTTCTTAGGGGCCTTTGAGAAGAATCATTCCCATGTGTCTTTTCTGAGTCAGTGTTGGACAAGAGAGAATCAATGCTAAACGATCCTTTCATTTTGCAATACAACAATCCCTTCTTTAGCAATAAATAAAACTAAAACTTTCTATCTCATGATTAAATTTTTTAAATATCAATGCCGTTTTCTATTAAAATCCCCCTTTTACTGGTAGGCTATATAAAATCTCTGAGAATGAAAAAGAATGTATGATTCCAATCACACCGGATGTGACTCGAAACAGTAAATAACTTTTGTCGCAACCTCGCATAACTTTATAACTTCTTCTCTTTCCCGATTGGCGCAAGTAGGTAAATATTAGATCCAAGCAAACAGGGGGCGTTATCTTTGGTAAACACTGAACCAACCAGTGGGGGAACATAGTCTCATATTTTATCTTAATATGGCGGACTTATTAATGGACCAATATCAATTTAATCTCCTTGTCTCTGCTCTAAATACTTTTGAAGAAAATCGGTTTCTCTTTAATTAATTAAGATTGGATTTTATTTAGTTTTATCTGAAAGTAGTCCCCGCTGGTATCTTTCGGCGTTTAATATCGTCCTGAACTATTCCTTAGCAATCAAGAGGATTACAGCTCTTGAGTAAATAGTCCGTTAATGAAATCTGAATTTTAATTTTGACAACGTCTTTCATAGATCGACAAGGCTTATTAGGAATTCAAGAGTACCTTCTGCTGTGACGTTTCGGAACTCTCTCTGGCATAGGTTTTGAATGAAATCTGACAAGACAACATTAGCGATCGGATGATACCGAAAGTTGCTTTATTTACCGATTGTCAAACTGGAAACAAGATTTAATCTAAAAATATGTGTAACAGGTCAAATCAATTTATGCCGTTAATTGGATTAATACCCTTTTAAACAGAATAATGTTGGAAGGGTCGTATAAATCGGTATTAAGTTCAGTTAACCCAAGCGTTTATGTTAGATCTCTACACCATAACGCAAGCATGTTTTCTGCGTTATCTTTGAAAGATATTACTTTTTTTACACACCTCGACGACGTTAAAATCTTATGAGAAAAAAGTATGATGAAAGCATTTTAACTCGAATTGTATAAAATAAAATAAAAATGACGAGTGTATTAAAATTAAGGATACTTTTAATCGTCAATATAGACCAAGAAAATACAGATGCCTTGAAACTCCACAATACACGATAAGGAACCACTGATACACGTATGTTTGTGGACATACAATTAAAATGTAGAAATCCAAACTTAATTCAACCATCGTTATATACTTCAAAATATTACTGGTTTTTTGTGGGAATAAAATAACATAAAAATAAACTTGTAACTATATTTTACACAGAATAGTATCTTAAGAGTATAAACACTTCATTTTAAAGTTTATATCCACATATATAACCGCTCCGGTGTCTAGTGGTTAGAACGTCCTCCACGGATGCGGGAGGTCGTGGGATCGATCCCCGACCGAGTCATACCAAAGACTTACAAAATTGGTACTAACAGCTGCCTCGCTTGGCGCTCAGCATTAAGAGGTTAGTGTTATGACTCGTTGGCCTGGTGTCAGGATAATGTGACTGGGTGGGACATGATGATACCTGTCTGGGGCATGATGCCCCAGTGCTATACATCACTATAAACTGTCACATTGCAGACATCGTAGCGATATGACTGCAAAATTGTTAAAGCTACGTTAAAAATCAGAATCACATCACAACACACATATATCCGCTTATTCTTGACTTAGGGTGCTTGAAATTTTATATTTATTAAAGCCATTGATGTTTGAAAAGCATCTGATATATGGTTGTAAATAGAATGCAAGTAATGTTAATTTAATTTTATGTTATATTAAGTGCAATATTTCAAAAATTTAAATACACAATGACAACATTTTCAGTTGTATCTTCGACGAAAAAGAAACAAAAACAGTAAAAATAATAAAAGAAATAACAAATAAGTATTATTGTTTGGATTTTGCATAATCAAATCAGTTGTATAAAATACTTAGGAAGTAATTTTTATTCATTAGCCGAGTTTGCCTTTTTTTTATGTAAGTTTCAGAATAATCGCATGTCGTATTAATTTAGTAAGTTAAAAATATTTAAACTGCTTACAATCTTACTGTGTCTCGCTTAAAAGGAAAGAATTGTGATGATATTTATAGCACGATACCATATATGTAAATGATGTAATATTAATAGGAAGATTAAATAGCTGACTGTTCTGAGCTGTTTTAAAAGATTATGTTTAGGACAGTAAAAGTGAGAAATTTATTTGTAACATACAAGATAAATCTATTTCGACCTGGTTCAGTCTGTATTAACTTCTGTTATATTCGTATACTTGTATGCAGTAAATACTAACCTTGCAGATGCTTTAGTAATTACATGTATATTTGTATTAATTGCAGGGTCATAATATAAACTAAATGTACGATGATGTTGATGCTGATTATTATTATTATTATTATTATTGTTGTTGTTGTTGTCGATGTTATCTCAAAATTTTAGATGTAAGCTAAAGATGATGCTTATTGAAATGATGATGACGATGATGGTGCCAATTATGCTTATGCTTATTATTATTATTATTATTATTATCATTATTATTATCAGTAGTACTAGTAGTAGTAGTATTAATAGCAGTAATAGTAGAAGCAGCTGCATCAGTGGCAGCAATAGTATTTGTTGTATTGTTGCCGCTGTTGTTTTTGCTATTCTTGATGTCGTTACCTATCTGAAAATATCGTCCAGAAGTTTTACAAATGCAATAGTTTGTAAAATGTAAGTTTTTACTTTTTACTCTGGTGGAAATTGACACAAATCTTTTCCTTGCATGGCTGCACTGACTAATATAATTACTAATACAAAATGTGCAGTAATTAATATATAATTT
This sequence comes from Sinohyriopsis cumingii, assembly GCA_028554795.2. NCBI lineage: Eukaryota > Metazoa > Mollusca > Bivalvia > Unionida > Unionidae > Sinohyriopsis > Sinohyriopsis cumingii. Next base: position 54,605 of record JAPYKE020000196.1, on the reverse strand, counting down.
GCATTGATAATTAATCACAGTTGTTTCTTACGAAAATATTATCAAGATATTATGTTACTAAATAAAATGGGACAAGATCTATCTATCTATCTATCTATCTATCTATCTATCTATCTATCTATCTATCTATCTATCTATCTATCTATCTATCTATCTATCAACCCACGATGACACGTATGTATGTATGTATGTATGTATGTATGTATGTATGTATGTATGTATGTATGTATGTATGTATGTATGCATGTATGTATGTGTTGGTTGACTGTCGGGCTGGATGAAGTCGATTCTTTGCTGATGGGTCTTCGTGTGGCTGATGAGTCCGATACGAGATGCACGTGTCCTGGACCAGTGTGTACACTGGAGGCATGGGTTGGTTCTTGACGTTGATACCTTCCTGCGTTCGCTGGTGTCGGCGACTTTCGTTCTGCGGGAATCCTCGAAGGCTTTTCACCCATTACTAACGGCTGCACGCCAGCCAGGTCTAACTCTGGCGCAAGGCTCGAGTTTTGTCACAGATATCGAGCAGCATCTCAGGTTGTCCTTGATGGAGTCTTTGAATCTTTTCTTCGGGCGACTTTCTTCTGTGTCCACTAGAAAGAGCTCCATACAAAATCTGACGTGGCATTCGAGTCTCCTCCATTCGGATGGCATGACCCATCCACCGGTCTTGGGGTCTCATGACCATCGCTTCGATACTGGTTAAGCCTGCTCTTTCCAGCACTTCTAGGTTCGTCACTCTGTCTCGAGGGGAGCCGAATGCTGGACGGACCCCCCATTAGTCAGGGCTGTTACTGATTACAACATTGTTCCGCCACAGCGCAAAAAGACCAAGCTTACCCGAATCAAGTTCAACACTGCATACAAAAACAAAGGGAAAAAAGCTGACTGCGGCAACTATCAAAGCATATCACTCCTGTCGATTGTAGGCAAGATTATGGCACGCGTCCTTCTCAACCGTCTGGTCAGTAATGTCTCGGACGCCATACTGCTGAAGGCCCAAGGTGGCTTAAGATCAACATGATCTTCACAGTAAGACAAATACATTAAAAGTGCATTGAACAAAACATGAACGTCTACAGTGTTTTCATAGACCTCACAAAGGCCTTCGATACGCTCAACTCGGATGCACTATGGGTCATCTTATTACGACTCGGCTGCCCTAAGAAGTTCATTAATGTGATCAGATTTTTCACGACGGCATGACGGGACTCTTTCTCTCCAACAGGCTATCCCCAAGCCATTCAACAATTCTAACAGCGTGAAGCAGGGTTGCGTTCTAGCCCCAGTAATATTCAACCTAAACCATTCTACACATGATCGCCAGAAAGGCGTGTACATAGAGTACGGACTGGACGGCTCGCCGACCGAATGCCTGGTCCAATATAATGGAGAAACTTATTCTTGAACATTTTGCGGATGACTGAGCTCTCATGACACACACAAAAGCAGGTCTTCAGATCATCGTAACTCGGTTCGCAGAAGCCTCGATGCCGACCCATATTCCGGCATGGCCTCTCTCAATAAATAAGATTAAACGAGAAAACGACAATCATAACCACACACATAAAACATTAGGATTTTCTTTTTTTTTTCATAATTCTGTAACACATCGTTTTTTCTCGTCAAAATTCCCTAAGTAAAGATAAATAAAAAACATCTTGGAAAACTGTAAATTCCAACAATTCTAGGATAAGACAACTGGGAAAAATCTAAATGAGAGTGCTGTCCGTACACAAGCACACAATATAGCAAAATCACAGATAGCAAACACGGGACATAAGAGATCTTTGGCACAGATTATTAAATTTATAAGGGAAGTAATTCCGATATGGGGATGAACCCATACTCGGACAAACAACCCTTTCGAATACACTATGGACTATAAATACCCCGTAAAAATCTTAGTTCTTAAATAAATTTTTTATCAAAATTATTTTGATAAAAAATACATACAAACACACCTTTGGGGGTAACACATACACATAAATCATTTATTATTTTTTGGATAGATGGGGGATCTTCATGGTGCCCCCCCCCACCCCAAGCAGAAGCCTCGAGACTTTTCGGACTCATGTATGTATGTATGTATGTATGTATGTATGTATGTATGTATGTATGTATGTATGTATGTATGTATGTATGTGTGTGTGTGTGTGTGTATTAAAGATCCATCCATCCCCTCTCCACACGTCAATCCAAGAAACTATCTATTTACACCTATCTACCTGTTTGCATGTCTCTCTGCTTGGGACATTTTTATCGGTATTTTGTCAGTTTTAACCTCTTAATTGGTTATTTAGTGATCGATACGTAATTGTTAATCTGTCTCCTTATGTTAAAAGCGTAAATTATTTGTTAAAAATAAATTAAGACAAAACTGCATCAGACGAAGGAAAACAAACTTGTGCGTGGCATAATATCAGTTTTTCACGATCTTATGTCTGCATTTGATTATGTTCATCATTGGTACTCACTTAAACAACTGTCCATTGACAATGTTCACCGGTGGACAGCAGGCTCTCCACCTTGCTGATGATGATGCTGTTAAATGAATGAGCACGCGCCGCACACGGTAATAATAACAGTACTCACTTAAGGTTTCTCGTGTGAAACAGGACTTTCATTACTGAACAGGAATGGCATAATCAAGATGTAAATAAAATAATCATAAGAAAATGCAGACACAATAGCACCAGTCAGCTTGGTGCAGAGTAAAATATCCATTTAGCGAGCGTCAATATATAATAAGACGATGGTCCGAACGGACTATAATAATAATTTCAATTCCACTGATAATTAGCTTTTACAACAAAACTCATCAGTTAATTATTATTTAAGTCTTCGGCGACCAATATAATTTTGTGTTTAAAAAAACACAACATGGCGGTATTTCATTTATCTGGAATAAGTATCACGGAGAGAAAAAAAAGAGAAGCAAAAAGTAGAAAAAAGAAAATAATACTAATAATAACCACCACCACCACCACCACCACCACAACAACAACAACAACAACAACAACAACAACAATAATAATAATAATAATAATAATAATAATAATAATAATAATAATAATAATAAATAAATAAATAAATAAATAAATAAATAAATAAATTATGGGAATACTCATGCATTAAGTTCTCTTCCATACTACAGAAGAGTGCAAACGATCACTGCTTCCTAAAACTATTACTTTCAAATACTGAGGGAATGGAGAGAGAAAATTATCGATTATAAGCGTAAAGCTGAAGAATAATCATAGTTCCTTACGGCAGCGTCTCTACAGAGTAGGTTTGAAATTATCGATTATACGCGTAAATCTGAAGAATAACCATAGTTCCTTACGGCAGCGTCTCTACAGAGTAGGTTTGAAATTGTCTATTATACGCGTAAAGCTGAAGAATAATCATAGTTCCTTACGGCAGCGTTTCTACAGAGTAGGTTTGAGCGACAATCCCATCTGTGCATATGGAGAAGGCAATGAACATGATTTCTTTCCATGTCACGGGTATGTAAATTAAAGACGCATATTATTGCTTGAACCCAACCATTTGAATTTACATTTAAATATTTTAAATCAAAATATTGGTTTGGCAGTATAAACATTTCCTTAAACTATGAAAGGTTTCGATGCCACCAATACTTTGATTTTATTCTGTATCAATGTCATAGAGTCTAGATTTATCTCTCTTATGTCTTCTTTATCTCCTTCTCCTCTTTTCGTTCTTTAGTATAGCCACTGTATTGTATATTTTAAAACTAATTTTGTACACATGCCAGCCATCTTTAACTGTTGTATCAAAAGGATTTGTTTTCATGGGAAGGGCGATAATAAGTTGCAAGAACGTTCTAGCTAATCAAAACTACTGTTTGAACTTTAGATCCAATCAAAACTGCATTGCAAGAACTGGCTAGCTAATCAAAACTGTATTTTTTAACGTTCTAGCCAATCAAAACTGTTGAGGGGTATATGTAAATTAAATGTTTTTTCCTCTCTATATGTAGCCATCATGGTCGTGTAACAACTCATCAGCGAGAATCAAAATAGGTAGTTTCATAAATATTCTGTTTGCTTTTACCTGGACTTTATCAGTTCTGGATAGGTTATAAATTGACATGTTTTACAATATTGCACAGACGTAAATCATCAGTTGAATCTTTATGATAAAAAACATCAAGGGACCGGTAAGTTATAAATTTCAACAGGAACTAAGTATTGGTACACGCGATATGGAGTTTAATGCAATTATGTTACTTTACTAAGTTTAATTTTCTCTGAACAACCCATCTTCTAGATTGTTAACGTGAAAGCTACAATTGCAGTAGAGAGATTGCATTTTCTACCTCTTTTTCTTCATCCTTGTCTCCTCTTCTTATTCACCGTCTTCTTTCTCTCTTTATCAGAATTGTCGTATTTGGCATTTGTCTTCCTTATTGATAGTATTTTTGTCGTCGTAGCTGTCATTGTCGTCGAGGACTTTCGTTTTCCCTGCAGTGAATCTGTGTTTCTTTAATGACACCTGTGTTAACTATAAACCATCTAACTTGTAACACAAAGAAGAAAAAATGCTGCTCATTTATTATCGTAAGCTCAATGAAAGTTTAATAAATTATTTTAAATTCTGTTTCTCATAGTTCTTTTTGATAACGAAATATTACATTATAGAATTCATTATAGATTGTTTACATCATATTATTACTTATTTGTGGTGTAATGAAGACGATTGTATACTTCCGAGGATAGCATGATGTATTTAAAATGTCCTCACTCTTTTAAGTTACCTATCCCATGAACACTCACTATTTCAAACAAGTGACGTATCCCATTAACAATCGCTATTTCATATAAGTTACGTATCCCATAAATACTCACTATTTTAAATAACATACATATCCAATTAACACGCACTAATTTAAATAACTTATGTATCCCATTAACACTCACTATTTCAAATAAGTTACGTATCCCATTAACAAACACAATTTCAAATGAGTTTCATATTCCATTAGCAATCACTATTTTAAATAACTTACGTATCTCGTTAACACTCACTATTTCAAATAAGTTGTGTATCCCATTAACACTGTTTGTTTCCAATAAGTTACGTATTCCATTAACTCTCATGTATTCCGTTAGCGCCAAACAATTAAAATAGTTACGAATCCCATTAACATTCATTAACTAATTCAAATAAGTTAAATAACTAATTAACACTTACTGCTTCAAAAATAAATTTCAGGTCCTTCAGAGTTTATTCTTGCTTGTATGAACACTAAATATTGTTTTATTATCCATTTTTCAAAATTAAAATTTCCTTTAAATTCTTCTGTTAGCAGGTCCAACGCAATATGTTGGTGATGATGTTAGCCTAATTTATATTACAACTGCTTGTTTGTATTAGCAAACATCATCAACAGTGTCTTTAACATTTCATACGTTTTCATTTATGTATGTTAAGATGAACTGAAATTTAGTCAATACCTTATTATGAAATCTTTGCTTTTGATTTAAAACGACGTTACACAATTGTTTTAGTATCTAATATTAGTTTTAACACGTAATTGTATTCTTCACTGTTTTTTTAGATATATTTTCGGCAGTCTTCTTACGTCTCAGTTCTGATAATAATGTAATGGAGTTAGGAATTTTCGTCAATATTTCATTCTTAAACGTTTAGGTTAAATAAAGGTTGAAAGTAAATTATCGAATGTCCCAGTCTCTGTTTTCTTTCTGTTCGTGTTGTTCTGAAGGTAATACTAGGTACTTATGCTGCAATTAAATCATAAACACATTCAGTAGTGTTGGTTTTCAGGCGGGAAGTGTACGCAAACACATAAAATATCAACGATACTGTCGTCTTATCAAAGATCACACATGGCCTAATAATAGCTAACATTCCCAATTTCATACAGGTATTATACATTATTAATAATTTTCCAGAATAATATATAGGTAATTGTGACCTTGTATACAAATATTTTCAAAACGTCGGGATCTATATTCCAAAGTTGCAAGGTAGTATAGAAGCTACCACAAAATTAATTCACTATAATTATGCCGTGTCTTTGTTTTTGCGTTTTTCGTATCTTCCAAGTCACCCTTAATGCCAGCATTTTTATATAAAATAAACTAACAACATAAATATAAGAGATATGATATTTTTCAAGATTCTTTGATAAAGTAGAGATGTGGGAAATCTCAAAAACCTAAAACAATCGATAATATTACATTTGCTATAAAATCGTTTTCCCAAATGAAAATTTGCCCATTTTGCTGAATCCTGATTGGTCAGCCTGATCGTAACATTATACGGAAATAAAGAGGCTGCTATCAATATGTGAAGGAATATAACTTATTTTCAACGGCAGTCTCCTGAAATGTCTTGCTGTCTTTATTTAGAAGCTTATATAATAAAAGAAAGCACTAATAATTTTACTTTCCATTTCTCTTTTCATCTGTAGAGCATGTAATAAAATCAGGGCGAATGAATTTAATTTTTATACATGTATATATTTCAGTTTTTTTTTGTCGGAAATGTTGCTGAAATGTGTACTAACGCTAGATAGTGTCGGATGGAACAGCATTCGGAAATTATGAAATTGTTTATGTTATATTTACGTTTATTGTTTCCACTTGGTTATTGTGTTCTTGCATACCAATATATCTCCTCAAAACAAAATCGTTTTTCAAGAGAGAGATTGCCTCAGGTAATGCATTTCATCCATTAGCTTCCTATTATCTCTGGCTTTGATTTAAAATCCCAATATTGTCAAAAGCATCAGCATCAAGATGAAGTCAAATACTAATGTAATGAATAATATCGACACATGGAGTAACACTGACTCCAGGTTCAGACTGACATGTGTTGGTGAAGGTGTTTCACGTACCTATTAAGCAACCAAATAATTTTAACAAATCCAATACGACATGTCAAAGACATTGTACAAAACCACTTGTATGCTCTAACCCCTAGGATCCTGTCCATTAAAACCAACTACTCTAGCCCTATTATAATGTCCGTTAAAGTAATCACCTATACACTCTAGCTTTGTATAGTGCCCGTTAAAACTAACCTCTTGCATTCTCTAGCCCCACGCTCTAGCCTTATTATACTGTCCATTAAAGCTAACCCTTTGTATTTTCTAGCCCACATTCTAGCCCTATTATACTGACCCAAAAAGAGCCACTTTCATTTTCTAACCCACTCACTAGCCATATTATACTGTCCCAAAAATAACCACTTGTATTCTCTAGCCCAGGGGTGGGCAAACTACGGCCCGCCAAGGCTTTTCATGCGGCCTAGGAACAAGTCATCATTCGTACTGTCTCTGTTTATGTTACTCTGTTTATCAAATAAATGTGCTTCTTTTGAAGTTTAAGTTTAAGTTCTCAAATATTAACAACTGAAAATTAATTAGATATTATTTATATGTCATTTAGAAAAACCTTTTGTTTTTGCTGTTTCAAATATTAATTATTTTACTTAATGAACTATGCAGCCCGCGACAAGGTGTAAATTTGTGTATGCGGCACTTGCACTGGAAAGTTTGCCCATCTCTGCTCTAGCCCTATACTATCGCCCCGCTCCCCCTACCCCCGGCAAGACAACCCCACTTGCACGATCTAGCTACTTCATATTGTTCATTACGCTGATTCGTTTGAACAATATAGTCATTCTCCTCGCCACTTTGCCTATTTAGACGAAGACAAAAGATCAAGATTCGGACACAGACAAGCAGGTTAAATACATTATTCGTAGAATGTAGCCTGTGTTATGACTTGATTCGTATCATAGGCTATCCATTCGATCCAGAATCAAACACAAAATTTGTTCTCTGTGCTACGTTTCACTATCGGACTCTATTCCAACATACCTATCCAACCTCACCGATGTGTATACACCAGCAAGATACTTACGCTTCTCTTCTGACAATCGTATACTCATTATTCCCACTATGAAAACAAAGTCATATGGACAACGTTCTTTTGCTTACCAGGGCCCAGCAACATGGAATGAATTGCCCACTGAACTTAGACACAAAGACACAGTGATCACATTCAAGAGGGCTCTTAAAACTCACTTATTTCGACTGCAAGAACAAGCTTAAAGACCTAATAATGTTTCCTACCTAAAATATTCTCAGCATGTTTAATGTTTTCTAATTTCATGGTGTTTGTTTTTGTAATCATATCATTAATTTTTTTTTTATTTTATAGGTGTTGTCTAATGTTGTAAAGCGCTTAGAGCTTCTAAAGATTAGGCGCTATACAAAGTCCTCATTATTATTATTATTATTATTATTATTGTGTTTTAACCTAGAAGAGGTTCTTGTACAAAGGAGGAATTTCTTCAACAACAACAACAATAACATTGAGACGTATGGTCTATCACGTTTAAGCAGTTCACGATAAAAGGGATTCTCAAGCTGTTTTACTGCGATTTCTTGCGTAAAGATTGGGCTGAACAATGAAATATAAATATTATTCATTCTATCAAGTTACTTCAGCACAATTTTTATCTCCAAATGGCATTGTGCCACGTAAGAAGTTGTCTAAACTTTGTTTATGGAATAAACCTAATGTGAAGAAAATTATTCATATAAAGCTTTGTCAAGAGCGATTTATAAATGATGCAAGTAAATCAGCCACTTCGGCGCCTAAAAGTGAAACCTTTCCATGATCAACCATATAATTTCCAGTTTTCATATATCGATCACGGACGTGTGAGCGGTCCTATCATGAACAGTTATATGAGCGATTTGTGTATCTTCTTGACCTATCGCGCAGAATAACACACTAATTATGTAACAATTAATCAAATACTGCTCTCCTTAATTTCCCTCAGATGCTCCTAAAGACTTAATAAATTGGATAACAATAGCGAAACACCATGCAATTCGTCTCAATCACTGGAACGGTTAAAGCACAAGTTTTTCATGTGAAAAGGGGTGCCTACTTCACTACTCATTCGAGCCGAATCTACTACACATTTGAAAGCGGCTTCTAGAGAGAAAACAAGTTTTATTTGATTAGTACTTGTAAAGTCATTTGTCTGAAATGCAGTCACGGAAACTCATCAATTAGCGTCTGGGCAACAAATACACGATATATCATCATGTTTACTGGGAGCAAATCACTGATATGTGTATTATATTCAGCGTTATACAGAGGATTATATCCTCCATTATTACAGCTAGTTGAATGTACAATGTCTTATATGGGAGCTTATTTTTGTTTAATAAATGTAAAGAATTTGACGATTTCCATACGTTGTAAGCTTTTGCTAGCACTAATTTTGCCAGGAAGCTGTTCATCTTACGAATGGCTTCCTAACCAAGAAAAGGTTTGTACAGGGCCCACGGGGTGGGGGTGGGGGTGGGGGCAACCGGGGATATATACACTTTTAATTTTATAATAGATAAAGTTTGTTTGAACAAGAATTAGGAGAGACCCTGGTGTTTCTTACTACAGTGCCCATGATCGCTATCTACGGCCCTGGGTATGTAAGGCAAAATGCACTAGACCGGACCCTGCTCAAGAACACTGGGTATTGAATGCATGCTGAGAAATACACCAATAACATGTAGATGGCACGGAGTTTACTTATTCAATGAATCAGTTTTTTTTTAATGCTTGGTGCAGAAGAGAACGCTTGTATTATATGGTTTTTTTTTTTTTTTTTTGCATTTTGAAAGAAAACGTACTTTGTGACTTTGTTCGATACACTGCTTGAAATATACTTTCTGGCTTTGCTGTATGAATTGTTAGAGACAGGTTCTTGCTCGAGAATTTGGTGAATCATACTGTCATTCTCGATACACTGCTAGAAAGTTCTATTGTATGACTTCATTAATACCATAAAGCACGCACACACACACACACACACACACACTCTCACACACACACTCTCTCTCTCTCTCTCTCTCTCTCTCTCTCTCTCTCTCTCTCTCTCTCTCTCTATATATATATATATATATATATATATATATATATATATATATATATATATATATATATATATATATATATATATATATATATATATATATATATATGTGTGTGTGTGTGTGTGTGTGTGTGTGTGTGTGTGTAGTATTAGGGGCATAGTCCACAATGCGACATGGTATCAAGCATATTCATCAAATAATCGCTGAAAATATCACGTCGAACATATTCAGGTGTATCGGATGCGAAGTCAAATTGTTATATCACACGCTCTTAAGCGATATCAATAAAAAATGTACTGTGTGATATAAATGATGAATATATGGGATGAACTTTTGAAACGTCATATCAATAACGCCATGTAAAAATGTGCCTAAAGACATCATTGTGAGACAACGTTTTTAAAACAAAGCTGACAGACTTTTCTTTTAGCAATTTATTTAATTAAAAGTCCAGCACTTTTTAAAAAAATTGATAATTTAATAGAAAAGTTACATGTTCCACTTTGTCGATTTCTCTGAGATTTCATTGGCCTTATCTGTCCCTATGAACACATCAGTGTTTGCAGGATTTGTACAATGCGAACAAAATAATTAACACTTTAAATTACCTTTTTCTTATTCATTTTATCCAATCGAATTACTGCTTGCAATGTAGGTTTAATTGTAAATTAAATTTAAACTAAATATTCATGAAGTTATTTTAAGGACTTATGAATGCCAGTCTTTACGTCAACTTGCGACGAAATGTGTTTTTCAAATGATCCTACAATGCACGTTTAACAAACAAACACACAAAGTATCACTGTTACTGCACTACGAACTCAGCATAAATGATTTCATTTTTATAAAGCCTGTTTTGAATTTTTCATAATTTATGTAAAAAGATCAATTTTCTAATAAAAAAGAAATGTTTTCAAAAAATACACATTCATATCTTCAAGCAGCGTGGTTACGTGGGAAAGCCTGCCAGTAGCTTCTCGTGGGTCGGTGGTTCTTCCCTGGGTTTTCCAGGGTTCTTCCTCCACCAGTTATACTGGCCGCCATGTATAGCCTATCTTGTCCTGAAAAATGGCGTTAAACCCTACAACAACAACAACAACAACAACATCAATATTTTGTCAAGGTCGATCTCAGTTTCCATTTGCAAACCTGAATTTCGGATGATTCAAGTATCCAATCCACTTCAGACATCAATAAGATATGTGTGAGCACACGCGCGCCTCTTCACGCGCTGAGGATGTATAAATCTGACAAATATTTGGCTCGACAAGGGTCTCCATTAATTATCCAATTGAAGTGAACAAGCGTGGCACATGGGCCATTGTTAAAAGGGAATGCTTCTCAGTGATTAACCTGTTACAGTTAATAGGAACACACAGTGGAATCAAGTACAACTTAAACGTGCAATCTGTATTTATGTCGTAAAGCTGATCGTGTAGGAGGATAGATTTCAATTACACACTAGTAGATTTCAATTACACACTAGAACCATTTATAGTCAGCTTACGTATCTATTATCTGATAGTTCTGTAAAGTGTACACACATTACTTTTAGAAGAAATCTGCATGTTTCAAAGGCAAGCTGTTCTGGAACAGTCCCCTTCCATAAACACATTTTACCTGTCTGGGCAAATTTTCGCTAAACGTAATTCGTTTCAGATAATTTATTTTCGTCTTTTGAAAGTCGTTTTTTTCTGTTCTGATACGAGAAGGTCGGGTATATATTGAGTAACCATTCACACACACATAATTTATTAATTCTTATATGATCTCGCCAGTTTCATGCGTGCTCTCATGTGTGACACAGCTGTGTAACAAACCTCGATCTTCGTGACCTTTGAATATAGCAGTTTTTCATTCATTCTGCAGCTGCTTTTGTACATAATTCGTAAACACTTAACGATTTTGCAACTGATAACGAATGCATAACAATCATATAAGATTTTGGAAAGAGCAAACTATTATCGGATCACTCTGGATGTGAAATGAACCCTCCGGCTCAAATACTTCACACGGCTGAAGCATTTTCGTCTTGGTCCAGTAAAAATGTATGGTTCCTACGTTCTTTTTAGTTTAAATTATGTCTTTGACCGCCCCGGTGGCCTACTAGTAGAGCGTCCGCCTCGGAAGCTGGAGGTCGTGGGTTCGAACCCCGGCTGAGTCATACCAAAGACTTACTAACATGGTACTAACAGCTGCCTCGCTAGGCGCTCAGCTTTAAGAGGTTAGTGTTTGGACTGGTTGGCCTGGTAAACTGCCACACTACAGACATCGTAGCGATATGACTGAAAAATTGTTAAAGCTACGTTTAAAATCTTAATCACACACACATACATTATGTCGTTTAGAACAGAGGCGTGTCAATTATCAAACGTTACAAAAGATTAAAGCCATTTCCGACGGAGTTCAATTGTTTTCTTACCTTTGTGGAAACAAATCTAAGGCTTTTCAAGTATTATTATATTATAAAAGTCGTGTTTCGTGTTTGACCACAAAGCGCAGTCATATTGTGCTTATATTTGTTTTAGATAGCTAGGGAAATAACTTGAAAGCAAACACCTTACAATTGTTATTGTCAGACTCCTGAATGTTTGCGAAATGCTATATTACGCGATTTATTTATCTAGTTTAAATATGGTCCGTTTTTATTGGTCGTTTTTCTGGCTGAGGTAAAGGGGGGGGGGGCGAAGTTGAATGAAATCGTTATATTTGCATAAACAATACTAGAGAGTAGCACATTCCGAATTGTGTATCGATGAGGGATAATTAATTTGTGGTTAATTTTGTTTCGTCTGGGGACTCTTCCGCCTTTCCTCTACTAATCAAAACAATGCACACTTAACACTGACAGAAAAGTGTGAGATTTTAATCATAATTACCAGTGTCGTACTTTTCTGATCCACTCAGAATGATAGAAAACCCACTTTAGCCACACTTAAAATCGTACAGTGCTAAAGAATTACAACGACAACGGAAAAGAGGTAAAGTAAACAAAGAAATCAATGTAGTTCGTGTCTCCATTTTTAACAATGCAAGAAATAAATAAGAAATAAATAAATAAACAAATAAAATAAATCTTTTTTTATGAAGTACTGACTTCATTAAGAAGCCAATAACGAAACTTAAAATCCTGAATTGCTGAAGACATACAAAAAAACTTAAACGAAGTCTTCTACTTTTTATTTTTATTTTTTATTTTTTGGTGAGAAAATTCATTTTGGCGGGTGTGGGGTGTGGCTTGGATGGGGGTTCTGAGGATTAAAGGTGAAAAATAATCCCGCTGGAATATTGACCATATAGTGCTGATTTTGTGATTAGAATGGAGTTTCCAAAATTAAAGTTTAAAAAAAAAAAAGGTGGAACAAATCCAGTAGTTTGTATCCTTAATATCCCAAACAAGGCATCAGTTAAAAACGAAAATGAATACAGTGGAAAACATTAGCAAAGCACGCGTACATGCAAAATACAATTTTAATCAATAACAGTCTACGATACTTTTGTACCTGTTACGCCCGCCAAAAAAAAAATCCACCAGCACCAGCACCACCACTACTAATACTACTTCAATATTCATTTTAGAATATATTAGAACACTATCAAGCCTGCCTATTTTGAACAACTCCATATTTAAGACACCCCCACCCCGAAATAAAGACAGACATATTCAAATAAATAAATAAATAAATAAATAAATAAATAAATAAATAAATAAATAAATAAATGTATAACAAAGTTAACATATTTGGATGCAAAAATTGAAAATCCATTGTCAATTTACAGAAAAACTTTTCATGCAAAAAAAACTATTTACGAGTCAATTTTTTAAATAAAATTTTGATATAAATTGTAACTTTATATATAAAAGACACCTTGCCATAAAGGTCTGATGTTTGTAGTCCAGTAAATGTCCTTCATAGCCAGAGTTCACTGCATTTACATTTGAAGCGTTACATTATGCATTGCTCTGAAACAAAGAATGCAATTAACCTTATGCAATTAACCTTATGCAATTATTATAAAATCTCTTAATACTGAAAATAAATTAAGACAAATAAATTAATATATTGTTTACACATGTTTGTATGTATACACATATGTTTGTGTATTATTTATGTTTGTATTTCTGGAGGAAGAAAAAATGTGACATATGGCCACAGAATGGACAGGAAGATTGACGGAGGCAGCGGAAAGCGAGACACTTACAAAAGCAATAACACTAAAGCGTATGCATACTACTACTACCTCTATATTATTATTATTATTATTATTATTATTATTATTATTATTCTTACTATTACTAATAATAGTATCAGAAAAATACTAACTGATCAAAATGTATCTTGGCTAGCTAAGGGTTATTAAAAAGACTATCTTGTAGTTACTATAAATGACTTCATATTAAGAACGCGACAAGTGTTTGTTATTTTAGGAAGTAATCCAAACGAATTATTGCTATTGGAATTTATAGAACTTATTAATATCAAATTTAATATCTGGACATTAACTTGTAATTTAAAGACTCTTTTACATTCACATTGTCTCAATCACTTGACTCATACTGACGTAATGACTATTAATGTAAGTTCTTATGTTACGTGTTTAGGCTCGAATAAACAGTAACACAAGAAAGCGTGAAAACAACAAGCGTTGAATAAAGATAGTAATTTATTTCCCTGGAAAATTCTGTAAAAGTTTTATATAAACTTACTGTTTTAAGAATCAAATCCAAAAATAATCCAAGAATATTCCACGAATAAAATGTTTGAAGTCCTAATAACAAAATGTTCTAATGATTTCAAGTTCGAGTCCCGACGAAGAATCCAAGATGGAAGACGATGACGTATGCTGTAATCTGTAGTGTTGAAGTCTACAGTTCCTTGTAGAAACAAGAAATATTACTCCGGTTTTGGAAACTTGAATACATTGGTTTTTAAAAAAAGCTGTCTTTGTTCAAGAATTTCACACGAACACACGTATTTTCCAGAAAAAAAGAATTAATCCTTTTTAAATCCAAGTAATTTGAAATAGCTCCAAACAGCACAAAATATGTCTTCCAGTGTAAAGAAAAAGCCCAGCTACTACTGAGAATATCTCTCGAAAATAGAGGTTATATCGTATTCTAAAATGCAAAAGGAGTTCACGTGATCATGTTCCAGAACCTCATCGAAATTATGTAATTGCTAATGATTACGTACACCCAGTGTAGCCCTGACGAAAACCAATCATTTTACTCTAAGAAATAAGAACAGATATTTTTTTTTTTACATCTTAAACACGTAATCCCATCATGACCTCTACAGCAACCAATCATTTTAAAACAAAAATAGAACTTATTTACGTGGTTGCTACTATTTTTTAATCGAGGTAAGGATCTAGATCAACACCTGGTGTTTACTAAAACAGTCAAGGTCAAACTATTTTCTGGAAAAAGGTATCATCTCTAGTGAATGAATTTACATTACAATAGCATGTAATGAAAAATATTTTTTTTACAAACCTGACAAACAAACAATTAAATTTAAATAAATATATAGATTAGATCATATATAATTAAATCAAATATACATACCACTACACCCATCAAGAAAAAGAAAGATTTATATGATAAAGTTTACCTTTTACCACAGACTAATTATACATGAGGTTAAAAAGAACTTATATAAAGTACACACAGTATACATGAAATAATACATTCTTATACACGGGAAATTCAGAGAGAACCTTGACTTTAGCATCGATAGGTTTAACTTGTCCATGTCCCACGATGTGTCCTAGAAAAGACACACTAGCAAAGCAGAACTCACTTTTAGAAAAATTAATTGTCAAACACGAATCAGTGAATCTGTCAAAGAATTTCCGAATTGTTGCAAAATGTTTTTTTGCAGATGTCGTTCTAGACGATGACATCATTGATGTAAGTATCACAATTGTCTAGACCAGAGGTAATCATTCATGAGACGTTGAAATGTACTTAGCAACCCTTTCATCCAAAACGGCATTACATTATATAGGTAAAGTACATCTGGAGTCACGAATTCCGAAATTTCTTTTGCTCTTTCCGTTAGTTGATTCTGTTAAAATCGTTTCAGAGGGTCAAATTTGGTGACATACTTTGCATTCCCGATCTTATCATTACAGTCATCAATTCTTTGCAATGGGAATGTTTTTTTCCCACCCACACTATTCACCTTCCAATAATCAGAACACATACGGAAAGTTTTATCTGGATTTGGAAAAAGTATGCATGGTGAACTCCAGTAACTTTTACTGGGTTCTATAAAATCATTCTCCAGCAAATATTGAATTTCTTTTTTCAATTATTCCTGTTTTAGAGGGTTCATCCTGTACGGGTTTTGTTCGGCAGGTTTAGAATTTGCAATTTCAAACTCACAGAAAATTGTTTTGGTTCTTGTAGGAACATCTGCAAATAAGTGCTCATATTCAAATAATACCTGTTTAAGTTCATTTCTTTCTTGCTCTTGCAAATGTGAAAGTTTCTGGTCCAGATCTTTCATAATGTATGAAATCTGAAGATTTGTCACTCCACAATCAGTAGAATCCGATGATATCCCTTCACATAAATCTTCACTGAGTGAAACAGGTACAACTAAATTAATTGCATGTTTAAACTGGCTATCTCTTTGAATATAATGGAACTCCTGTAATTTATTTAGATCTCAGGAGCAGTAATATTAAAATTTTACTCATTTGCGTCTTAAATTTGTTAGGGCCGTAATATCTAATCTGAAGAAAAAATTGAAGAAAGAGCAAGAGAGACAGAATTCCATTATTACCAAACTCAAACGGCCTCTCCATTAACATTTCACTTCTGACTTGTATTGCTGAATGCCAATTTCAAGCAATAGGGGCTGGAAAGTTCCGGACCTAAAATTTGACCCTTGACCAGATTGGATAGATTTGGAAAGGCCAGACTGAGTAAAAGACTTTATCAAAGCTTTTACTATTATTTTAGATTGTATATTCCTCAAGGGAATTGCATCTGGAAGCCTTGTTGACGCACACATAATGTTCAACAGGTACTGGTTACCTGAATTGGTCTTAGGTAAAGGACTAACACAACCTACCATAATCCTACAAAATGGTCCGTCAAATGCAGGAATAGGTTGTAGATGAGCCTTGGGAATTTCCTGATTGGGGTTTCCTACCATTTGACATCAATGACAAGATCTGCAGTATTTACCAATATCACTTTTGATTTTTGGCCAATAAAAGGGAGTCAACATCTTGCAATAGGTTTTATTGATCCCAATATGACCAACCAATGGTGTTTCATGGGCCAGACAAAGTATGTCCTGTCGGTAAGGTTTTGGAAGTACAATTTGACAGTTGGCTGACCATTCGTCATCAGCAGGTGCCTCGAAAGGTCTCCATTTTCTCAGAAGAATTCCATTTTTAATGACATAACTTACATGAACTTCAGTAACTTTAGTTTCACTAATGGCCCTTTGAAACAAACAGGAGATCTGAGGATCGTTTTCCTGTTCGACGACAAGTGATTGTCGTTTATCACCCTGTTTAGAATAAAGAGAACGATTCGTTAAAAAAGGATCACTGTGATCAATACCATCTGATGGATCCAAACAAAGAGTGAAAGTGACCTCATTCTCAAGAGGTTTCTTTGCCATAGTTCTGGTAACTGCACAAGCTGGAAATAAATGAGGGAAGTCTTTTTCAATTGGATTGACTTTCTGATCAAAGCAAGGCTTGTCAGTTACAAATGGATTAACAACAACATTGTCTCCAGCTAGGTCGTTGCCTAGTAATAAATGAATGCCCTCGACCGGTAAAACAGAAACTTTGCCGACTGTCACGGGTCGTGAGACTAAGTCTGAGGACAAATTTACACAATGGAGAGGAACATTAACAAAGCCGCACTCTATTCCCTGGATAAGAACACTCTCATTAGAACAAATCTCAGACAAAGGCAAAGTACCTGACAAGAAAAGATCTGACAAGGTCATTTGTCTCTTAAAAATTTAATATGGATAGGATTAGTCGAATCATTGAAGTGTGATATAGAACCATCGATATGAATGGTTCATAATTCTCCATAATAAAATCAGACTGGGGTTTATCAGACCCAACAAATGTATTGCTTTCAATACATGACCGTGACCTTGACCTCTTAGAAATAAGAGCATTTGGAATAGGTCTGTCTTGATTCTGATGCCTATTTTGTAATTTGTAGCAATCAGAAATAACGTGTCCTTTTTTCTTGCAATAGACACACATAGGAAGAGACAATGATCTTGAATCAAGCTTCTCTTAAGTTTGATTTTTAGAAGTTGTGCCAGCTTGAGTTTTAGAATGGCTTGTATTAGGCTGAAATACTTTTCTGCCAGAAGACTGTTGAGCATAAGTCTTATTTACAAAAGGAACTTTATGAGTTAAAGAATACTCATCAGCAGCTCGAGGAACATTTTCCTTCATTTCAATGTGATGCTCGTCAAGATAAGGCTTAATGTCACTATGGACACAGTTTTCGAAATCGCCAATACAACTTGTTTGAGACTTTCATAATCTCGTTCAACGTTTGTGGCTAAGCACCATCAATCAAACAATAGCCTTTTTCTCTAGCGAATTCGACATAAGTTTGTCCAGCTTCTTTTCTATAGTTTCTGAATTTTTTGCCAATAATCTTTAGTTACTAACTCATTACCCCTTAGGATGCAATCTTTAACCACATCATAGTTGCCACTTTTGTGAACTGACAGTGAATTGTAAAAAATATCACTAGCCTTACTAGTGAGTACAGATTGTAATAAATGTGTACAATGTTCCCTTGGCAACTTCAAAGTGTCAGAAACATTTTCAAAACGAGTACAATATTTGTCTACTGCTATTTCTCTGAAAGGGGGCACTAATCTAATATTCATTGCAAGGTCAAAACTTAAATTTAGATTTGAAGTATGAATGTGCTTTACACTTGTCAGTTCCATTTCGTTCATTCTACATTGATATTTCCTCTCTTCTTTCTCTCTTTGCATGTGCATCTCTCTCTCTTTTTCTCTTTCTTCCTTTTCGTAAAAGCATTTCTTCTTTTTGTAACTGCATTTGTCTTTTTTCCCCTCTTTTTCTTCCGCTTGTAAATGCATTTGTTTTCTTTCTCTCTTTCCTGTCTCTCTTTCTCTCTTCTTTCTCTAATTGTAAATGATTTGTTCTTTTTGTAATTACATTTGTTGTTTTTCATTTTCCAGTTGCAACTACATTTGCATTTGTTTTTTTTCTTTCTTCGTTTTGAAGTTCCAGCTTCCTCAACTCCAATTCCATGTTGTATTTCAATTCTAATTCCTTCATTTTTATGTCAGAGCCTGTTACAGACTTACTGATCGAAACCAATGTACTTTTATCCAAAACATCTTTTTCTACCAAATACTGAACCAAAATATTTATTATTTCATGTTTCGTTAAGGAAGCCTTTAGCTCAGAAAGATCCTATTTTCTGGAAAGTTTAATCAATTCATCTTTTTTAATAGATCTAATTGTTCCTGGGTAGGATTCGAAAGAAAGATTTCCACTTTTGATGACATTTTAGAAAAAGCTTGCCGAGTTCACTAAAAATTTCACAAATTAGGGGAATTCAAATGTAAAAAACCCAAAGTTTTCTGAAATATTCTAGCCACAATTCAAAATTATCCTTAAGACAAGCTACCCAGTTCGTGTTACATGTTTAGGCTCGAATAAACAGTTACACAAAAAAGAGTGAAAAGAACAAGCTTTGAATAAATATATATCTCTGAAAACAAAAATACGAACTTACGGCTTTAGGAATCAAATCCAAAAATAATCCAAGAATAATCCACGAATAAAATGTTTGAAGTCCTCATAACAAAATGTTCTAATGATTTCGAGTTCGAGTCCTGACGAAGAATTCAAGACGGAAGATGATGACGTATGCTGTAATCTGTAGTGTTGAAATCTACAGTTCCTTGTAGAAACAAGAAATATTACTCGGTTTAGGAAATCTGAATAAATGTTTAATTAAAGCTGTCTTTGTTCAACAATTTCACATAAGCACACGTATTTTCCAGGAAAAAAGAATTAATCATTATAAACAAAAGCAGAAATTATTTACGTGGTTGCTACTACTTTTGAATCAAGGTCAGGATCTAGATCAACACCTGGGGTTTACTAAAACAGTCAAGGTCAAACTATTTTCTGGAAAAAGGTATCACCTCTAATGAAAACATTTGCATTACAAAGGCATGTAATGAAATATATATATATATATATATATATATATATATATATATATATATATATATATATATATATATATATATATATATATATATATATATATATATTTAAAACTGACAAACAAACAATTAAATTGAAATGCATATATCGATTAGATTAATTATAATTAAATCATCTATACATAACAAAGTAAATTTATGGATGAATTATTCTTATTACAATTAAATACCCTAGATCATGAACTGATAATATTTGTTCATATTGTACAGTTCAGTAGGTTCGAAACGTAAAAGTTTAACTGTTTTCAGTGAAAGGTTGCCAATTACGATTTGTTACAATATATAAGATACTAGATCCGTATCGTTCAACTTTGCATGAGATTGTATGGTAAAACCATCTGGTGATGTCGAAAATATTCATTGGCAATCGCCATTCTTGTAAACTAGCCACTGTTTCCCTTACACTCTTGACCTTTGTCGTATATAAAATCCGGATTCTTGTAAACGTATGTTCAATTTACACAAGAAAATCTAGATACAGCCATATAATGTTAGTATAAGCAAAGACAGACAGTATGATATTTTAAAGACAAAAAAAAAAGAAAAAAGATTTGTATAAGTGATACAAAAATCAAAATGGTCCAAACGTACTATGTAAGCAAGGCAATTATTTATACGTATATAATGTACTTTTAAGGAAGTGGAAAACTCATTAGTCATAAGAAAGAAACAGGATTTTTAAAAATGTTTTTTAATGTGAGCAATAAAGGGAAATCCGATAGGTAACACTGCGTCTTGCAGAATACCGCCAATCGAAGACGGTTTCTGCTTGTGATGTACAAAACGTACCCAAAAAACTTGCGAAGCAACCTCTGTCGATAATGTCTCGATGCACTGATTGCATTGATATCATCATTCTCTCACCACCTTGACTTTAGTTTTAATATTAAATATAGTTCATTCACGCAATGTCTGCACGGGGTACCAATTTAAACCCAGCGTGTAACATTTACCCACGGGGTCGCAGAGCAGGTCCATATTTTGGCTATGGTCGGATCATGAGCATGTTTGAGTTTGAGGATCAGATGGACATTTGGCGACTTGTTTGTGGTCTTGTAACGTTGCTATTCCACCAAAATGTTACCGTGTCTTACCTTCTGTTGAGCAAATGGGAGAAGATGGTGTACAGATGAGCGTCCCTTGATACAAGAACACTCCCTGAGGTAAAGAGAAACTGAAGCAATAAATAAATGAATTAAGTTTACAAAGCACGCTAATTTCATTTATTGAAGAAAACAAAAAGTTTCGATAACAAATAATTTTTTTAAAAACAATTCTTCCTGCAAGATTTGACCAAAGCTGTTTGGCGCTTAGACTTAAACATATTCTGGGCTATGAAAGATTGGACAGAACTGGCTCGTTTGATCAGACCGCCGAAATGCACTCATGAGCATAAAACAAGTGTACCTAAAACCCTTTTCCACTGTCAGAAGATTCGCATGACCTTTGCGCGGATTATAAGACCTGTCGTACCTTAAAGCTGGTTTAAACCTACTCTAATCATAAACCTACATACAACAATATGTTATGAATTCTATTTATAATGGATGTATGAGACTTCAAGGTGTGTGTGTTCAAAATATATGTAACAAATGTAAGAGCATATATATTCCACTGCAGTACATCTATACTTTATATAAAAAAGTTAGTTACATTCAACAGCATCTTAACTACTTTAATATAAGTTGGGGGAACACATCACCTACAAATATAAAAACAATATTCCAAACTCCAGGAAATGACATGTAAAATAATTCTTGATCACCAAACAGAAAATGTTAATTAATGATCACCAAACAGAAAATGTTCAAACTCCAGTGCTTACATTCAAAGTATTACCAATACATGGAATGATATTTTTGAGAAAGGAAAAATGATGTTCATGGTGTTTACAAAGTCTGACCTCCCTTACCTCAAAACCATTTTCCAGGAAAGAGAACCCGAAGACTAAGACCATTAAAAGGGCGAAATTTTAAGGTATCCAAGCCAAAAAAGTAGCTGCTTAAATCTAGCTTTCAATTTGCATGTGCGTTTGTTTCGAATAGAATTAAAACTATATTTAATCAGCTGTATATATCTATTCCTTCCACAATAGTATTAGTAAGATGGAATTGTAAAAGAAAAATGATGTACTTATTAAAGTAATTGTGTACCTATTAAAGTAACGTTACACCACAGACTACATATGCTTCATATTCATTTCTGCATATAATTACCTTGTATTTTGACCGCTCCGGTGGTCTAGTGGTTAGAGCGTCCCCATCGGATGCAGGAGGTCGGGGGTTCGTACCCCGGTTGAGTCATAACAAAGACTTCTAAATATGGTACTAACAGCTGCCTCGCTTGGTGCTCAGCATTAAGAGGTTAGTGTTAGGACTGGACATCCTGGTGTCAGGATAATGCGACTGGGTGGGACATCATGCTACATGTCTGCGGCATGATGCCCCAGTGCTAGACATCACTATAAACTGTCACTGCAGACATCACAGCGATATGGTTGACAAAGTGTTAAAGCTACGTTAAAAATCCAAATCACACAAACACATACACCTTGTATTTTATGTGTACGCAATAGAGGGCCTCAAGGTAGATTAGTTCTCATTTGTAACTAATCGAGTCACCCTCTGGAAATAAAGTTTTTATTATTGTAACTAATCGAGTCACACTCTCTTATTATTATTATTATTATTCCTATAGAGTTCTGACTAGGGGAAATAACTCGTTTGATGGGTTGGAATACAAGTTGACACGATGGCTTGTGCGCATTAGAACGCCATGGCATGAACAAAATGCGTTTGTAGATTTATGGATGTATGCGGCGAATCATCAAGTGCATGGGCGTGGACGAAATAGCAGAACTTGATTGTATCGTTAATATTAAAGTAAAGAAAAATATAGAATAAACAAGATCATAAATGTTTGACGACACATGAATTTTTTTGTTGGTTTTGAAGAGTACTCCATCTTAGGTCTCATTGATTTAATTGATCAATTTTAAAAATTCCGTCCAAACAGTCAGGTTTTTAAAATATTTTTTTGTCTTCTCACAAACTATTAAGAGTATTCCGAATCGTTTTCTTTATTACATTTTATTTTTTATTTATCAGATACTGATATTTTGAAGATTTTTTTTTGTGTGACTTGTTTAAGCTTAATTCAAGAAAGGCTGACTCCAAAAGAAGACTCGTATATCCGATACAAAGTAGAACCCCAAATCCGACAATACTGTACTATGTTGGCTTAATAGAAGATAAACGTTGACTTAAGTAGAAGAATGGACTCGGTGTAAATACAGCAATTTACTATATATTGGTATAATGTCGACTGTATGCTTTTCGGCATGCGTAATTAAGGATGTTGGGGTAATCGACGAAACTGTGCAAATAATCAGCTTCAAAAAGAAAAAGAAAAAAGAAAAACAAAACCCCACATAACAAACAAAATCAAAGCGGACAGAAAAAATCACAAAAACAATAAACAATAGTTTGTTTCAAAAACATTCATGTCCCCTGCTTTTTGGACATCCCATTTAATTTAAACATTATAGGCTGTACTGGACAAGCACGTGGGTTAGTGTTGATGGCACTTATAAACCGATGTGTGGACCTTTTGTAATTCAATTTAACATACGCGTACAAAATTGTTTCGAGCATATTGTGCCGAAGTTAGATTTATGCAGCAATCATACTAGATCAAACGTAACATTTCAGGTACTCAGATAAATTGGACTAAATTGATGTTCGAAATTCAAAGCGACCGCTGATCAATCATATCCAGTTATTAATAAATACTTCCTATCTGAAAACGTATATCATAGTGGTTACAATTTTGTTTTCATATTTAACATCTCAACATGCAGAAGGTACATGTAGGTAGCAGAGGTATCCATTTACCTTTTATGCTCTACTGAATATAGAAGAAGTTTCCATGTACCTTCATGCTCTGTTGAATATAGTAGAGGTATATATGTACCTTTCATGCTCTATTGAATATAGTAGAAGTATCAATGTACCTTTCATGCTCTATTGAATATAGAAGAGGTTTCCATGTACCTTCATGCTCTATTGAATATAGTAGAGGTATCCATGAACCTTTCATACTCTATTGAATATAGTAGAGGTATCCATGTACCTTCATGCTCTGTTGAATATAGTAGAGGTATCCATGAACCTTTCATACTCTGTTGAATATAGTAGAGGTATCCATGTACCTTCATGCTCTGTTGAATATAGTAGAGGTGTCAATGTACCCTTCATGCTTTATTGAATATAGTACAGGTATCCATGTACCTTTCATGCTCTATTGAATATAGCAGATGTGTCAATGTACTCTTCATGCTCTATTTAATATAGTAGAGGTATACATGTACCTTTCATGCTCTGTTGAATATAGTAGAGGTATCCATGTACCTTTCATGCTCTGTTGAATATAGCAGAGGTATCCATGTACCTTTCATGCTCTATTGAATATAGTAGAGGCATCAATGTACCCTTCATGCTCTGTTGAATATAGAAGAGGTATCCATGTACCTTCATGCTCTACTGAATATAGTAGAGGTATCAATGTACCGTGCATGCTCTGTTGAATATAGTAGAGGTATCCATGTACCTTCATGCTCTATGGAATATAGTACAGGTATCCATGAACCTTCATGCTCTGTTGAATATAGTAGAGATATCCATGTACCTTCATGCTCTGTTGAATATAGTAGAGGTATACATGTACCTTTCATGCTCTACTGAATATAGTAGAGGTATCAATGTACCCTTCATGCTCTATTGAATATAGAAGAGGTATCCATGTACCTTCATGCTCTACTGAATATAGTAGAGGTATCAATGTAACGTGCATGCTCTGTTGAATATAGTAGAGGTATCCATGTACCTTCATGCTCTATTGAATATAGTAGAGGTATCCATGAACCTTCATGCTCTGTTGAATATAGTAGAGGTATCCATGTACCTTCATGCTCTATTGAATATAGTAGAGGTATCCATGAACCTTCATGCTCTGTTGAATATAGTAGAGATATCCATGTACCTTCATGCTCTATTGAATATATAAGAGGTTTCCATGTACCTTCATGCTCTGTTGAATATAGTAGAGGTATCAATGTACCCTTCATGCTCTGTTGAATATAGAAGAGGTATCCATGCACCTTTCATGCGCTGTTGAATATATTAGAGGTATCCATGTATGTTCATGCTCTGTTGAATATAGTAGAGGTATCCATGTACCTTTCATGCTCTATTGAATATAATAGCGGTATCCATGCGGCTTTCATGCTATATTGAACATGGTAGAGCTATCAATGTACCCTTCATGCTCTGTTGAATATTTATTTCTGTTTTTTTGTAACCATTTACAATTATACATTTTAATTTTCACTGTTGAATGTATTGTCATAAAAAGCACTGTGTGTAGATGCATCCCGATAAGGTCACTAGCAGACGATATTCTGCCCATTTTACTTGGCCGATGGGCAACCTAGCAGTTTCTCCTATATGCGACCACCAAATTTGATCATTTTGAACAACTCAGTCTGCCAGCGTACCCCATATATGACTGCTGATTGCTTCATTCGTTGTTGTTGTTGTTGTTGGGTTTAACGCCATTTTTCAGCACATGATAGGCTATGTATGGCGGCCAGTATTAATGGTGGAGGAAGAACCCGGGAAAACCCCGGGAAGAACCACCGACCCACGAGAAGCTACTGGCAAGGGGTCATTCGTTAACAATCCATATTCATTTTTGTCACTTATGACGTTAACACCCATATAAGTAAATTGCCGTTTAAATGAATAACGTTTCTAGATAATGTAGTTTTAATAGGTTTTTGGACCATGCTTGTTAATTCACAGCTCTGCAGGCAGTTATCCATGTGATAGAAGATAAAATCTTTTATTGAGATTGATTTTGTGGATGGGTAACATACTATCAACATTTCTCTCTGCAAATTTACGTGTGACCTTTGTTGGGAATTTTCTAAATAAATTTCCAAATTTATTCTTTCTTTTAACTATATGTAATGTTTGTGCAGTGGAGTCTGTTTAATACGGCCATAAAACAACACAGTTTAGACTGAGCGGGTAATCCGCAATGATCGGTGGCATATTCATCTTATGAAGTCTACATTAGGCTCTGTGGCCGCATTGTGCAGGTTTGGGAATCATCAGAAGACCAATCCAACCACGTTTTGGTGAGAGAGCTCAGTGGTTTGCGTGCCGAATCAGCAACCGGATCTCTGGACGAGACACTTAGAACCCCAAAAGCTTCGACAGAACAGATCCTTTCGTTCGAAGATACTCCTATACACATATTTGTCAAACCATGAGACTGTATGAAGCAAAAGTTGAATATCTCAGCTGTCTCGGTCTGTGCGTGTGTGTGTCTCTCTCTCTTGTTCGATGACTGTCAGTCCCTCTCAAAACATCTTAACACTCCCCTCAAACGGACATTAAAAATAAATTATTGTAACATTTATGCACAAAGAATCGTCGGTCGATGATAATTTTGTGTGCGCGCGCGCTCGTGTGTGTGTGTGTGCGTGTGATTGGATTTTTTTTTTACGTAGCTTTAACAATTTTGCAGTCATATCGTTACGATGTCTGCAGTGTGGTGGTTTATAGTGATGTCTAACAGTGGGGCATCATATCGCAGACATGAAGCATCATGTCCTACCCAGTCAAATTATCATGAGATCTTTCCGAACAGTTCTAACACTAGCCTCTTTATGCTGAGCGCTAAGCGAGGCAGCTGCTAGTACCATTTGTATAAGTCTTTGTTATGACTCGGATATGAATGTGTTCCTTGTCCGTGTTCGTCCATAACAACATGGATGTGTGGTTTGTATACGTGTCCGTCCAAAATGAAACA
>JAPYKE020000196.1:0-22500 GCA_028554795.2 Sinohyriopsis cumingii | reverse complement strand
CAATATTTCTATTAGAGCCGACTTAAAATGAGACTGTTTCTGAACTGATGGAGAAAAATAAAACACAGAAGGAGAAAAATGTGTCTAATGTTTCAATTTTGACGTTAAAGTAGAGGTACATTGAATTGGTGATTTAGATAATGACTCTTTAGATACACGCATCTTAGCAGTCGACAAATCTTACGATAAATCTCAGTCTCTGACGCCTTTAAAAGCGACGAAACCCAATCAAATATGGAGTCATTGATCGGCCCTTAGAAGGATAAAATTACTCTCAAGCTTATGATTGTGTGAAAAATAGAAAGATTTATCGGCGAACATTAAAATCTTATGAAGTAATTGACGTTTACAAATAGCGACCACGGCCGCATTCAATTCCGTAAATGGATGCACGGGCATCTGATTGGCAGGGATTAGTGATATATGCCCATTTCGGCGGCGAATGCGAGACCCCGGACCTTTTTCACAAAATTAATGTTCAGAAGCTTTTATCCCCGACACCGCCTCGCCAATCAGCTTCAAACGAGCTGTCAACCGTTCTTGTTGTCGTTTTAGTCTATACAAGTAAAAATATAGACGTATTGTTTGCGTCGGTCTTAGATCAAGACTTTTGTAACTACTATTGATTATCGGCCAAATAAAGTTATTATTTGATACAAAACATCATGCTAAAATTGGATGTGTTGCTATTGATATTTTCAAATTTTCAGATGAGGTAATAAAGTTATTCAAATGCTTTTGAACAATCAGGCCAGTTTCTCATGAATACAAATAATCAATTTGACTGCATATTTTGACATGGTAGGGTATTTAGTCGCAACATATTCACGATTAATTGCAAAATGAGTTTCATTTTACTTCCTCTAGCATTACGTAATAATTTCGTCTGTATTGAAAGCTGTTTATTAAACAATATTATTATTTATCTTTTATGAAACAGGGATCGAACGCAAGTTCATTTATCTTAGGTTGTCATCTTCCTGCCAGAAAGAACTTATCCAGTGTATTATACACGGAGTTTTGGCAAAATGAGAATTTTGAGGTGCCACATATATGTAGGAGAATCAAGGGTTGACGTTCTGTTTTTCGAGAGTTATGGTGGTATTGACAGTGGACGAGATTTTGAAATTCAATATTTCAGTGACGCTTTGGAATTAAAAATCTGATTGTCAGTCGTGAGGGTTTTAAATTCGGGTTTCAGAAATAAACCATGAAACCCACCTTTCAATATCTATATAATCCACATACCCCACTCGGCTATAGCCATATAAACCGCATACCCCACACGGCTATATCCATATAAACCATATAGCCCACACGGCCATAGCCATATGAACCACATAGCCCACTCTGTTATAGCCACATAAACCACATAGCCCACTCGGCCATAGCCATATAAACCACATAGCCGACACGGATATAGCCATAAAAACCATATAGCCCTCGGCTATAGCCATAAAAACCACATAGCCCACTCGGCTATAGCCATGAAAACCACATAGCCCAGTCGGCTATAGCCATATAAACCATATAGCCCACACGGCTATAGCCCTATAAACCACATAGCCCACTCGGCTATAGCCATATAAACCACATAGCCCACTCGGCTATAGCCATATAAACCACATAGCCCAGTCGGCTATAGCAATATAAACCATATACCCCACTCGGATATAGCCATATAAACCACATAGCCTGCTCGGATATAGCCATATAAACCACATAGCCTACTCGGCTATAGCCATAAAAACCACATAGCCCACACGGCTATAGCCATAAAAACCACATACCCCACTCGGCTATAGTCATATAAACCACATAGCCCACTCGGCTATAGCCATATAAACCACATAGCCCACACGGCTATAGCCATATAAGCCACATAGCCCACAGGGATATATCCATAAAAACCATATAGCCCACTCGGCTATAGCCATAAAAACCACATAGCCCACTCGGCTATAGCCATATAAACCATATAGCCCAGTCGGCTATAGCCATATAAACCATATAGCCCACTCGGCTATAGCCATACAAACCACATAGCCCACTCGGCTATAGCCATATAAACCACATAGCCCACTCGGCTATAGCCATACAAACCACATAGCCCACTCGGCTATAGCCATATAAACCACATGGCCCAGTCGGCTATAGCAATACAAACCATATACCCCACTCGGCTATAGCCATATAAACCACATAGCCCACTGGGCTATAGCTATATAAACCACATAGTCCACACGGCTATAGTCATAAAAAACACATAGCCCACTCGGCTATAGCCATATAAATCACATAGCCCACTCGGCTATAGCCATATAAACCACATAGCCCACTCGGCTATAGCCATATAAACCAAATAGCCCAGTCGGCTATAGCTATATAAACCATATACCCAACTCGGCTGTAGCCATATAAACCACATAGCCTGCTCGGCTATAGCCATATAAACCACATACACCATTCGGCTATAGCCATAAAAACCACATACCCCATTCGGCTATAGCCATAAAAACCACATAACCCACTCGGCTATAGCCATATAAACCATATAGCCCACACGTCTATAGCCCTATAAACCACATAGCCCAGTCGGCTATAGCCACAAAAACCACATGCCCCACTCGGCTATAGCCATATAAACCATATAGCCCACACGTCTATAGCCATATAAACCACATAGACCAGTCGGCTATAGCCATAAAAACCACATATCCCACTCGGCTAAAGCCATAAAAACCACATAGCCCACAAGGCTATAGCAATATAAACCATATAGCCCAGTCGGCTATAGCAATATAAACCACATAGCCCACTCGGCTATAGCCATAAAAACCACATACCCCACTCGGTTATAGCCATATAAACCACATACCCCATTCGGCTATAGCCATAAAACCACATACCCCACTCGGCTATAGCCATATAAACCATATAGCCGACAAGTTTATAGCCCTATAAACCACATAGCCCAGTCGGCTATAGCCATAAAAACCACATGCCGCACTCGGCTATAGCCATATAAACCATATAGCCCACACGTCTATAGCCATATAAACCACATAGCCCACTCGGCTATAGCCATATAAACCACATATCCCACTCGGCTATAGCCATAAAAACCACATAGCCCACACGGCTATAGCAATATAAACCATATAGCCCAGTCGGCTATAGCAATATAAACCACATAGCCCACTCGGCTATAGCCATAAAAACCACATACCCCACTCGGCTATAGCCATATAAACCACATACCCCATTCGGCTATAGCCATAAAACCCACATGCCCCACTCGGCTATAGCCATATAAACCATATAGCCGACACGTTTATAGCCCTATAAACCACATAGCCCAGTCGGCTATAGCCATAAAAACCACATGCAGCACTCGGCTATAGCCATATAAACCACATATCCAATTCGGCTATAGCCATAAAAACCACATAGCCCACACGGCTATAGCAATATAATCCATATAGCCCAGTCGGCTATAGCAATATGAACCATATACCTCACTCGGCTATAGCCATAAAAACCACATAGCCCACTCGGCTATAGCCATATAAACCATTAAGCCCACACGGCCATATCCATAAGAACCACATACCCAACTCGGCTATAGCAATATAAACCACATAGCCCACTCGGCTATAGCCATATAAACCACATAGCCCAGTCGGCTATAGCCATATAAACCACATAGCCCACACGGCTATAGCCATAAATACCACATACCCCACTCGGCTATAGCCATAAAAACCACATAGCCCAGTCGGATATAGCCATATAAACCACATAGCCCAGTCGGCTATAGCAATATAAACCATATACCCCACTCGGCTATGTCCATATAAGCCACATAGCCCACTCGATTATAGCCATATAAACCACATACCCCACTCGGCTATAGCCATATGAACCATATAGCCCACAGGTCTATAGCCATAAAAACCACATAACCCACTCGGCTATAGCCATAAAAACCACAAACCCCACTCGGCTATAGCCAAATAAACCACATATCCGACTCGGCTACAGCCAAATAAACCACATAGCCCACTCGGCTATAGCCATATAAACCACATAGCCCAGTCGGCTATAGCCATAAAAACGATATAGCCCACTCGGCTATAGCGATATAAACCACATACCCCACACAGCTACAGCCACATAAATCATATACCCCACTCGGCTATAGCCATATAAACCACATAGCCTGCTCGGCTATAGCCATATGAACCGCATAGCCCGGTCGGCTATTGCCATAAAAACCACATAGCACACTCGGCTATAGCCATATAAACCACATAGCCCAGTCGGCTATAGCCATATAAACCACGTAGCCCACACGGCTATAGCCATAAATACCACATACCTCACTCGGCTATAGCCATAAAAACCACATAACCCACTCGGCTATAGCCATAAAAACCACAAACCCCACTCGGCTATAGCCATATAAACCACATATCCCACTCGGCTACAGCCAAATAAACCACATAGCCCACTCGGCTATAGCCATATAAACCACATGGCCCAGTCGGCTATAGCCATATAAACCATATAGCCCACTCGGCTATAGCTATATAAACCACATACCCCACACAGCTATAGCCACATAAATCATATACCCCACTCGGCTATAGCCATATAAACCACATAGCCTGCTCGGCTGTAGCCATATAAACCACATAGCCCGGTCGGCTATTGCCATAAAAACCATATAGCACACTCGGCTATAGCCATATAAACCATATAGCGCACACGACTATAGCCATAAAAACCACATACCCCACTCGGCTATAGCGATATAAACCACATAACCCACTCGGCTAGAGCCATAGAAACCACATAGCCCACACAGCTATAGCCATATCAACCATAAAGCCCACTCGGCTATAGCCATATAAACCACATAGCCCACTCGGCTATAGCCATATAAACCATATAGCCCACTCGGCTATAGCCATATAAACCATATAGCCCACACGGCTTTAGCAATATAAACCATATAGCCCACTCTGCTATAGCCATAAAAACCACATAGCCCACTCGGCTATAGCCATATGAACCATATAGCCCACTCGGCTATATCCATAAAATCCACATAGCCCACTCGGCTATAGCCATATAAACCATATTGCCCACTCGGCTATAGCCATAAAAACCACATGGCCCACACGGCTATAGCAATATAAACCATATAGCCCACTCGGCTATAGCAATATAAACCACATAGCCCACTCGGCTATAGCCATAAAAACCACATAGCCCACTCGGCTATAGCCATATAAACCATATAGCCCACTCGGCTATAGCCATAAAAACCACATAGCCCACTCGGCTATATCCATATAAACCACATAGCCCACTCGGCTATAGCCATAAAAACCACATAGCCCACACGGCTATAGCAATATAAACCATATAGCCCAGTCGGTTATAGCAATATAAACCACATAGCCCACTCGGCTATAGCCATAAAAACCAAATAGCCCACTCGGCTATAGCCATATAAACCATATAGCCCACACAGCCATATCCATAAAAACCACATGCCCCACTCGGCTATAGCAATATAAACCACATAGCCCACACGGCTATAGCCATGAAAACCACATACCCCACTTTGCTATAGACATATAAACCAAATAACCCTCTCGGCTATGGCCATAAAAACCATATAGCCCAGTCGGCTATAGCCATATAAACCATATAGCCGACTCGGCTATAGCCATACAAACCATATAGCCCACTAGGCTATGGACTGTCACTCTTCACACACGAAGACAGTATATATGCTGTAATTATGACGTTGGGTGCTATACAGTGTTGTCAAGTTATAACCGTTATTTCATAGCCAATGTACGGTATTCTAAGAAACCGAGACAAAATATAACATGGCTGTGATTCAATGCATTCAGAACGAGGAGGTTTATGCGAAATCATATCCAATTTGTGCGAAATCGTATTCCACTTGAGCGAAATCGTATCTCATTTGAGCGAAATCAAATCGCATTTGAGCGACAATCGTGATCGATTTAGATCGAAGTATCCATGCTGTACTACTGGATTTTAAACTGGCTTTTCAAACAGTTTATTTTAGCGTTTTGCTCTACGTATTTATAACAGCTTTTGTAAAACTTCTGATTTGAACGTATTAATAAACCGGTATGAAATCCAACCACATGCCACGCTTCTTTGTCTTATCTTGTTTCTTTCAAGAAGATTATGAAATCCAGCTTTCAACACTTTGGCGGTGTTTTAGCTTCATCATTTGTTCTAAAATGAACTACATTATCAAAGTCTTTCCTGATTGCAAACAAATTGCAAAAATTTACCGATTTATACCTCTAATTTAAGTAGGATACACTCAAACGTTGTCAGCTTAAGTTCCTACATGCTATATTAACGATGTAATGCGGTAGAATAAGCCAGGCCAAGCAACAACAGGAATTATACTTCTGTTCTTTAGAAATGAGACGCGGAACTGCAAAGTAGTGTTGACTGACTGGGTTAAACTATTGCCAGCAACTTCTGAATGAATTTGATTTCAGAACTTAATGTATAAATGTGAGAACAATCCAGGTACAGGTATGTGCCAGATGAAAATCAGACGATGATAAGTATTAATACTAATCGTGGCAATTAAATTACTATTTAAATTGTCCCTCAGTTCTCAGGGGTCCATTTTGAAATGTATATTTTTCCATGTGAAAACTCACATCAGATGGATGATTGTGACTAATACTACTAAGAATATTCCTTGTTCATTGTGTGTATTAACACACACACACACACACACACACACACACACACATCCTTAAAACTGTTTACTGTAATAATATATTTACGCCACCTGTTACTTTTATGCTAATAAATATAGTAATGGATGACCATGCACAATGGGATAACGGTATACCAATTCTCATGAAAACAAGAAATTAACCTTTTCTCATTTACTGCCAATGCCTGACATTTTAGTTTACAAATTCTTCTCATTTTTTGAATTTTTTGATTTCATCACATTTGAGACACACATCTGTTCTTTTATTATGTGTTTAGGCTCGAATAAACAGCAACACAAGAAAGAGTGAAAACAACAAGCTTTGAAAAAATATAATAAATTATTTCCCTGAAAAATTCTGTAAAAATAAAAAATATGAACTTATGGTTAAATAATCAAATCCAAAAATAATCCAAGAATAATGCACCAATAACATTTTTGAAGTCCTAATAACAAAATGTTCAAATGATTTCAAGTTCGAGTCCCGACAAAGAATCCAAGGAACGCGATGCAGTGTGCTGTAATATGTAGTGTTGAAGTCTACAGTTCCTTGTAGAAAGAAGAATTATCACTCCTGTTTTGTAAATCTGAAATTGCTTTTATAAAAGCTGTCCTTGTTCAACAATTTCATATGAGCACACGTATTTTCCAGGAAAAAAGAATTAATCCTTTTGAATCCCAATAATTTGAAATAAATCCAAACAGCCCAGCAGTCACTTTCCAGTGTAATAACCCAACTACTGAGAATATCTCTCCAAAACAAAGGTTATATCGCATTCTAAAACGCAAATAGGGGGTCAAGTGATCATGTTCCATAACCTCGTTGAAATTATTTACTTGTTAAAGATCACGTACACCTAGTGTGGCCCTGACGAAAACCAATCATTGTACTCTAAGAAATACAATATAACAAAATTGTTCACATCTGAAATCAGGAATCCCATCATGACAACCAATTTTTAAAAAATAAAAATAGAACTTAGTTCCGTGGTTGCTACTAATTTTGAATCAAGGTCAGGATCTAGGTCAACACGTGGGGTTTACTAAAACGTGCAGTCAAGGTCATACTATTTGCTGGAAAAAGTATCATCTCTAGTGAATAAATTTACATTACAATAGCATGTAATGAATAATAAAAAAATTAAACTGACAAACGAATAATTAATTGAAAAAATATATATTAAATCAGATATAATTAAATCAAATATACATAACACTTCCACCATAAAGTCAAGAAAGATTTATAAGATAAAGCTTTCTTTTTACCACAGAATAATTTTACATGAGGTTAAAAATAACTTATATAAATTACACACATTGTACATGAAATAATACATTGTTATATACGGGAAAGAGCGTCAGCTATTAAATTATCTTTTCCCTTGATGTGCATGATGTCAAGATTATATTCCAGTAACAACATGCTCCACCTTAATAGTCTTTGATTTTTATTTCTCATCTTGCCAATGACAGTAAAGGGGTTGTGGTCAATAAATACGATAATGGAAGAAGGAGCTGAACTAAGGCAAACTTCAAAAATGTTGTAATGTCAATATCAAAGCCAAACATTCCTTCTCGATTGTTGAATAATTTCTTTGGTGCATATTTAATTTCTTAGAAAAGTAGCACACGGGTTGATCAGTACCATTTTCATCTTCTTGAATAAAAACTGCTCCAACCCCAACATCACTTGCATCAACAGACAATTTAAACGATTGGCTGAAATTTGGAGCTGTAAGAACTGGCGCGCTTTTACGTATGACTTTCAACTTGTCAAACGCCTCCTGACATTTTTCAGTCCAAAGGAACTTGTTTTTCTGGCTCATTAATTTTGTCAGATGATCAGCAATTAGAGGAAAATTGAAAAAAAAATTGATAGTATTCGGCCATACCTAAAAATCGCATCAATTGCTTTTTATTTACAGGCACTGGAAAGTCAGAGATATCCTTGCCTTTAGCATCTATAGGTTTAACTTGTCCATGTCCCACGATATGTCCTAGAAAAGTTACACTAGCACGGCATAAATCATAATAGACAAATTAATTGCCAAACATGCGTCTGTGAGTTTGTCAAAGAATTTCCGAATTGTTGATAAATGTTCTTTCCATGAGTCGTTGTAGATGATGACATCATCGATGTAAGCATCGCAATTATCTAGACCAGAGGTAATCTTATTCATGAGACGTTGAAATGTACTTGGCCACCGTTTCATCCAAAACGGCATTACTTTATATTGGTAAAGTCCATCTGGAGTCACGAATGCCGAAATTTCCGTTGCTCTTTCCGTTAGTGGAATTTGCCAAAATCCTTTCAGAAGGTCAAATTTGGTGACATACTTGGCATTTCCGATCTTATTAATACAGTCATCGATTCTTGGTAATGGGAATGAATCTAATTTTTTTTACACTGTTCACCTTCCTATAATCGGTACACATAGGGATCTTTTATATGGTTTTGGAACAAGTATGCATGGTGAACTCCAGTCACTTTTACATGGTTCTGCAAAACCATTGAGAGGGTTCATCTTGTACGGGTGTTGTTTCACAGGTTTAGAATTTTCAATTTCAACCTCACGGAAATTTGTTTGGTTCTTGTAGGAACATCTGGAAATAAGTGCTCATATTCAAATAATAACCGTTTAAGTTCATTTCATTCTTGCTCTTGCAAATGTGAAAGTTTCTGGTCCAGATCTTTAATAATTTCAGAACTTCGAAGATTTGTCACTCCAATATCAGAAAAATCAGAGGATGTTGCTTCACATAAATCTTCACTGAGTGAGACAGATACAACTAAATTAATTGCATGTTTAACCTAGCTATCTCTTTCAATAAACTGGTACTCCTATAATTTATTTAGATCTCAGGAGCACTAATATTATAATTTAACTCATTTATTTCTTTCCTAATTTTTTAAGGGCCGTAATATCTAATCTGAAGAAAACTTTGAAGAATGAGCAAGAGGGACATAACTCCATTATTATAAGGCTCAAAAGTTTCCTCCTCTATAGTTTTGCCAAACCATAATTTCACTTTGACTTAAATTGCTGAATGCCAAATTCAAGTATAATATGCTGGTAAGATCCAGACGTAAAATTTGACCCCTGACCGGATTGGATAGATTTGGAAAGGCCAAATTGAGTAAAAGACTTTATCAAAACTTTTACTATTATTTTAAATTTTATATTCTTCAAGGGAATTGCCTCTGGAAACCTTGCTGACGCACACATAAGAGACAACAGGTATTGTTTACCTGACTTGGTCTTAGGTAAGGGACCAGCACAATCTTCCATAATTCTACTAAATGGTTCGTCAAAGACAGGAATAGATTGTAGATGAGCCTTGGGAATTTTCTGATTTGGTTCTCCTACCAGGTGACAGGTATAACAAGATATAAAGTATTTACCAATATCACTTTTGATTTCTGACCAATAGAAGTGAGTCAAGATCTTGTGGAAATTTTTATTGATCCCTAAATGACCAGCCAAAGGAGTTTCATGGGCCAGACTAAGTATTTCCCGTCTGTAAGGGTTTGGAATGCCAATTTGATAGTTCGCTGACCATTCGTCATCAGCAGGTACATCGAGAGGTATCCGTTTTTTCAGAAGAATTCCATTGTTAATGAAATATCAGACAGGAACTTCAGCAGCTTCAGTTTCACTAATATGTCTTTTGAAACAAACAGGAGATCTCAAGACCTTTTTCCTGTTCAACGACAAGTGATTGTCGTTTATCACCCTGATTAGAATAAAAAGAATGAGTCGTTAAAAGAGAATCACTGTGATCAATAATTTTGGTTGATCCAAACAAGGAGTTAAAGTGACCTCATCAAAAGCCTGACCAATACATCTGTCAGCTAAAGGAATACTTTCCTTATCAACATCATTTTCAAGAGCTTTCTTTGCCATAACTCTGGTAACTGCACAAGCTGGGTATAAATCAGGGAAGTCTTTTACAATTGGATGGACTGATCCAAGCAAGGCTTATCAGTTACAAATGGATTAACAACAACCTTGTCTCCAGCTAGGTCATTGCCTAGTAATAAAATAATGCCCTCAACGGGTAAACCAGAGACTGTTCCGACTGTCACACGTTCTGAAACTACGTCTGATGACACATTTACACAATGGAGAGGAACATTAACAAAGCTGCACTATTCTCCCTGAATGAGAATACTCTCAGTAGAAGAAGACTTCTCAGAATAAGGCAATTCTCCTGACAATAAAAGACACTGAGATGCTCCTGTGTCCCTTAAGATTTTAATAGGGATAACATTAGCTGAATTACCCAAGAGTGATATAGAACCATTCGATATGAATGTTTCATAATTGTCCATAATAAAATCAGACTGAGGTTAATTAGACAAAACAAATGTATTGTTTTCAATACATGAAATTGACCTTGACCTTTTACAAGGAAGAACATTTGAATTAGGTCTGTCTTAATTCTGATGCCTATTGTTTAACTTGTAGCAATCAGAAATAACGTGTCATTTTTATCTTGCAAAAGGTACACGTATGAAGAGACAATGATCTTGAATCAAGCTTCTCTGAAGTTTGACTTTTAGAAGTTGTGCCAGTTTGAGTTTCAGAAGGGCTTGTATTAGGCTGAAATAATTTTCTGCCAGAAGACTGATGAAGTATAAGTCTTATTTACAAACGAAACATTATGAGTTAAAGAATACTCATCATCAGCACGAGCAGCATTTTCCAAGGTTTCGATCTGATGCTCGACAAGATAAGTCTTAATGTCACTATGGACACAGGTCTTGAACTCTTCAAGTAATACAAGTTGTTTGAGACTTTCATAATCTTGTTGAACTTTCTTGGCACCACCTATCAACTAAGGGCTCTTTTTCTCATGCAAATTCGACATGAGTTTGCCAAGCTTCTTTTATTATAGTTTCTGAATTTTTGCCGAATACCTTCAGGGACTATGTTATAACCCCTTAAGATGCATTCCTTAACCACATCATAGTCATCACTGTGGTGAACTGACAGTGAAATGCAAATATCACTAGCCTTGCTAGTGAGTACACATTATAATAACTGAGTCCAATGCTCCCTTTGCCATTTCAAATTTTCGCAACGTCTTCAAAACGAGTAAAATATTTGGATACTTCTTTTTCTCTGAAAAGAGGCACTAATATAATATTCTTTATAAGGTCAAAACTTAAATATGGATTTGAAGTATGAATGTACTTTTCACTTGTTAGTTCAGTTTCCCTCATTTTACATTGATTTTCCTCTCTTTCTTCCATATATATTTGCAGTTGTTTCTTTTGTAACTCCATTTGTCTTTCTTGCTCTTTTTCTTCCGCTTGTAAATCATCTTTTTTTCTCTCTCCTGTCTCTACACCCTCTCCCTCTCTCTCCTCTAACTCAAGCTGGAACTTTATTTGTTCGTTTCGTAATAGCATTTTTTTCTTTATCCAATTTCATTTGTTCTTATTCGTTTTCCAATTGCAACTGCATTTGTTTTTCTCTTTCTTCTTTCTGAAGTTCCAGCTTCCTCAACTCCAATTCCATTTTGTAATTTTAATTCTAATTCCTTCACTTTTAAGTCAGAGTCTGATACAGACTTACTGATAAAAGCCAAAGCACTTTTATCGAAAACATTCTTTTCTACCAAATACTGAACCAAAATAGTTCTTTTTTCTCGTTTCATTAAGGAATCCTTCACCTCAGAAAGATCACATTTTCTGGCAAGTTGAAGAAATTCAACTTTTTTTAAAAGATCTAATTGTTCCTGGGTAGGATTTGAAAGAAAGATTTCCACTTTTGGCGACATTTTAGAAAAAGCTTGCCGATTTCACTAAAAATTTAAAAAACATGGGGAATTCAAATTTAAAAAAAAGATTTTTCTGAAATATTCTAGCCAAAATGAAAATTATCCTTAGGACGAGCTACCCAATACTTATGTTATTTGTTTAGGCTCGAAAAAACAGTAACACAAGAAGGCTTGAAAACAAGAAGGTTTGAAAAAATATAATAATTTATTTCCCTGGAAAATTCTGTAAAAATGAAACAATGTGAACGTACGGTTTGAAGAATCAAATCTAAAAATAATCCAAGAATACAATTTTAGAAGTTCTAATAACAAAATCTTCTAATGATTTCAAGTTCGAGTCCCAACGAAGCATAAAAGATGGAATACGATAACGTATGCTGTAGTCTGTAGTATTGAAGTCTACAGTTCCTATTAGAAAGAAGAAATATCACTCCGGTTTTGTAAATCTGAATAAATTTGTATAAAAGCTGTCCTTGTTCAACAATTTCATATGAGCACACGTATTTTCCAGGAAAAAAGAATTAATCCTTTTAAATCCCAGTAATTTTAAATAACTCCAAACGGCACAAAAGTCACTTTCCTCTGTAATAGCCCAACTACTGAGAATATCTCTCCAAAACAGAGGTTATATCGTATTCTAAAACTCAAAAAGGGTCACGTCATCATGTTCAAGAACCTCGTCGAAATTATTTACTTGTTACAGATCACGTACACCGTGTGGCTCTGACGAAAACCAATCATTATAATCTAAGAATTAAAATGTAAAAAAAATTGTTTACATCTTAAATCAGTAATCCCATCATGACCTTGACAACAATCAATCATTTTAAAATAAAAATATAACTTATTTACGTGGTTGCTACTAATTTTGAATCAAGGTCAGGATATAGGTCAAAACCTGGGGTTTACTTAAACGAGCAGTCAAGGTCAAACTATTTTCTGGAAAAAGTGTCATCTCTAGTGAATAAATTTACATTACTATAGAATGTAATGAAAAATAAAAAATTTAAAACTGACAAACAAACAATTAAATTGAAAACAATTTATATTAAATCAGATATATTTAAATCAAATATACATAACACTTTCTAAACTGGTAAGTTATTGCAATAAATTCTCAGGTGGCGTAAGTGGTTAGAGCTTCCTAATCGGATTCGGAATGTCGCGGGTTCTAGCCTCTGTCGACTTATACCAAAAGCATAAGAAAATGTGTACTAGCAACTGCCTCGTTTGGCGCTCAGTATTAAGAGGTTAGTGCTAGGACTCGTTAGCCTGGTGTCAGGATAATGTGACTGGAAGAACCATGATGCTACATGTGTGTTTCATGATGCCCCTGTGCTAGAAATATCTTTAAACAGCCACACTTCAGATATCGAAACGATATGACTAGAAAATTGTTAAAGCTGCGTTAAAAACCCAAATCACACACACACACACACACACACACACACACACACACGCAGGTACACATGCACACACACACACACAGAGACACATATTCATACTCACTGACGAGACTAATGGTATCCAGTAATGATTATTTAATCCAAGGATATTTATCTGTTACGTTCTGATACTGTGACACGTGCGTGAAGACATGTGACAAACATGGTTACATATAAACATTTATGTAATGAATTTTCTCCATTAAAAACCAGTTCAGCAAATCTAGCATTTAGAAGGTTGTTTTGTAGGCCTCCATCATCATAACATCAAAAACGAGTCCTGACGCCTTATTAGTAAAACCCTGATATTTCAATAAAACACCAACACGAACATTATATATTGATCTATTGATCATCCATAAAAATGGATAGTATATAGCACAATTACGGAGCATTTAAACGTACTTTTCTTCAATGTACAAGCATTAAGACTTCACCTTTAAAGTTGGAACGCTTTTGTGGTGCAAAGACTTCTGATTAGTTTTTAAGTCCTAATCAGTATCGACGCGTGTTTCAAGTATCGTTTAACTTCGTGTACCCTTGGGACATATTCCCAGTCTTATCTCGCAGAAAAGCTACATTCTTACAGTAAATATTATGTGTTAGGGTATTAGCAGCCAAAAATAAATTTCCAATTTTTAATTAATAAAAAAAAACAACAAAAAAACCCCAAGCATTTGAGAATAAATTGAATGGTGAATCTGAATTTTTGTTTGTTATTTGGCGTGGATGAGTTGGGGATCAAGGAGAAAAAAATGATGATGTTAAAGAAGGAACAATCCTTGACTCCAAAAAATATCGGTTTTGAGGATACGTGTAACTGTCAAACAATATTTGCCTCCAAAGACAGTCACACGCAGCTGTCAAAACATCTGTCAAAACACATTCATCAGGTCCAACGCGAGGCACATGAAAGTGTAAATCAGTATTTGCTGATGAGATAAATTCATCTCATCCGAAGCAATATACACGTTAAGTTTTATGCAGTATTTTCTGGTGAGACACATTCATCTCGTTACAAGCGAGATACGCGTAAGTAGTAAACACTGTTTGCTGGTAAGACCCATTCATCGCATCACAAGTAAGATACACGTAAGCGCGAAAATCTATTTGTTGATGAAACTCATGACCACTCCGGTGGCCAAGTGGTTAGAGCGTCCGCCTCGGATGCGGGAGGTCGTGGGTTCAATCCCCGGCCGAGTCATACCAAAGACTTTTAAAAATGGTACTAACAGCTGCCTCGCTAGGCGCTCAGTATTAAGAGTTTAGTGTTAGGACTGATCATCCGTTTGTCAGGATAATGGAACTGGGTGGGACATCATATTACATGTCTGCGGCATGATGTTCCAGTACTAGACATCACTATAAACTGCCACACTACATACATCGTAGCGATATGCCTGAATAATTGTTAAATCTACGTTCAAAACACGAAATCACACACACACACACAC
Source organism: Sinohyriopsis cumingii (assembly GCA_028554795.2). Classification (NCBI taxonomy): domain Eukaryota; kingdom Metazoa; phylum Mollusca; class Bivalvia; order Unionida; family Unionidae; genus Sinohyriopsis; species Sinohyriopsis cumingii. The sequence goes on along the minus strand of JAPYKE020000196.1, from coordinate 7,021 downwards.
ACACACACACACACACACCATACATGAAGTACAAATCAAGCAAGATACATGTACTTGTCACACAACAGTTGCAGATGAGACACATTCACTCTAGCGAGACACACGTAAATGTGTAGATTAGTGACGCTATCTTTGTGAATTGGATAGTATAAACAATAACACAGAAACAAGCGACAGAACATCATAGCTTTGTAACGTAGTGTATGCACTGACACAGAAAATAAAATGACAGACATCATGCGTATTACGTGATGTAATTAATGACATGAACCCAAGGCATCATGAATGTGTTATGTATTGTAAATAACGACACTGAAAAAATTAATTCCATGACATCATGAATTTATTTAGTAGTGTAACACAGTGACACAGGAAAAAAAACCGACATGATATCATGCATGAGTCATCTATTGTATACAGTGATATACAAAAAAAAAAAAAAAAAAAAACCCACCAAAAACCGAAAAAAGGAATATGTTAGATAGTGTTTGCAGTGACACAGGAAAAACGGCAGGACGTCATGAATGTGTTAGATAGTGTATGCAATGACACAGAGAACAAAACGGTAGGAAATCATGAATGTATTAGTGTACGTAATGACATAGGAAAAAAGGCAGGACATCATGACTATATTAGATAACCACGCTCTATGAGGATACAAAACATTACCTCTGTTTGAGAGATCAAGATCTATCTCAGATGCCATTTGAAAACGAAAAACAACAGTTAATTATGCTTGTAATAATTTATGAATTCTTATTTAGTTAGAATCCTTTAGCGAGACCCTTCAGGGTATTTAAGTTGTCACGCGTGTTCATGATATAATACTGACTTTTATTAATTTGTACCTGGAACAAAGCATTACATACATGTATCAAGATTATGATAATAAAATATCTAATTTGCCCAAATCCGTATGATTTAATCTACTTTTTATGTTGAGGTTACTCAATTCTTCTTCATACTCCATCTTTCTGAGTCCTAGCATTAGGTACAGGTCACCACAAATTCTGTCTAATGTCTTTACAAAGTCAAAATTCAAAATACTCCGCCAGTAATAAGGATCGTCCTCAGGATGGTTAAAGTTTAGTTCTTTCATGAATTCCGCACTTTCCGTTTCGGTCCCGCGGCTGAGGTACTGACGTAGTTGTTTCTCCGTTATTTCTAGTTGATCAGCCATATTTTCATACAGTAGAATTTTAATATAATCTGGGTTTGAAATGTGGAAGTTCCCAGTCCTTTTTAAATCCATTATCATTCTAAAGCACAATTCTATTGAATGAGCCGATATATGCCTCTGATCCAGATCTCCGTCTTTGTCTATCTGGAGTGTAATTGCCCTCGGATCCCTTACAACAATGATAATTTTAAGGTCAGGCATGTATTGGCTCAAGGCTTCAACAACGTCTAGTGAAATCCGGGTTTCTTCAATGATTATAACTTTCGAGGCAAGACATGCATTCTCCAAGTGTTGAACACATGCTTGCCCTTCTTGCCTTCCGTCGATACAATCTGTGTACCACTTCTGTATGTGGCTTTCCAAGAATTGCGGATAACTGTCGAACGTGTGCAAGATCGCGGGATGTATCTTGCTGAATTCACAAGAAAACATCCTCCGTAGTGAGTAAATTGCAAAGTCATGTCTCTGCGTGGAATTTGTTGGAGTCCTGAAATGGTATTATAAGAGAAAATGCAACTGCCGTAAGTGACGATCTATGGGAACCCAAACAAGTCTATCAATCGAAGATAGGTTGTCGTTTCATAAAGAAAAGAAAACAAAGAGGTACGATTAGTGGCAGATAATGTAAATTTAATAAATACAAAAAAGTTACTTCGGAAACTGCGAAATCTGGAATCCACTAAGTACATTGCTAGAATTTCTATCATAAAGATACTCACATGTGTCACAGAGTTCATTTTCAGTGTTTTCATTGTCCCATACAATGTTCGTTTTGGGAAAAAATGGGCAGCAAATTCTTATTGAAAAAAAACAACCGACCAACCAACCAACATACATACGAAAAAACAAAGACACTGCATCTATGAAATTATAAATAAATATTCTAATTTGTGCTAAATGGACAAAACATATTTTCCCGATTTAACTTTTTTGAAGACTTATTTTATTTATGTTTACTAAAATGGGCAAAACAGATTAAACATCTTTTGCTCAAAAACAAAAACAAAGAAATTTGACTCCAAATCTATAATTCAAACTCAAATTTTGCATTCTCACAAAAAAAAAAAACAACAGTCGCGAAGGTTTGATGCTTCTTGGAGCAATGTTCTTTAGTGGTGCCTCTAATTTGCTTCAGACAACAGTTTTTATGAAGTTGCCAAAGCACCTCTCCCCAACCCAGCTTCTAAGTATATGTTTTATGAAGAACTGACCCCGTTAGACCAAGGTGAAGGTGAATGACCATGAAAAGTTCAGCTGTAAAAGAGGGTAGAAAATCACGATAGTGCCCCTCCCCCTTGCATGGGGGCAACTGCCTGCGTGCATATAAAAACTGAATCCTATGTCCCCAAATGAAAAGGTAGTAAAAGAGACGGAAACTACCATGTCAACATCGGAAGGAGTCAAAATCTCTCACCTGCATGTTCCGTTCAGAGAGCAAATAAGATTTTCTTTGTAGTATCCCCTGTCAATGAGCATCTTAAAAGGATGATGAATGAGGAAGGCACCGTACATCTTGCTCAAGTGTTGAGCTACAATAGTGGATCCTGCACCCGGGTACGATGCAACCAGTACAAGGATTGTCTCCCTTTCTATGTGGCTCATGGGTTGCTTAAAATCGTATGTGGTAGTTTTTGGGTCTATCGTCTCCAACGTTTCAGCATAAGTGATGCTCCTATCTTCGTCAACAAAGTTGTCTTCCTCGTCCTTTTTGTCATTTCCCTCACTCAGATTGTTAGTATTGTCGTGAAGCTGCCTTGCCACCGAAGATACCTTCAAGGTTTCCTTATTATCGTCATCTGATTCCGTTTCATCTTCATCGTGCATGTCTTTTCCGAAATCATCTTCTTTTTCCAAGTGGAAGTAATCTTTAGAATAGAAAGATACAATATCAATATATCTGGTCCCAAACAGCTATTTTAGGAGTAACGTTTGAATTAACTGAAACGTGTCTTGGTAGACGTATCCCTGTAAAATCTCCCGGTCTTTGAAAGTAAAGGACATCTGTTCACATGGTACAACATTTTGTGTTCCTTTAGTGTACAAGTTATGAATTAGAACTTATTTCTTTCTTGTTAGCAATACGTAATTTTTTTTATTTAAAACGAAAGCTATTTTATTTGTATTTGCCTTCAGAGGTGCATGGAAGTAGGAGAAACATCAGCCTCATGTCAATCTCACGCATAAGCTGTTTAATTCTTTCGATAGTGAGCCCCCCCCCCCCCCCCCCCCCGCCTTGTGTGCAATAATATTATGGGAAATAGTCCCATCTTTCTCTGTAGCATTTGTGGTATGAAGACTGCAAAAAAATACTAAAAACTTCACGAAAATAAACTCTATGTATAATAAATTAAATATCAGAAAGTTACTCATTCTACTACAAAATCAGTCAAGGATGAAAAAAGCATATGTGTTGGAAATATGTTGCAGATACGTTCACACAATACATTGATCATATTTGCAATTTCGTATTCATTATGTACGGTTTCATTTGGTGCAGTATTTTCAAGAAGGATCGAAACAAACTTCAACGCTTCCAGATGAGTTGTATGTCTGTTATACCATACATTTAACTAGAGTAATTATTACTCTTGGTGTTCTTGATAAGAAATGTTGTATTGTTTGCAAAGTTTTATAATTCTACCAGTCTGGTTTTGGCTAGACGTCACTCAGTTTAATGACTAATTGTTATGTCATAACTATACTTTTTTCGGTTGTGTTTGTATTTGAGTTTATGTGTATGTTTGTGTGTGTATGTGTGTGTGCGTGTATGTGTGTGTGTGTGTGTCATTTAAGCATTATCAATATCAAGGGATAAAAAATGACGCGTTATACAAAACTGCCGATAGTGCATTAATACACAAATCGTTTTAAAAATGATTGTATAACTTGTATGGAACATTTCGTGCGTATTTTTTGCATGGTGTGACGAACTGATAACGCAACGCAAAGACCGGATAATGGATGTTTAGAGCTAAGCAGGGTATAATAGTTTCTGTTATAATTGTGGGTGACTGATAACGGCATGAACAGCAAAACGAGACGATGTCTTAGTTACCCTTGTTGGTTTATTAGCAGTTGAGATAGGTTATGAGACAGAATCAAGTCAACCCAGTCTTCTAGGTTTTGATTCAGAAGATCTATATTAACTTCACCATTTATGATGCATTCCATATTTTGTTTCTTTGGTTGGGTTTATCGTCATGTTTCAGCACATGATAGACTATACAAGGCGGCAGGAATTTATGTTGGAAGAATAGCTCTGGAAGACACCGGGGGGAACCAGCGACCCACGGAAATTTAGTGGCAAACTTGCTGGCATACCCACGTTAGTCAATCGCAGACTGGAACTCAGGTGGAGAGAGGTGAAATGAGTGAGTGATCTGAAAAGGCGAGTGCCTTAGTAAACTTGGACCAGTCGGACCGGTTGATTTGGAGAGAGTTGCATGTTCAATTTCAGCCTGTAAAATGTAATCCAAGTAGTGGGCTAGTTTGGTGGACGGTAATCTGAGCAAAAGATTTAGAATGGACACTTGTGTCCATACAGAGTTTGCGGTATCATTTTCAAGATCTCATCAATGGTTGCACGTTAAATAACTAAATATAGTCAATGTCCGACCATCGACGTTGTGTACTCTGTCTAAATGTCACCCATAGTTATGTAGGAACGATCCTCTTGATGCAAACAGAACATATCAATCAATAGTCATTTCAAGACAATAAAGTTAGCGAGACTGGATGAAGTAACTGACACAGACATAACACACCATTAGCTAAATCTTGTCCTTAATGACAGGTATAACACAACATAGGCTGTAACCTTGTCCTTACTGACAGCCATAACACAGCATAGGCTGTAATCTTGTCCGTATTGACAGCCATAACACAGCATAGCCTGTAATGTTGTCCTTATTGACAGGCATAACGACCGGATGTAAATGCCGTAATTTCCTGCTTAGAAGACTGATTAAGAAAGGACAAATGTGACGGCAAATTGTGGTCTGTTACTGGATAATACAACGTCCCAACCGGGTCTTCTCTGGTCGTAGTTGTGTCTGTACGGTACAGATTAAGTCATCGCAGTCGTGTGTTCATTATATACTAGTATGTATGCTATGCATTGACACGTAATCAAATGTGTTTCCTATCAAAGAGACGGAAAATAGGATTTAAAAGACATGGCTGAAATAATTAACATAACGTCTCTTGGGTCAGTGATTGAGATAGACTCTAGAGGTATTTACCTGCAGCATCTGGATTCTAGTCTTAGCCAGTGATTGAGAGGGATTCTGACAGTGACTACCTGCAGCATTTCACTCTCTCTCTCTCATATATATATATATATATATATATATATATATATATATATATATATATATATATATATATATATATATATATATATATATATATATATACACACACACACATTTCGTTCGTATTTTTTGCATGGTGTGAGGAACTGGTATCGCGACGCGAAGACCGGATACAGCATGATTTAGATGGAGTCTCGTAATGTTTACCTGCAGCATCCGGATATATATTCGCATAATCCTGATTTATCTCTATTGCCAGAGCACCTGTTGGGTTATTGTAATACATATCACTGGGTCTCGCAACCTCGGTTTTGGAAAATTTCTTCGCTTGATTTGTTTCGACCAGTCAATACATTCCCCTGACGCAATATAGTGTTTAGGGTTCCTTCGATGATGCGCTTCATTCCATGGTTTCTCTTGTACTCTAAAGAATAAAATGAGTGACTATTAGTTGAAGAGAGAGAGAGAGAGAGAGAGAGAGAGAGAGAGAGAGGGATTTTAGCTTGGCGCTTGGTTTAGGAATGAGTAGTTATATTGACTGTTAGGTAAGTTAACTAGGTGGGGAGCCTGGATATATATATATATATATATATATATATATATATATATATATATATATATATATATATATATATATATATATATATATATATATATATATATATATATATATTGGTAAGATATGTTTCCAAGACGGTGATATTAGTCCCTCAACAAGAAAAAAATGAGTCTGTGGAGAGATTTGAGTGCCGTGCAACGAAATACGTGAGGCTGCAGCTTTAGTGACAAAGCGGAGTCATACTATAGGAGTGTGCTTCTGTTTAATTCTTGATTGATTGCTTGAACGTGTAGCCTCACATCAAGATAGAAAGACTAGCTAGTGCCATCAGCAGGGTTAATTGAAGTAAACTGAAAATATAAAGGTCTACAAGATTTCCAGTTGTTTAAAGATATATACTTTGTATTATTAAATACTAAATTATATGAATTAATGACCATCATATTTATTATTGAATCTTTTTGTTTCAATCTAAAGTCTGTTTTCATGTCAGAAATCCATCTAACACAATCAGACCATATCAAACTCTCTTCCTCCAGGCATTCTGATCTATAACTAAGGTTAAGAACAGAATATTATCGACTTTGCCATGATTGAGTTTAAAATCGTGTGGCAATTTTCTTTGTATTTGATACATTATCTAATTTTAGCAGCGCTTGTTTAATTACAGTAAAGTACAGTAATACATTTTTCGACCATTATCAGGATTATACAATTTTGCTTCAACAACAATGATCTCTCTCTCTCTCTATGTATATATATATATATATATATATATATATATATATATATATATATATATATATATATATATATATATACACACGTTTGGGGTAGCTGTGTATGAAAGAGTGAAATCGTTACATCGGAACCTTTATTCAAAGAGCGCTTAAGTTTTATGTCACATGTGTGAAGTATTCCATTATACATTTTTAAGCCAGTTGAGGTATACCAGTAACAGCCTGATAA